>CM022297.1:35254614-35830019 GCA_011799875.1 Thinopyrum elongatum | reverse complement strand
TTAACAATGTAATCATATTCCCAAAGACCTATTTCTTTGACGGGGCAGCCTTCTATGACGATCAAAAGCACGTTTTAATGTGGGGGGGGGGGTGGGGGGGCGAGTGTGCCTACCGTTGGATCCAGGGGATGGACGGTTCTTGTGCACGATCCGTGGGATGGTCATATCAACCAATCATAAAGCAGCTTTGGCAGCACGCAGGATAGATGAAAGCGGGACACATCAGCAAGAGCCGTCCGTGACTGTCTGACTAGGCCCAGCTAGCTGATCCATGACGGTTTCCATGACGGTCCTCGATGTCCGTCATAAAGGGACTACCGTTTTGGGGGCCATTTGCATCATGCTTAATTGTGACAGTTTTCATGACGGTTTACTAAAACGTCAATAGAAATCCGTCAAGGATTAACAGGTTTCTTGTAGTGCGACCGGACCGGGCTGCCCATGGCCAGGTATAGTCCCGGCCGTCAGGGAGGATAAGGAGGCACTCCCTTGCATGCGAAGATATATGTGGTGGGTCCGAGCTGTCAGGGGGAGGAATCATTTTTTTGCGCGTAATAAGGAGGCACTTTCTTGCGTGAGAAAATATAGCTGGTGGGTCCAGTTGTCAGCCTCATCGTGTACAGTCGTCTTCCGATGGCTGTCGTTCGTTGACAACATTGGCCACGCCGCGCGGAGAGCACCAAGACGGTGGACAACGGCGAGGCCTGGTAAGGGAACGATGCGGAGCCGAGGAAGACGAGGTAGTGGATGCCCACGCGTAGGGGAGTACGAGGGTTCACTGGTTCCGCTGTGGTGTGAGGCTGCCGTCGCTGGAGAATAACACGGGGTGTGAGTGAGTAGAGGGAAGGCCTGGCCGGCAGTGGGATTAGGGTGGGGCGGTGAGGCCTGCGCGGCAGCACTGCCGCCCACAGGAGGCAGGAGCAGGCGGTCCCGCCGGCGCTGGTTTGGGTGGCTGGACCAAGAAGATCAGAGGTTGAAGAAGCAGCACGGCTGTTGGATTAACATCCAACGGTCCAGCTGCTAGAATCATTTGTTGACCAAGAAGATCAGAGGTTGAAGAAGCAACACGGCTGTTGAAATAAAATTTTGCATATTTCGGTGGGGTCCAAACTCTTTTAATCACGAAATTTCGAGTCACATTAAAAATAATTATAAAAATAATTTTATTTCAAATTAAAATATAACGAAATTTTCCCCGCAAAAAAACAATGAAATTTAAAATCTTGAAATCCTGAAAAAACGAAATTTGAATCTAGTTGCGGGTTTTCTGTGTTTTTAAAATTTACATCCCATTTCTTACTACTTATAGCCCATTTTCTGGGGAAGCCAAATACATCCCTTCTCGTGTTTACAGATTTGCAGCCCAGCAGGGCTGAGAAAGCAAGTAGGCCTTGGTTGGGTATTGTCCAAAACAAAATAGAACTGGGCTAGCCATTTTCAGAAAGAAAAAAGATATCAACTGGGCTCGTCACGTGCTTAAATAAAAGTCTAGGCTCCGTCTCTACAACTGGGCGAGCAGCTGGGTCCCTGTTGTTACAATATTTCTCTCTTTAATAAAGGAAATGGCAAGCCATTTGCCTTGTTTCAAAGAAAATATGACAGTCACAGCCGAGTTGAAAAGGGCAACAACATGCAACTCAAGCTTACAAACGGTACGAAAGGCCAAGGATTAATTGTTCATAAAATTTAGACAAAACCCAGATTGAACATGGCAATAACATCTAACCCAACCACTGTTTTTGGCAGTCACAAACAAATGGATCGGTCGGATCCATAAAATCAACGTCCTGTGCGAATTTTTTTACTGGAACATGACCACAAGTTGTTGTAAATAGAAGCCGAGCACGTTCAGAAGCCCATTTATCCACCTGAAACTTCTTTTTTTGTTGTTCAACATATCCTACCATGAGAAATTTCTTATTGGAAAACTTAAGCCTCATGGACAATAGTAACCTCGCATTCAACAGGAATAATGTGACAAAGCTTCTGTTTGCCTGGTTGGATGCATATCCTTCCATCGTTATTGTCTTCAAATGAATGTCATGAGAACTGAGAAAATCCCGGTGCTTATTACGCCACCAATTGGTATATATGTTTTTCTCCATGTGTTAGTGCCTAAGTAGACATGAAGATTGAAAACAGTTAAGGTCTAAAAAAAGAGTATGTCGAATGAGCGACAGCTGAATGGTTAATTCTAGTACAATATATACGGGCTTTCGATGGATGAATTCAATTTGCATGAAATCATCACCTTTATATACAAATTCTCCAAACATGAAAAGCATCGCAGCAAGCCAATAATTATGTTCAGATCATAACTAAACATTCCGATATATAAGATCTTGACAGAATCCAGCACCATTGATAGGCTATCCATGGACGAACTCTTCATTGAGCATATAACGTAATATTAGTACCCAAAGTGTACTCCAAGATGATATAAAACTTACGCGCACAAATGAAAAATGCAGCTCATGATTACAAATGTGTAGATGATAATATACGGTACCTGAATAAGTGTGGAGCCAAACACCAACTTCTGATAATTAAACGGATCAGGAATTACACCCAAGGTCTCCAGTTTAGGCGCAGAGACGACAGTTATTTGTGAAGATATATAACAATAATGATGAGCTGTTGTCCTTCAAAACAAATTCCAATGCTTTTAAGGTGAGGTGACTTTATTTGGAGACAACTAATAGGGATTTCTATTCCCAAAACGATCAGCAAGTGCTCCAGGGCAGGGCAAATGGAGTGGATGATATTGTGCAGTGAGGCCTCCGACAGAGAAACCACCACAAGCGAAAGTTTTTTTAGCAGTGGGAGTTGAAGCATTTGTACCAGATCGTCTGGTAGATGGCACTGGGCGAAGGTGGCGGTGTGGAGAGAGGAGGAAAACCACGAGATGGACAATGGTGGTGTGGGCACAAATTCTTGGCCTTCGGTTCGTGGTATGTAATTTTTGTGGTAATGGTAGAACTAAAACTGCTGGAGATTTTCGAATTCAGGGGATGTCAGCCAGGCGTCCACCGTGCAGGGTATGGACAGCAGGTAGCTTGTCGGGATGCAGAGGCGGAGCCCTGGTGGGAGGAGATGATGGTGTAAGTGCATCTAGTGCCACCCCTAGTTGGTTTTGGAGTATTGACGACAAACGTGGTTGAGGGACTAATGTGTTTGTGAGAATTGCAGGATAACACAGGTAGTAGTCCCTTAGTGATTCGGTTTTCCTACCAGAGATGACCCCTAAAAATGTATGAAGACATTGAAGGCAAATGGTGGTTCGTGAAGACATTCATGTTGAAGATAATGACGTGTGAAGACATTCACTTGAAGACTATGGAGTGCGAAGACATAGTTTCTTTCGTAGTTTCCTTTTCTTCTTTATTGAGTCATAGGAACCACCGAACTGTTAAGAGGGGTCCAAGTGAACAAAGTCAGAAAAACTGACGTGATGCTCAACCAAAATCCTATGTCTTCGAGCGAAGAAAATGAGAGCAAATCTTATCCAGAGTTGGATGAGTCAGCTTTGCTTGTAGCCCAAGCCAAGCTGCCGCATGTGTTTGAAATCTGACCGTTGGACACGTGTCGGTTCCTTAGTAACCTAGGGTCATTTCGGACATATCATGTCGGGTTGCCTCCTGGCTATAAATAGCCCACCCCCTCCACCATAAATTGGTGGCTGCACAGAGTTAGTGCATGGCTTTTGTCGTTTGAGAGCAACCCACCCCCGAAGCCTTTGAGAGAGAAATCCTTGTGAGGACAAAGCCCAAAACACCCAGAGCCAAAGAGTGTTAGGCATCACTGAAGTCTTTCTGTCCGCGTGACTTGAAGACTTGTTACACTTGAGGACTGTGTATCCTCCAGCCGGTTAGGCGTCACGTTCTGAGGATCCAAGAGTCATTGTGGATCGCCGGTGAACGGAGTCTGTGAAGGTTTGGAAGTCTACCTTGAAGACTTACCAGAGTGATTGGGCGAGGACCGGGTGTCCTTAGCTCAAGGGGAATAAGGTGAAGACGTGGTCTTCTGAGTTCAATCTCAGCCTCCCTAACCAGACGTACAGTTGTCGCAGCAACTGGAACTGGTCTACCAAATCCTTGTCTTCACCAAGCTACTGGTTCTATCCCCTACCTCCTTTACTTTTCAGTTTGTCTTCGTGAAGTCATTGCTTGTGTGTCTGATCTGTTTGACTTCACTGTGTGAAGACTATTACCTGTTTGGCTTCATACTGTCTTCCATTCTAATCCATACTACCTAGCTGCTATTAGTCTTCGTGCTTTCATTATATTGCTTACTTGACTATGGTCTATCTAGAGTAGTTTATCTTCCGCTGCATATCATATAGGTTCGAATTGATTATCTGTCTTCAAAGACCTCGTGTATTGAAGACTTTCATAAAAATCGCCTATTCACCCCCCTCTAGTCGATAACTAGCACTTTCAATTGGTATTAGAGCAAGGTGCTCCCTTGTTCTGTGTGATTCGGTTTAACCACCTGGAGTTTTAGCTATGTCGACTGCAGGGATAATCAAAGTCTCCGCTGCGTGCCTCGTCTTCGATGGCACTAATTACCCCTACTGGAAGAGTAAGATGCGCATGCATCTTGAAGCCATTGACATCGACATTTGGTATGTCGTCACGACTGGTGTTCCCAAAGTCGGTGAAGGTGTCACTGCTGCTGATGTCAAGAGATTCGCACAACTGGACTCAACCACCAAGAACATCATCTGTGGTCATCTGACCAAAGGGCAGTATGGCCGTGTGAGTGCTCTGGAAACTACGAAGCTAGTCTGGGACTAGTTATCCAAGGTCAACGAAGGTGTCTCAACACAGAGAGACTCAAGGATTGATGTGCTACGCAATCTCTTTAACTGCTTCAAGAGGAATGACAATGAGAATGTCCAGCTCACTTTCGACCGCCTCACTGATATCACAAATGAGCTTCACGCACTTGGCGCCACTGAAATCACCAAGCATGAGATAGTGAAGAAGCTATTGAGATCACTTGACAGCTCATTTGACACCTTGGCCCTGATGATTCAAGAACGCCCTGACTTCAAAGATCTCGATCCGTCTGACATACTTGAGAGGCTCAACACACATGAGTTCCATCTATCCGAGAAGAGAGACATCTATGGCCCCAATTATGGCCGATCCCGTGCTTTGAAGGCAAAAGCTGTGTCCTCATCTGAAGAAGAATCTGACTGCAGTTCAGGTGATCCTGAAGACATTGGCAAAGGGCTAGCAATGCTCATGAGAAAGTTCCAAAAGTTCTCCAAGAAGAATCGCCTCGGAAAGTCTTCATGATCCAGCTCCAAGAATGATGAGGCTTCCACTCGTGACTACACGAAGAGAACATGCCACAAATGCAAGAAGCTAGGTCATTACATTTCTAATTGTCCTCAGTGGGACAAGGAGAACAAGAAAAAGAAGAAGAGCAAGGAATATGACTCTGACGATAAGAAGAAGAAGAAATCCTCAAAGTCTTCTTCAAAGTCTTCATCTCACAAGAAGAGCTCATCTGGCAAGGCTCGTGCGTTCATTGGCAAGGAAATGGATTCAGAGGAGGAGTCTGCTTCCGAGGAGGCGGAAGTGGAGTCTGAGGAGGAGTCTGATTCAGGCATGGCAAGCCTAGCTTTGTCTTCGGCTTTCGTCGCCAAGTCCATCTTCAACACTGAAGACAATGGTCACGTCGCCGACGCTGAAGCCGATGATGATGACGACTCTGCTCCTACCTACTGCTTTATGGCAAGAGGTGCTAAGGTAAAATTACACGATGCTTACTTTCAAACCTCTAGTGAAGATGACTCTGATTGTGAATCCAAACCCAGCTATAAAACTCTTGCTAAAATTGCAACTGAGCAACAAACTGCTATGGAACATATTCAAAAATTGCTAGACAAAAGCGATGACTTGTTGGACGAGGAGATGAATCGAACTCAGTCCTTAATCGAAGATATAAAAAATCTTCGTGTTAAGTATGAGGATCTTGCAAGTCGTCATGAAACCCTCTCAGCTGATCATGAGAAGCTTTCCTATGATTATCTTCAAAGGAAGCAAGATCTAGAGAAACTGAGAGCGTCTCATGAAGATCTTCAAAAGGAAAATGATTCACTGCTCGCCCAACAGATCAGTTCCGCTTAGGAAGACTTTGTGCCACCTTGCTTAAAATGTCTTGAGCGTGACAATGCTATCTCTGTTGCTGAATGCTCTACTGCTTCTGAAGTTGCAATATCTTCAACTGCTGATGTGGTAACTAACCCCTCTACTGAGGATGCCACTACTATTGCTGATGAGAATGCCAGGTTGAAGACACTGCTTGAAACAGGCATGTACAAAAGCCTCAAAGGGCATCAGACACTATGTGATGTCCTCAAGAAACAGATTCTGAACCAAAACCCTACGAAAGAGGGTGTTGGTTTCGAGAGGAAAATAAATGTTGATGGTTCTTATTGGAAGCCTGAGCAGTACCCCAAAACCACATGGGTTGCTGCAAAGGACCCTTCAGTGGATCCATCCACCTTATCTGGCTTCACTTATGCTAACCCTATTATCATTGATGAGTCATTTGACTTGAACTATAAACTGTTCAAGAATCAGAATGGTGAAGTGTTTGCCAGGTTTATTGGTACTAACTGCAGGAATGGGCCACCTACGAAGAAGATCTGGGTGCCCAAAAGTTGTCTTGGTAAGCTTCCGGTGAATGTCATCATGACACCACCTGGGAAGAAGACAAACCCCCGACCAAAGGCTTCATATGGCCCAAAGGCTTCATACAGACAGAGGACCTCACAAGGTCACCCTAACGCCAATGTTTTGCAGGGAAATCATTATCAGACTCATGAATATGAGCGTATTTCTTCAAACCGCTATGTTCACAAGACAAAGAACTTTTCTGCATATTCTTATGAGTATTATTCACCTCCTACAAAACTATTTGCTAGGGCTCCAAAGCCAAAGTTCTCTGATGCTGCACTTAGACTCATTTCTTCTAAGCCACCCCTTAAGATGTGGGTGGTTAAGAAGAATTAACTTCTCCTGCAGGGAAAGGTCTCCAGCCGGAAATCAATGACTTCTGAAGATAATGCTGGGCACCTAAAACATCTTGTGGGACGCAAGATAAAATACGAAAATGGTATTACCATTTATTTCGTCCCTGGGTTTCTTGATGAGCATCCCATCTTACCATCTAAGAATCTTAACTTTGATAGTATGCTTGTTCGCTATATGTTTGTGCTTCACAATACTCTTGGTGAAGCCTATCCCGCTAACTGCACTGTAGGGTACGTCTCCGAAAGCCACTGAGTGGATAATGGATAGTGGATGCACTAACCACATGATTGGTGATCGAAGTCTTCTCATGGATTCAACTCTACGACCGTCTACTAAAAGTCATATCACATTTGCTGACACTGGTAAAAGCAAGGTATTGGGCCTAGGTAGAGTTGCTATCTCAAAGGATCAACACATGGATAAAGTGATGCTTGTTGAATCCCTTGGATACAACTTGATGTCTGTCTCAATGCTTTGTGATCTGAACATGAATGTGACATTTGGAAAATATCGTTGCCTTGTGCTTATGGAAACTGACAAATCTCTAGTCTCTAAAGGTTATCGAAGAGGTGATCTGTATATGGTAGATTTCTCCGCAGGACCACAGCTTGCCGTATGTCTTTTAGCAAAAGCTTCAGAGTGTTGGCTTTGGCATCGAAGGCTAGGACATGCGGGCATGAGGAACTTGCACACTCTCGTGAAGAAGAAGCATATAATTGGCATCGAGGGCGTCAAGTTCAAGAAGGATCATTTATGTGGTGCTTGTGAAGCCGGGAAGATGACTAGGGCAAAACATCCCTCGAAGACAATCATGACGGCATCACATCCCTTCAAGCTGTTACACATGGACTTATTTGGCCCTACTCATTACTCTACCCTTACTACCACTGCACATCTTTATGGCTTCATTATTGTTGATGATTATTCGAGATACACTTGGGTGCACATAATTCTCTACAAGACTGAAGTGTAGAATGTCTTCAGACGATTCGCCAATCGTGCCATGACAAACTATGGCATCAAGATCAAGCACATCAGGAGTGACAATGGCACGGAGTTCAAGAACACTGGCCTCGACACTTATCTTGATACATTGGGAATCACTCATGAGCTCTCTGCTCCATACACACCTCAGCAGAATGGCGTCGTGGAGCGCAAGAACAGGACCCTTATTGAGATGGCTCGTACGATGCTTGATGAGTACAAGACTCCAAGAAAGTTCTGGCCTAAAGCCATTGACACTGCATGCCATATCATCAACAGAGTTTATCTTCACAAATTCTTCAAGAAGACATCCTATGAACTCCTGACTGGTAAGAAGCCAAACGTTAGCTATTTCAAAGTCTTCGGTGCCAGGTGCTGGATCAAGGATCCACATCACACTTCCAAATTTGCACCGAAAGCACATGAAGGTTTTATGCTTGGTTACGGAAAGGATTCGCACACCTACAGAGTCTTCAACCTCTTTCACTATAAAGTGGTTGAAACTATGGATGTGCGGTTCGATGAGACTAACGGCTCGCAAAGAGAGCACCTGCCAAATGTGCTAGATGAAGCTTCCCCTAGTGAATCTATCAAGTTGATGGGTACTAGAGAAATCATACCCACCGAGGAAGTGGCAGAAGAGGAAATTATCGTTCCAGCACCTACTCCACATGAAGACAATGCTCAGCCTGAAGATAATGCTGAAGATGAAGATAGCAATCAGCATGAGCAAAGTCTTCGCCCTGTTCATCCTCGGGTTGCAAATGAAGTCCAGATTGAGAAGATTCTCGATAGTATCAATGCACCTGGTCCGCTCACTCGATCAAGAGCAACACAGCTAGCAAACTTCTGTGGACACTTTGCATTTGTCTCGATATCTGAACCCAAGAAAGTTGATGAAGCCTTCATGGAACCTGAATGGATTAAAGCTATGCAAGAAGAGCTTCAGCAGTTCAAGCTGAACAATGTTTGGGAACTTGTCAAGCGTCCTGATCCTCGCAAGCACAACATTATTGGCACCAAATGGATCTATCGCAACAAACAAGATGAACATGGTCAAGTTGTCAGAAACAAAGCTCGTCTCGTTGCTCAAGGTTACACACAAGTGGAAGGGATTGACTTCGATGAAACCTTTGCTCCAGTGGCTAGGCTTGAAGCCATTCGCATACTGCTAGCCTATGCCAACCACAACAACATCCTTCTCTATCAAATGGATGTGAAAAGTGCCTTCCTCAACGGCAAAATTGAAGAAGTATACGTAGCTCAACCACCCGGTTTTGAAGATCAAAAGCGTCCTGATATGGTCTTCAAGCTCAATAAGGCACTGTATGGCCTCAAACAAGCTCCTCGCGCTTGGTATGACACTCTCAAAGACTTCCTGAAGAGCAAAGGCTTCAAACCTGGTTCTCTAGACCCCACTCTCTTCACGAAGACATATGACGGAGAGCTGTTTGTATGCCAAATCTATGTGGATGACATTATCTTCGGCTGCACTGACAAGAGATACAGTGATGAGTTTGGGCATATGATGCAAGAGCAATATCAGATATCCATGATGGGAGAGCTGAAATTCTTCCTTGGTCTTCAAATCCGTCAACAGAGAAATGACATCTTCATATCTCAAGAAAAATACCTCAAAGATTGCCTGAAGAAGTTTGGAATGCAAGACTGCAAATGGTACACGACGCCAATGCCAACCAAAGGCCAATTGGGCCCCGACGACAATGGTAAAGAGTTCGATCAAAAGGTATACCGCTTTATGATTGGTTCTTTATTGTATTTATGTACATCTAGGCCAGGTATAATGCTTAGCGTTTGCATGTGTGCCCGATTCCAAGCGGCACCAAAGGAATCGCATCACCTCGCTGTGAAGCGAATTCTTTGATATTTGGCTCGCACCCCAACGCTAGGATTATGGTATCCAAAGGGCTCAGAGTTTGATCTAGTTGGATTCTCAAATGCTGATTATGCTGGTGACATGGTTGATCGCAAGTCCACATCAGGCACATGTCACTTTCTTGGACGATCTCTTGTCTGTTGGTCTTCAAAGAAGCAGAACTGTGTATCACTCTTCACTGCTGAATCTGAATACATTGCTGCTGAATCTTGTTGCGCTCAGCTTCTCTGGATGAAGCAAACCCTTAAGGATTATGGCATCAACATGAAGCATGTGCCCCTCTACTGCGACAATGAAAGCGCCATCAAGATTGCTCACAATCCAGTTCAGCACTCGAAGAGAAAGCACATTCAGATCCGTCATCACTTTCTTAGAGATCATGTGTTGAAGGAAGACATTGATATCATTCACATCAACACTGAAGAGCAATTGACAGATATCTTCACGAAGCCCTTGGATGAGAAAAGGTTTTGCGAGCTGCGGTGTGAGCTAAATATCTTAAAATCCTCAAATGTCCTGTGAATGGACACACATCCTAACGCTTATGCATATTGATGACTTAGGTGCGCAACACACAAAGTAACGTATGTCTTCAACTCATCAAGACATACACTCCGAGTGTGAATACATTAATGCGGAATTTGACTTCAGAGCGCCACGATAATTGTGCGCCGTGTCTGGGTCTAATACTTCCTATACGGTGGGTAACGCCACCACCAACCTTTCTTGAAGATTTTTGTTTGGTGCCAAGTTGCATTAACTTCAAAGTTGGTTTGTCTTCAACATTGCCTTGTCTTCATGTTTTATCTTGGCGATGTTCGATTTGGTCTTCACTAATATATATATATTTCTATATATATATAGCTATATATATATATATAGTATATACTCTCTCTCGCTCGCTCTCTTCTCTACTCTTCTATCTCGCTCTATCGCTCCTACATACATTATATATATATGTATGTATGATATTATGTATGTTATCTATATTACTACCTATATATATATATATAGTTGGTTGTATATATGTGTATGATATGTATGTATACATGTATATTGTAGATATGTATGTATGTATACATGTATATATGTATATATGTATGTATTATGTATGATATGTATGTATATATTGTTACATATCATACATAATACATATATATACATATATATATGATATGTATGATTGTTATTACTGTATGTATATATATATATATATGTATGTATACTAGCACAAATGCCCGTGCGTTGCAACGCGTGAAAAAAAGGCAAAACCCACTACACATGCCATTACTCACCATTTCATATATCCATTTCTGATAAATGTGGTAATATGTTTAAATTGATTATCGCTTTTCGCGACATGAATTGTGGACATGAAGAAATTACCCTGATGTCCTTCATTTGATGGAAGAGTGATGGTGCATGGATTAGTCTGATTAATCACTTTTATCTTTTGCTCTTTGGAAAAACTATGTGTTGCACCATGTGAAGAAAAAATATATCAGATGTTTCTTCCCACGGTAAGCATGACTCAAGACCTCCACAAGTTTCAGCACATGTCCATTTGTATTGCCACTTATTATTGCCCTTGTCGTCCATGGCCTTCGAAGTGTTCCGCACGGCTAAGCTTAACCGCTCGCTCGACCTCGTCGGAGCATCCACATCGTCCGTCGGCTGACCCCCTCCGGTGTATTAACCCTACGAGCTCTTTCTCAAACCTCCTCGGCTAGTTTCGGCGGCTCCTAATGGTTGTTCCAAATAATAGATAATTATAATCTAAATTATGCTGCATTTATTTTGATTTTGAGTGCCTTTTATAAATATGGATTTAAAAGTATTGTTAAACTCATTTAAAAATTCATAATAATTTCCAAAAATTTCTCCACCATATAAAATCTAAAATAAACATTTTAAACTTCCACTTTGAAAGATTAAACTAAAGCATTAAGTTTATGCAGGTCACCTTAAATTCAGCCAGAATATTATTTTCAAATCCAAGTAATTCTAATATATTTAGAACAATAGTATCTTAATTTTGAGTTAAAATAAGTAGGATATTTTTTTAGTATTTATAAGAGAATTTGTGTACTGCTGGCTGCTGCTGATTTACACGGTGATCACTGATGGGATTGATGTACATATCTGTAATTAATTTATATTAGCGCGCGCACACACACACATGTACCTTGGGTGTTTCCTCATGGCACCGTAGACTTAGACCACATTGAGGTACAACATCGTCTCCATCAAAGATAGATGGCAATCAGAGCCGCCAAATATATATATAGAAGTGCAACGGGAGAAATTTTTTGTCTCCGCACCTTCTTTATTTTATGAACAGTTAAATATATATAGATGACTTTATATTTTGATTTGAAAGGGAAAAACTATGTGTACGTAAATGTTTTATCTGGATATTTAATTATTCAGATCCTGCTAAAATTTTACAACACTTTTGATCCTAAGCGCATATAGGATGTGTGGCCAGCGATGCATCCTCTTGACACAAATCTTTTGATCCGCTCCTCTATCTCTAGCGCCGTGTCGATCTCCAACTCGGAGGTCGGCCAGGCCCCCGCTACGCTGGAGCCTCTCTCGTCCTTGAGCCCCTCCTATCCATCCGTTCGATGGACTCATGTATCCGCGCTCCTACTCCGTTGTTGTCCGTGTGCTCAGCAAGTTAATACCTTCCCTCTTAATATTTATGCTCAGACGGAACCCAATTTTGATCCTCTCTCTATGGAGTAATTCTTTAGGTGGCTTACTAATTTCAGATCCTAGATGTATATAAATTGGTGCAAAAAGGTGCAAGGCAGCGAGGTGGGACTAAAGGGAAGCGAATCATATATTCTGTACACAAACATGTGCTAGCTAAGTTGTAATTTGCCTTCCAAACTGTACGTGAGGTTGAGGGTTCGATCCCACACGTTGGCGTTTATTTATGCCTCCTCTCCCGCACAGTACTAGGCCACCACTGTAGTTGGGCCCGGGCGTTTATTTTTTGCCTCCTCTCCCTCACAGTACTGGACCGCCACTGTAGTTGGGCCAACTGCTACAACGATTGGGCTGGTACGGTCTGAGGAGCGTGCGTGTGACGTACGGCAGGTATATATATTAGTACCACCTTGGATAGAAGAAAACGTACTATGGGCAAGGTGGACGTACGAAAAACGGACGAAATTACGGTGGTAAGAAGCGATAGCCCCTTTATTAGTAGGTATAGGTATAGATATATGTATATGTTCTGTCCTCTATAGCATTCACTTATAGCTATGTCTTCAAGTTGCCATTTTCTGCTCTAAGTGAATGTGATCGGACCCTAACCCCTTCTATGCTTATCTCTTAAATTCTCTCTGTCTCTTCGTATGCATTCGATTGACACGTGTCGATTGTCTTCACTGTGTCCTTATCAGCTGAAGATACAGAGACACATATTTAAAACTGCTTTTATTATCTCTATCCTTTTTGCCCGAATACCGAAGAAGCCGGAACGACCACCCGACAAACCAGGCGCGCGTGGGGCCGTGGCACAACTTTCAATCAGTTGCATGCTTGCCACGTGTCCTTCAGATGTGAACCGCCAGGGGCACCTGAGTAATTACACTGTGCCATCCCTCTTCCTTATAAATACTCAACCCTCCTGCGGTCATTATTTCTTCTCCCCTTCCCGTCTCGCTCAAACCCTAGCGCCACCACTAGCATCAGTCGTCGCCGGAGACGAAGCGCTTCGCTGCCGCGAATTCTCCAACATCGTCTTCACGCCGCCCGCGGACATCTTCTCCCCCGCCGTCGCCGTAGGTGTCTTCCGCCGCCAAGTTAGGGCGCGGGAGATTGAACTGCTCGGCCTCTATCCTTCTCGTCTAGCAGTTCTTCGTGCGGTAAATAAGAACTCACTTTTTACCGTTTATTTGATCCGTTGAAGTATCCATATCCCCCAAAAGATGTTTTTACACTTCCAAATCTGGATCCTGTCTATTGTGAATCTCATAATCGGCAAAGAACTTTCACTTATGAATGCTTCACATCTAGTTTGATTCCTCATTTGTGCTTATTTTTGGATTCGTACAAATCTGGAACCAACTTACATCTATAAGTGAATGTCTTCGCGCTATGAGGTAATTGTCTTCAAACTGATTTATCTTCAAAATCTTCTGAGAATGCATATGACCTCTTCCCCTTCCCTCGTATCTCTAATGCTGTCACAGGTACATGTCCGTGGGAGAATCCCTTGGTTCTCATAGTCTGCATTCATTTGCAGAGTTTTTACAGCATCATATTGAATCACCTGAAGCCAGTTCTTGTCTGACAAGTAGACTGAAGCCAAACACCGTGTGAAGCCATTCAGTCTGAAGCCAATGGCTAGTGGGAAATCCGCTAAGAATGGAGGCCGCCAGCACCGTGACAACAGAGCCAGAGACCTGCCTCCAGATCTCTATGAAATGTACAAGTCTGATCCAGAAGAGACCTATGGTGAGCGCAAGTCCAGAGTCCAATGGATTCGAAGATATTGGGTAGAAGAATGGTTTCTGTATCATTATGTGACTTCTGAGTATGCAGACAAGAATGCTGTGAGGCCACCATGGGCCGACATTATATACAAGAAGCTTCAACCCAAGACCAAGGCTGAAGCCATTGCAAAAGGCTTCTTTCCTTGCATGGTCAGAGGCCCTATGCCTGAAGATGTTGACCCATCCAGCCTCAGATGGTGTCGTGAAGATGATCTCTTTGAAGAGAATTATAAGTATGCCAAGAACTTTGCCATCCAGAATAAGAAGGGATTCGGGATTGACTTCAATCTTGGTCCAGCTCGACTAAGGCTCAATGGCAGCCGTGAAGCTGAACTGAATCTCATTGGTCCTTTCAACAGCCTTGATGGGCTTCTCACACATATCACTGTGCAAAGGGCCAGTGTTGAAGAAGTTGCTGAGGAAGAGGAACATGCTGAAGTTCCAGAACCCCCGAAGCCAGTGAAGAAGACTAAGACTTCAAAATCCTCTGCTGCACCAAAAGCTTCAAGAGTGAAGCCACTGAAGTCTGCACCTCCTGAATCCAGTGTGCAGTCTGAAGACCTGTCTCGCACCTCCAAGATGCACAAGAAGATCTCAGGGCAAGCTCTTACGCCGGCAAGCATTCTTCGCAACGATGAAGATATTGTCGATCCAGCAAGCGATGAAGACATAGATGATGATGCCCTTGAGATGCTGATCAAGAGCAAATAGGAGGCCGAAATCTTCAACGATCTGCCTCTGTTTGACGCTGATATTCTCAACAATTTCATTGACGAGTGGTTTGAAGATACCTCTCTTACTCTCGATGATCTGCAGCTTCCTATTGGCATCAGCGTAACATTTCAGGGCTATATTGCCAAAGAGCTTGCAATTGTTCAAAAAGTCATTGAGCAGAAGAACAAGATTGACCATGAAAAGGCCCTCTTCAAGAAGCATATGGCCAAGCTTAGTGTCAAAGATGTTCAAAACTTCAAGACCATGATGGCTGATCTCAAGGCTGAATTTGCAAAACGCCATGATTTGGCCAAAGGCTCCAGAGAGCGTCTCAAGCATTACGCTGAAAAATGCGTTCAGGCTCATAATGAAACCTTGAAGAGGAACGCTCTTGGGCGTCTAGGCATTGACCCCAAGTTGGCTGCCAAGAAGAAGAAGCCAGCTGCAGCTGAAGCCGAAGCTCCAATGCAGGAAAGACCAAGCATTGTCTTCCCTGCCAGAATGACTGGCTCGAAGCCAAAGGTCCCATCAGCTGCTTCTGAAAAGAAGAAGACAAAGCAGGCTGAAGCTGAGGCCAAGAAGCGAAAGCATTATGAAGCCTCTGATGCTGCTCCCTCCAAGAAGAAGCTGAAGACTAAGCCTTCAAAGTCTTCAAGAAAGGACCAAACTGCACCACCAGAGCCGCTGTTTGTTGAACCCATTTCAGTTGCCCTTCCTGCATCCTCCAACCGTGAGCGTCGTCTGGTTGTTCATGAGCCTGCTACCACAGAGGCTCATGTCTCTGAAGACATTCCAGCTGCTGACACCACCACAGCTGAAGACATTGGTCATGAAGACAATGTTGATGATGATGAAGTCCTTCCTCAGTTCCCTCAGATCATGCCCAAGCCGGTATCATCGCCTGCTCCATCGAGCAGTGAACAGATAAGCATTGGCGGTCCCACGACGCCAATCGCACATGATGAGTTCTGGGAAGAGCAACACCCCAACTCCCCGCTGCATGAAGTCATTCCTCGCATTCCACCAGCTCATGTCACCACTCCAGTGATTGAGACTCCGCAAGATACCCCTGAAGACATGGAGAAGACCACTCCCTCACCACAGGCATCACCATCTTTCCGAAGGCTTCGTAGAGGCCCTAGGCCCACGGTCTCCATGTCGAGCATTCCTGAAGAGGATGTGTACGCCACAAGCTCAGTAGCACGTCAAGTGTTCCCTGAAGCCATCCCTTCAGTCACTGCTCAAGAGTCTGAAGCCAAAGAGGCTGAAGATATTCCGGCTGCATCAGTCGATGACAAAGAAGAAGAGTCTGAAGTTATTCCCCCTACTGTTGAAACAAGAGAAGACGAAAATGTGATTGTGCCTGACTGCTACTTCTTGAGCTTGCGTTGGTTTTTCCCTTGAAGAGGAAAGGGTGATGCAGCAAAGTAGAGATAAGTATTTCCCTCAGTTTGAGAACCAAGGTATCAATCCAGTAGGAGACAACGCACAAATCACCGAATACCTGCACAAACAATCAAACAACTTGCACCCAACGCGATAAAGGGGTTGTCAATCCCTTCACGGTTATTTGCAAAAGTGAGATCTGATAGAGATAGATAAACGATAAAGTAAATATTTTTGGTATTTTTATTTTATAGATCGGAAAGTAAAAGATTGCAAAATAGTAGATCAGAAACTTGTATGATGAAAAGTAGAAGATTATATGATGGAAAATAGTAGATTGGAAACTTATATGATGGAAAATAGAAGATTATATGATGGAAAATAGACCCGGGGGCCATAGGTTTCACTAGAGGCTTCTCTCAAGATAGAAAATAATACGGTGGGTGAACAAATTACTGCCGAGCAATTGATAGAAAAGCGCAAAGTTATGACGATATCTAAGGCAATGATCATGAATATAGGCATCACGTTCGTGTCAAGTAGACCAAAATGATTCTGCATCTACTACTATTACTCCACACATCGACCGCTATCCAGCATGCATCTAGAGTATTAAGTTCATAAAGAACGAAGTAATGCATTAAGTAAGATGACATGATGTAGAGGAATTAACTCAAGCAATATGATGAAAACCCCATCTTTTTATCCTCGATGGCAACAATACAATACATGCCTTGCTGCCCCTACTGTCACTGGGAAAAGACACTGCAAGATTGAACCCAAAGCTAAGCACTTCTCCCATTGCAAGAAAAACCAATCTAGTTGGCCAAACCAAACCGATAGTTCGAAGAGAATTACAAAGATATCAAATCATGCATATAAGAATTCAGAGAAGATTCAAATAATATTCATAGATAAGCTGATCATAAATCCACAATTCATCGGATCTCGGCAAACACACCGCAAAAAAGTATTACATCGAATAGATCTCCAAGAACATCGAGGAGAACATGGTATTGAGAATCAAAGAGAGAGAAGAAGCCATCTAGCTACTAGCTATGGACCCGTAGGTCTGTGGTAAACTACTCACGCTTCATCGGAAGGGCAATGGTGTTGATGTAGAAGCCCTCCGTGATCGAATCCCCCTCCGGCAGGGTGCCGGAAAAGGTCCCTAGATGGGATCTCACGGGTACAGAAGGTTGCGGCTGTGGAAAAGTCTTTTTGTGGATGCCTCTGTTGGTTTGAGGATATATGAGTATATATAGGCGAAAGAATTAGGTCAGGAGGTGCACGAGGGGCCCACAAGGGTGGGGGGCACGCCCTACCCCCCTGGGCGCGCCCTCCATCCTTGTGGCCGCCTCGTGGCTCCTCCGACTTCATCTCCAAGTCTCCTGGTTTCCTTCTGGTCCAAGAAAAATCATCGCGAAAGTTTTATTCCGTTTGGACTTCGTTTGGTATTCCTTTTCTGCGAAACTCAAAAACAAGGAAAAAACAGAAACTGGCACTGGGCTCTAGGTTAATAGGTTAGTCCCAAAAATAATATAAAATAGCATATTAATGCATATAAAACATCCAAAACAGATAATATAATAGCATGGAACAATAAAAAATTATAGATACGTTGGAGACGTATCACTGACCCACCAGCTGTTGAAACCTCTGAAGCTGCGGAAAATGAGGATGCCGATACCACCACTGATGAAGCCAATGACATTGTCATGGCTGAAGTCAATGCTCCTCCTGAAGCCACCCATCAGTCTGAAGCCCCTGAAGCCACAGAAGATCTACAACCATCCTCCTCAGATGTTGCTGCTGCTCAACCTGTCACTTCTAGGAAAAGGGCTATAGCTGATATGGACATCAATGGCGCACCATGTATGTGGTGCGCCACTGCTATATAGCAGTGGCGCACCAGATACAGGTGCGCCATTAGTGTCCTCATTACTAATGGCGCACCAGACATACGGTGCGCCATTACTAGCAATTTTTTTTATTTTTCCAAAACTATTAATGGCGCACCAGCGCATAGTGCGCCATTACTAGTTTTAACTATTAATGGCGCACCACACGCTCCGTGCGCCACTACTAACAATTTTTTTTTACTTTTTTTTTCAAAACTAGTAATGGCGCACCTGTGTGAAGTGCGCCATTACTAGTTCAAACTAGTAATGGCGCACCACAACCACGGTGCGCCACTACTAACAATTATATATATATATATATATTTTTTGCAAAACTAGTAATGGCGCACCCCTAACTGGTGCGCCATTAGTAACCAGGGTTACTAATGGCGCATTTTTAGGTGGTGCGCCATTAGTAACCTGAGACTAGCTAGATATTTTGGACAGCCACCTACCACACTCACTTTCCCCACTTCATTCTCTCCACCTCCTCCTCCAAGCTTGTCTCGGCTGCCTCCTCCTCCTCACCTCATTTGCACCATAGATTCACCCAAATTAAGTGGTTAAATTACCTTTTTTTGATAGGTAAGTAAGGGGAAAGCTTTCTTTAATTATGTTGTAGATCTACTTTTTTCTCCCTCCAACAACGTGCACATGCACTTTTTATGGCCTAGATCTACGTATGTTTGTGGTGTTGCATATGTTTGTGTTTGCAGGTACCGGTATTTGAAATGCGATAGTTGCCAATATTTTGCCGGAATGTTGATTCATTTCCGTTTCGGCGAGAATTTGGCACTATGCATTCTTTTTGGTCCTATTTTTAGGCAAAGTCATGCCAAATTTTTTCTTGGTTCTAAAATATCGTTTTGCTCTACCCCGCAGGCGACCATGGTCCGCACGATGACCGAAGGCATCGTGAATAGGTTTTTGAGCTACGCGAAGGCCGAGATGCTTCAAAAGAACAAGATGGAGATAAGATGTCCGTGTCGAAGATGCAAGCTGAAGAGCCTTATTACGGACCCGGATTCTGAACAGGTGCGGGACCACCTGCTCTTGCGTGGTTTCATGGATGGCTATCGGTGGCAAGGTGATGAAGATGACTATGAAGTCGTCCATGGGGGCCGGGCAAGAAATGAGGAAGGGCAGCAAGACAACCGCGGCGGCGAGGGCGGGCGAGAAGACGAAGAATCTCCAGGACATGATCACGACGATGATGCAGTACACAGTCATCATGTAGAAGATGCCGGACATGATGATGAGGAAGATCAAGACGAAGGGCATGATCATGAAGATGAAGATGCCGGAGCAGACGACGATGGACCATCGATGGGCTGGGTGCAGGACCCTCATATTCAAGAGCTGCTTCTCAAGTAGACGGATAACACAAGAGCTACCGCCCGAGAGAAAGCCAAGCTGGATCAACTGGAGATAGACGCGATTACTCCATTATATGAAGGATGCAGGCCCAAGGATACCCGCCTGAAAGTAACGCTCATGGCTCTGGAGATGAAGGTAAAACACAAAATGACCGACGCATGCTTCGACGAGAACATGTCATTCTGGCACGAACGTCTTCCCAAGGGGAACAAGTGCCCGACCAGTTTCGAGGAGGCGAAGAAAATCGTGTGTCCTCTGGATTTACCGCACATGAAATACCATGTGTGCATGAACGATTGCATCATTTATCGGGACGAGCACGCGGAGTCTACCATATGTCCGGTGTGCGGCGTCACTCGATACAAGAAGAGGAAGAAAGCTCCTCGAAAAGTGGTGTGGTACTTGCCGATCACTCCTCGTCTGCAGTGGTATTTCACGGACCCTAAGGCAGCAAAGCTCCTGCGTTGGCACGCGGATAGGGAGGAGAAGAAGCGAGAAGATGACGGAAATGATCCGGAGATAAATAAAAAAGACAAGATGCTGAGTCACCCTAAGGATGCGAGCCAGTGGCAAGCGTTGAACTTCGAATACCCAGATTTTGGGGACGATCCAAGGAACATCATGCTGGGCGCGAGCACTGATGGAGTCAATCCGTTTGGCAGCCAGAGAAGCACACATAGCACCTGGCCTGTGTTTGTGTGGATGTACAACCTTCCCCCCTGGAAGTGCATGAAGAGGAAGTACATTCATATGAGTATGCTAATTGAAGGGCCGAAACAACCAGGGAACGACATCAATCTGTATCTGGGGCTGCTGAAAGAGGAGCTAGACACGCTGTGGAAAACGCCAGCCAATACGTGGGACGCCGCAGAGAAAGAATATTTCCCTATGAGAGCCGCACTGCTCACGACGGTGCAAGACTATCTCGGTTACGGATATGTCGCAGGGCAGGTGGTCCACGGATTTCGTGCATGCGTCAGGTGCATGGATGACACAACGTATCGCCAGCTAGATAGAGATCCCGGGTCTTTGAAAACCGTGTTCATGGGACATCGAAGGTGGCTTCGCGATGATGACTCATGGAGAAAACGCAAGGATCTGTTCGATGGTGAAACCGAACCCCGAAGACGCCCGCGTACGAGGAGCGGCGAGGAAATAGACGAGCTGTTGAAAAATTGGAAAGAGTGCCCACCGCTGGGAAAGAAGCGAAAGGCGCCAGAGCCGCTGCTGAAGGTATGGAAAACGAGGTCGGTTTTCTGGGACTTGCCGTACTGGAAGATCCTCCGTGTGCCTCACAGCCTTGATGTCATGCATATCACGAAGAACGTGTGCGAGAGTCTGCTTGGTACCCTGCTCAACATGCCAGAGAGGACCAAAGATGGGCCGAAAGCAAGGGCAGACTTGAAATCAATGGGCATCAGGGAGGAGCTTCACGCTAATGATGATGAGGCGACGGACACGGAAAGTCGTCGCAAAGGCAAAAAGGCCAAGAAGATCAGAAATGACTGCCCTCCCGCGTGCTTCACTCTAAGTCAGGAGGAGATCGAGCAGTTTTTCACCTGCCTCGTAGGAGTAAAACTTCCTTACGGTTACGCGGGGAAGATAAGCAGATACCTAGACTCAGCGAAGCAGAAGTTCAGCGGCATGAAGTCTCACGACTGTCACATGCTGATGACGCAGATACTTCCAGTTGCAATCCGTGGGATCATGGACGCGCACGTCCGTGAAACGCTATTTGGCCTATGCAACTTTTTCGACGTCATCTCTCGGAAGTCGGTTGGCGTGAGGCAACTCAGAAGGCTACAGGAAGAGATCGTGGTGATACTATGCGAGCTTGAGATGTACTTCCCGCCCGCATTCTTCGATGTTATGGTGCATCTGCTGGTCCATATCGTGGAGGATATCATCTAACTCGGGCCGACGTTCCTGCACAGCATGATGCCGTTCGAAAGGATGAATGGTGTCATCAAAGGATACGTTCGCAACATGTCACGTCCAGAGGGAAGCATAGCTAGGGGCTTTCTGACCGAAGAGTGCATCTCCTACTGCACGAATTATCTAGGCATCGAGAACCCCGTTGGTCTGCCCGTCAACAGGCACCTCGGCAGGCTCGCTGGATGGGGTCACCGCGATGGTCGCCGCGAAATGCATGTCGACTTCGAGGGTCGACTCGCCGACTTTGAAAGAGCAAACCTAGTCGCGCTACAACACATAGACGTGGTCGATCCTTGGATGGTAGAGCACAAAACCTTTATTGAGAAGACGTACAATGACCGAGGCCAACAGAGGACGGACGAAGATATAATCAAAGAGCACAACTCATGTTTCACGCGTTGGTTCAAGGAGAAGCTTCTGTCGTACCCTTTACATGAGGATTCTTCCGCGGAAGAAAAACTCATATTCGCCTTGTCACAGGGCGCCGAGCACAACCTGATGACCTATGAGGCATACGATATCAGCGGCTACACATTCTACACCGAGGACAAGGACATGAAGAGCGATGGTTATCAGAACTCCGGGGTAACGATGGAATCCTACATCGGTAACAACAAGGACAGATACTACGGAAGGATCGAGGAGATCTGGGAGCTGAGCTACGCTGGAGAGAAGGTCCCGATGTTCCGTGTCAGATGGGCCAAGAGCGTCCTAAAAGAAGACCGGTATTTCACCACCATGGTTATACCCGAAGCCAAATCCAAGACCGCGGGCGCAAACGTCACTGCGAAAAATGAGCCATGGGTACTGGCTTCCCAAGTGGACCAATGCTTCTTCATTACCGACCCGTCAAAGCCCAGTCGTGTTGTCGTGAGGAGAGGCAAAAGGAAGATCATCGGAATGGATGGAGTCGCCAATGAGCAAGACTTCGACAAGTACGGTGACCCGAAGATGGAACATGACGACGACGATGAAGTGCCATACACCATAAGAAGAAGCAGGACCACCCTACCTAAAGGACGTCCGTTCAACAGAAGAACTCCATTTGCGAAAAAGAAGGGCAAGAAGATTGTGAAAAGATAGCTAGCTAAGATCGATTGTATTTAAATCGTAGTCTTCATTTCTCGATTGTATTTCGACATATGGAAATGGGCGGCACTTTTTGAATTCATGAATATTTTGAAATCTGATGATATTTTTTCATATTCATAAATGTTTTCTAAAAAATTATTAGATGCAACTAAAAATCCAAACAAAAATCAAATAACAAATTTGATGATATTTTTTCATATTCATATTTTTTCATAAATGTTTTGAAATCTGATGATATTTTTCCACGTTCATAAATGTTTTCAAATTTGATCGTCATTTTCTAAAAAATTATTAGATGCAACTAAAAATCCAAAAAAAAAGTTAGTAATGGCGCACCAGGGGAGGGTGCGCCATTGCTATGAAGGTATTTATGGCGCACCCGAATGAGGTGCGCCATTGATATACAAATTTTTATTTATATTTATTCTTGTATTTTTTTTCAGTGTTCCTTTTCCTGCTTAAATTTCATGGGCACCTTTTGAATTCATGAATATTTTTTCAAATTTGATGATATTTTTTCATATTCATAAATGTTTTACCAATTCACAAATGAATGCAACTAAAAACCCAAAAAAATTTACAAATGGCGCACCGCTAGGTGGTGCGCCATTGCTATCCAAAAAAAAAGTTACTTATGGCGCACTGCTAGGTGGTGCGCCATTGCTATCCAAAAAAAAAAGTTACTTATGGCGCACCGCTAGGTGGTGCGCCATTGCTATCCCTCCCCCCACTAAAATCCCCAATCCCCGATCCCCAATCTCACATCTCTCTCAGCCCCCCCACTGCGCCGCCGCCCCGACCCACTGCGCCGCTGCCCCCGTGCCCCCGCCGCCTCCCTCTCCCCATCCTCCCCTTCCTCCCCCTCTGACCCGGCGCCGCTCAGCCCCTACGTGCGCCGCCGCCCCCGCGCCCCCGCCGCCTCCCTCTCCCCATCCTCCCCTTCCTCCCCCTCTGACCCCACCTCGATGCGTCTCCGTCTCCACGCCGTCGAGCACCGAAGCAGGCCGGAGAAGTCCAGCACGAGCGTCTACGTCGTCTCCGTCGGATACGTCGACGAACCGGACCGGAGCCGAGCCAAGGAGCACCGCGAACCCTCCCCTGGTATTGCCACCTTCTTCAAATTGATTCTAGTTTTTTTCTCACCAGGACCAAGTGCAATAGAAAGATAAAGCATTGCGAATGCTCTCTGTGTTCGCGCATCATCATCATCATTTTATTTCCACACCTTCTTAGTTTCTACCAGAAGCATTGCAACAAGTTCAGATACTGATATTTCTTCAGATACATCAGGGAGCTTTAGTATGCTTCGGACAGTCTTTATTTCACTAGACATTGGAACACCTTCACACACTTGAACAGTTGATGACCCACCCATCCTGTTCCCTGGTATGTTTGCGACAGCAGCCTCAGTAATATGAACTATATCACAATCAGAAGCGCCGATTCTCAAAGCACGGTCCTCAGGCATGACATTCAGCATTAGCCAAGCTGAATGATTTAGGTCTGTGTGCACCAACTTGTTAGTCCACTCTACTCCTTCAAGTCCCATCTTTCTTATTACTTCCTGTTGATCCACAGTAAGTGCATGATACAACTTGTGAAGATCCAGTTGCCCGAATCTGACCTGTTCTTTAACCCTGTTTCCACTACCACATCACTCTGCTTTACTGCTTCGAGATTCTTCTAATGGGCAAGAATCCTTAACAAGATCTATTGGTTTACTACTAGTAAAGCCATCAGCGGCTATACAATCTCTCTTCTCTATTTCCTCTGCAGATCTAGGTGACTCTACCACATCCTGATGATTTTTTGAACAAGTTACTAATGAAAGCCAACTACGCTTATAAATAACATCTAATCTCTAACTCAACAACATAAAAATTTATTACCTTAGATGCAGTCATTTCTGCCATTCAGACGATGAACTTGAGTCTTCTTCCTCCTCCTCGTCGTTAAGAACAGAGCCTCTGTTTTGCTAGACTGGGGAGGAGTGCTTTGCTGAGAAGAATGGATGGACTGTATGATGCATGTAGATTTAGCCAGCAAATCCCACCGACAGTCCAATTAAATGATCACCAACCAACCACCCGAATATACTATCCTTATATTTACTACGGCCTGTGCTTTGAGATTATCTTATACTAATGCATATGCGTTTAGATTTATATGTATACACTAACTGTACAATTTTTTTCGCTATAAGTATACTATATGACCAAGAAATCCTATCATTTTTTGTAATGCTGTAAGTATTCAGATTTCGCACCATATGAATGCACAAGATGGATGTCATACTCAGCATGGATGTTTTACTGCCATTATCTTTGTTTGCAAATGTTTCCGTAAACATGATACTCCTCAAATTCAGTTAAACTACTGCCCAGAAAATGATTTTGCCTTGTCCACCTGGGATAATGATTTTGCCTTGTCCACCCGAGAGGCCCTTGAGTTTGCCGGAATGTCGATTAACTTCCGTTTCGGCAAATTCGGGTACTCCATATGTCCTATTTTCAGCAAAGGTCATGCTGAAATTTTCCGTGAATTTTAGCATGACTTTGCTAAAAATAGGACATATGGGGTACTTGCGACTAATGCATGGGCCGGGGTATCTTAGTACTTAATTAAGTAGGATCAACTGCCTCTTGTGTTATACATATAGAAGTGTGATATCAACTCATAGTTATTACTAATGTCAGTTGCTCGTCATCGATAAACCCTAGTCTGGTAGGATGACCTACTAAAAAAGCCCATACCACATATTCTTTAAGGGTGCCTCGTCATCGATAAACCCTAAATGATGAAAACTTAGGCTTTTAGGGTGCCTCGGTGTCGATAAAAACCTAAATGATGAAAGCTTAGGCTTTTAGGGTGCCTCGGCGTCGACAAACCCTAAATGATAAAAGCTTAGCTTTTAGGATGCCTCGGTGTCGACAAACCCTAAATGAGGAGACAAGAAGAAGGGGGTTAGGAAGGGACTTGGACCTTAGGAACAACACACTAACAGGTTCCATCCCAAAACACCTAGGCAATATCACAAACATCTCTCAATTGTTCCTTGACAATAACCAACTTTTTGGCGACATTCCTCGAGAATTAGGTTATTTGGTCAACTTAGAGATCTTGTTCCTTGACAATAACCAACTTTTTGACCAAACTTTTTTCCTATTTAGAGCGAAACATGGCCCACAACGATGAGGCTGGCGGTTCGGGCGGCAAGGCATTCTGGGAGCTATCCCAGGAGATGGAGGAAGAACCTCAGCGCTATGAGGACGCCGCGGAAGACACCGATCCTGACTACACAACCCCTAGTGGCGTCGGGGATGACACCACTGATGGTGCCGCCGAGGATGCCACCACTGATGATGGCAGCGCATGCACAGATGGCAGCCAACCGAAGAGGCAACGGAAGGACCGGCGCCCGAACGTGCTCGGCACCGTCAAGGAGGAATTTATTGAAGTGTCCTCCGAGGGGCATCCAACGATGCCCAAAGAATTAGTCAAGGGGTACGCGGGACAGCTCGGGTGCATTCTCCGGAGCACCGTCTCGATCAACACCGAGAACCTAAGGCATCGTGACCGAGGGAATTTGCGCAACCTCCTCTTCACGAAGCTGCACGAACGATACAAGTTCCCCGGTGACTTCGCAAACACACGCCTCTCAGGGAATAAAGTGAACAGTGCCGCCCTCACGAAGATGA
Organism: Thinopyrum elongatum; assembly: GCA_011799875.1. Classification (NCBI taxonomy): domain Eukaryota; kingdom Viridiplantae; phylum Streptophyta; class Magnoliopsida; order Poales; family Poaceae; genus Thinopyrum; species Thinopyrum elongatum. Next base: position 35,803,478 of record CM022297.1, on the reverse strand, counting down.
GCAAGGCCCTGGCTACTTGGAGAGGCGCGGTGAAGAGCATGATTGAAAAAGGTGATAGTTATGAGAAGATCAAGGAGAAAAATCCTTCGATCAGCGAAGATGACTACCGGGAGTTCAAGATCAAGTGCGAGAGCAACGCATCCGAGGAATCAAGTCAGTGGGGGAAAGATATGCGGGACTTGAACTTAGGGGTCCACAAACTCGGTCCCGGCGGTTACAGAGTGGCGGAACCTATATGGGACAAGGAGGACGCGGAGCGTGCCGAGCAAGGCCTACCGCCCCGCTTCGAGAAATACCGTGACAAGCAGACCAGGAACTATGTTAGGGCCCGGTAACCAAGGAGCTTACCACGGATCCAAAGATCAAGGCGCTTGAGCGTGTTCTGGTAAGGAATACACCCCCGCGTAATTAGCTCCATATGGTTGCATTCTAATTAATGAAGCCAAATTTCTAAATGGTTCACGTTCCTTCCGCAGGACACTGAAAGCAGTAGCGCGGGGTCGTCTCAGAGCTCCCCTTTCGACACCCCTTTAAATAGGACGTTGAACATAATGAAAAACAAGGATAAGCTCAGTAAGCCGTCGTCAGCTGGTCGTGTGGCCGGCAAAGGCTTGTCCACGAAATGGTCGGAATACTATACCGCTGGGCGAAAGGAGAGAAAGACCAGCTCGGAAAGCCAGCAGTGCGAGGTTCAACAACTCAAGGCACAAGTGGCGCGGATTCCAGAGATGGTCGAAGAGCAAGTGCGAGACCAACTGGGAGCGACGATCACCGCCATTATACCTACCTTGATTTTTGGGCTGCAGGCGTGGGTGGCGGGCGGCCAACAGGGGCCGCCCCCGATTCCCAGCTTCACGGACAGCAACTCGCGCAATGCGCCGGCGGCGCCATTGGTGTCTCCGGCGGAGGCGGCATTGGTGTCTCCCGCGGCGGCGCCATTGGTGTCTCCGGCGGTGGCGGCATTGGTGTCTCCCGCGGCGGCGCCGGCATTGCAGCTTAATGCACCCGGGTGTGGTAAGAATACGCCGGCCGGCACCTCGGCAGCAAGCGGCCCCTCCGTCAATTGCACGCCCGCCGTTGGCGGTGCCTCGACATTAGCCGAGCTCGACGCCATCACGGTAACTAATTAAGCCTCTCGGCCGATGACTTCATCTCCTTGCCTTTGACTGGGCATCCCTGATGCCCTACATGTTTTCGCAGGGCGCCGCCGATGTTCCGTGCACTCTCCTGCACTTCGTGAACGACGAGTTGGTCAATGTCGCCAAGGGCAGAATCGTTCAACCGGGCAGCCGCGTGTTCCACGGTAATCAGATGCCACCCACCGTTTATAGGGTTCAACTAGTTCGGGTGCTGCCGGGCTTCGACAACATATTACCTCCGTATCGACCCCATGGGGCCGATGAAGATGATGTGATGACCCTCAGCGCCTGCATAAGCTGGCCCATGCTTTGGCCGAAGAGCCAGATTCGTTTGGGGCGGGGGACACCACCCCACAGACAACACCGCCAGTCGTGCCGGCGCCAAGCCATGGCAAGACCCCCACAATGCTACCGGACATGCCGGACATGCATATGGCACAGGATCCGGACGACGACGACGACGACGATGGTACATTTACCAACGTCGATAAGTACTTCAACGAACATGGGTACGGTGACGAATTCTTGGGGCCTCCTTCTCAAGAACCCAACCCTGCAAAAGACGATCTAGCTGGTACCGCGGAGAAACCCAATTGCAATAGGCGTCGTCTGGCGTTCAGTTCTCAGGAGACGCCTCCAGCTGCCGCCTTCACCGAGCCTTAGATAGCCGAGGTGCAAAATATTATCAGCCCCAACACACTCAAGAAGGCGGTCTCTGAGCAGAACTCGATCCCATTACAGCAAAAGAAGAAGGGACGGAAAAGAAAGAGTAACAAGGGTGTGAGCCAGCCGGCACCGAGTACGATCCGTGCTCAGGACGGGCCACCTTCACCTAAGGATATCTCGAGGAGGGTGCATGTGGCGGGTAGGCCGATGCTACCGACTAATCTGCTCAATGCTGTAACCGGTGCTATGCGGAGTCTGCATGACAGTGTTCTTTCTTTGGAGAAGCGGCGTCTCCGAGAGAATGATGTGGCATACCCGGTTTTCGTGGCCAAGGTGCCAGAGGGCAAGGGCTTTGTGGATAGCGCCATCGGGGGTATGATCGTCCTGCGGTTTGATGACATCTTCGCTATGTTTAACCTTCATCCGCTGCACTACACCTTCGTTCGGCTATTTTCGCTGAGTATGGCGATGCGGATCATTAGAGAAAAGACCCCGGACATCGTGATAGTCGAGCCCTTCTACATGCGTGCCAACATCTTGGGCAGCGCTGGGGACCGGCAAGTCGCGAGTTCATACCTCGAAGGCGTCATTCTGGCAAACCCAGATAAGGATAACTTCCTCGTGCCTTACTTTCCCGAGTAAGTCATCCCCTCACCGCCCCGTAACATATGATTTCTTAGATTTCGATCGTTCTTTTTTTTTTCTAACATTCCGTGTTTTGTGCAGTGACACACATTGCACACTCATCCTCTTAAGCCCAAAATATTCCATGGCCACGTATTTCAACTCGGACCGTCAGTCGAAGAAAGACTACACAAATATCAAGAAAGTTCTTGATGATGTTCTCCCCGGCTACGCCAGATCTGGAGGCACCTTCAGCAGGCCAATTCATATGTACGGCAAGCACGTGTTCACCCACAATACGACGTTCCCCTGCGTCAAGCAGCCGCCTGGCGGTCAGAAGGATGCCTACTACGCCCTCCATCACATGCGGGCGATCGTATGGGACCATAATCACCTTCTGCTACCAAATAATCTCAAAGATTGGGCCGCACGCTTGTCGGCAATCCAGGACGCGGACATCAGACAAGAATTCTTTCGCATCCAGTCGGAGTTTGCGGAAATCATCCATCAAGATGTCCTTCGTACCTCGGGGCAGTTCTACCTCAGATATCAACTGTCCAACAGTGAGATAGAAACAACGTTACAAATGCAGGCTGACAACGCCCGCGATTTCATGACCATCACGACAGACGGCGGCTTCATCCACGCTCCGGTCCCTGAGTTGAGTCGAAAGTAGTGATGCTATGTAGTTCTGAAATATCGATTAGCTCATGTTGTAATTAAACTTTAATGAACTTGTATGTCTCTTTGGTTTGGACAGTCGTTCAACTTATATGTAATCGATGCTATTTATTAGTAGGACCATGAATCGTGCTATTAATGTCTTGCTTTTCTCTTCCGATCCTTTTGTTGCATACTTATATATTGCTTATGTATTGTCTGTGAATTGCTACTAACATTTTGTTTGGCTAGTGCATAGAGATGCCGTCGTATGTCGTGTACAAGGGTAAGGTTCCCGGAGTCTACGACGACTGGGAGGAGTGTCAGAGACAGGTTCACCGTTTCAGCGGTAACATTTACAAAGGGTACACCACTAGGGTGGAGGTGAAAGCTAGATACGCGCGCTATCTAGCGGGAGAGAGGAGGGAGCGGAGGAGTAACCGGATGAAGACCAGTTTCATCGCGATGATGCTCATCGTGATGACCGCAGCTCTCTTCTATGTGATGGTAGTTTAGATGATCGATATCGACTTGTAATGTGAAGACAAACTCGCTACTCGCGGTCTCGAGACTTGTAATGTTCTAACTTTGTTCGGTCTTTTGAATTCGGAGACTAGCTAATATGATGAATTGTATTCGGAGACTAATCTTCTATTGTATTCGATGAATCTGCTGTTTATATGTTTTGCTGTCTATATTCTGTGCAGTAATATATTTTGTAATCTGTGCAAATATCAGAAAAGAAAAAAAAATATTCCTAATATTCATACTAGTGGCGCACCATACAGCACATTAGTGGCGCACTGCTATAAAAAATACTAGTGGCGCATTATCTGTTAGTGCGCCATTAGTAACCCAGAGCACAAGGTAAATATGGCCCCCTGGGAGGCATACTAATGGCGCACCGTGTGACTTACTAATGGCGCACTGCCTGGTGCGCCATTATAGTCTGGTATACTAATGGCGCACCAGGGGTGCGCCATTAGTATATGTTACTAGTGGCGTGATGATAGTGGCGCACCTGTAGTGCGCCATTAATGGCCAAAACAGGTGCGCCACTAATAAGCCTTTTCCTAGTAGTGTGTTCCACATACAATGGCAAGGGCCTTCAATCATGAAGGTGAGCTCATCAGCATCAAGTGGCCCATTATGATGCCTCCAGTTGCTCATGGTCCCCAATATGATTACCATGTTGAGCAAAGGCCTCAGACACAGAAGCCGAAGCCCAGACTGCCAAGACTTCCAAGTGCTGTTACAACTCAGGGTGCTTTCAGTGTCTTAAGCTTCAGAGAGGACAACACATTCTTCGACAAGGCCAAGAATCCTTACAAGAAGCCAAAGATCTCCTCTGACAGGTTCTTGAGCCACCAGCAACGAAGCTATTACTCTTGCATCTTGTACAACCAGGACAGGATCTTCCCCCACAAGCGCCTGTGCTGCGATGCCATTGCTGGACTCCCCTGCCTTGAGGAAGCTCTTGACTGCTTTCGAGAAGTTGGCTTGCTCCCATTTGTCATCGACAAGGAGCACTGGAATGAAGAACTCTTGCTGCAATTCTATGCCACTCTACATATATCAGGCTACAACAGGGATCCGAAGACATGGGTCCTTGAGTGGATGTCAGGCGATGTTCATCACGAAGCCAAAGCTCAAGACATCATCGAGCTAACTTCCCTGCCCACTCCTAGCGATCTCTATGAGCCAGGTTGTCAGCGTTATGAGCAAGAATTGCAGAGCATCTTTCAGAAGCCCGAGCCCAACATGAGCCAGATGCTCAGTATGATGAAGCCTTTGCCTGTTGATGCTGAATACCCCAAGGAATTTCTTGTCAATGACCTCGAGTACCTGCCCTGCACTATCTATCATATACTGAGGCATACTCTATGGCCAATCAAAGGGCATTCTCCTCACGCCAAGATTGAAGGCACTATGAAGACATTGGTCTTTTACATCATCAATGGCATCAGGTTCAATACTCAAGAGTTCTTCATCCGTCAGTTGGCAGCTTCAGGCATCGATCTGTTTGGCCTCAAGTTCTATGCTCCATGGGTCATGCGGCTGATTAAGCTTCACTCCACCATCAACTATCAAGCTTCAGCGCGCAACCATGTTGTCTTTCTGCCAGAAGTGGATATGTCTCATGAAGTCATATATCCTGAGCCTGCCAAGGAGCCTGTTCGTGAAGATAATGCTGCCTTCCAAAGCTTCACTCAACCACTTGAAGGCGTACATGTGCCTAATCCTGCTGCTGCTGCTGGTCCTCTTGCTGGTCAGCTTCGGCTGCCGCATCGTGCCAACACTGATGCTACAGCAAGCACAGTTTCCCAAGGGCCTCGAAAGCGTGCTCGTGTGCTGAATGACCGAGAACTTCTTGTTTCACTTCATCAGAAGTAGGATAGGCATCATGACTGGATGAAGCACCAGATGCAAAGTCTCCTAGTTGATGTCAATCGCATTCGCAACCTTGCTACCAAGAACTCCTTTGTTGCTCATGAAGCCTGTCGGCGTGCCTGGAAGAGCCTCACAAGGCTCTATTCTGAAGACGATTTACGAGCAGATGGCTTCACTGAACGCTTCAAGTTTGACTCCAGGCCTCCACAGTCAGCAAGTTAGCACCCAACTCCTTCCATTGAAGATTCTGAGTATTCATCTTCGGCTCCAACTGTTGTTGCGCGAGTCATTGATGAAGAGGACGACGCCACTTCACCAGCTATGGCTTCACTGCATCAGGATTCTGCATCAGGCCTCTCTTCAATGCCCAACTCCACCGTCGACCCTGCTGCCCCAACAACTACATCAACACCGTCTGGGAACGCTTAGACACTCTATGTATTCACTCCTTTTTGGTCATTTCTGACAAAAGGGGGAGAAGCTTATGAGTTGATAGTCTTCAAGCGGGTCTATATGGGTCGGGTGCTTATTTTCGCTAAGTTTTACAACTCTCGTTCTTGAACTGTTGGTTTTGAGTTGTAACCCTTAAAACTTGATGGTCGTCTGCCACTTTTGCTGCTACCATTTACTGCGATGATAAATTCCGCATGAAGACATTCTGCAGACGCCCATTTCTCATTATGCATTTCATTATCTTCATTACATTTGTGTATGCATGATGAATTGTCTTCATAAGTTGAAGAAGATCTCCACAAAGCAAAACCTGCCATGTGCATTTGCATTCAAAGGCAAAATATTTATATGCACATCTTCAGGGGGAGCCTCTTTCAACTTATGAAGCCAATGACCATGTACTTTAACTTTTACATAATTTTATCCCCGTTGAAAACTTCAACCAGTTTGTCATCAATCACCAAAAAGGGGGAGATTGTAAGTGCATCTAGTGCCACCCCTAGTTAGTTTTGGAGTATTGATGACAAACATGGTTGAGGGACTAATGTGTTTGTGAGAATTGCAGGATAACACAGGTAGTAGTCCCTTAGTGATTCGGTTTTCCTACCAGAGATGACCCCTAAAAATGTATGAAGAAATTGAAGACAAATGGTGGTTCATGAAGACATTCACGTTAAAGATAATGACGTGTGAAGACATTCACTTGAAGACTATGGAGTGCGAAGACATAGTTTCTTTCGTAGTTTCCTTTTCTTCTTTATTGATTCATAGGAACCACCGAACTGTTAAGTGGGGTCCAAGTGAACAAAGTCAGAAAAACTGACATGATGCTCAACCAAAATCCTATGTCTTCGAGCGAAGAAAATGAGAGCAAATCTTATCCAGAGTTGGATGAGCCAGCTTTGCTTGTAACCCAAGCCAAGCTGCCGCGTGTGTTTGAAATCCAACCATTGGACACGTGTCGTTTCCTTAGTAACCCAGGGTCATTTCGGACATATCATGTCGGGTTGCCTCCTAGCTATAAATAGCCCACCCCTCCACCATAAATTGGTGGCTGCTCAGAGTTAGTGCATGGCTTTTGTCGTTTGAGAGCAACCCACCTCCGAAGCCTTTGAGAGAGAAATCCTTGCGAGGACAAAGCCCAAAACACCCAGAGCCAAAGAGTGTTAGGCATCACTGAAGTCTTTCTGTCCGCGTGACCTGAAGACTTGTTACACTTGAGGACTGTGTATCCCCCAGCTGGTTAGGCATCACATTTTGAGGATCCAAGAGTCATTATGGATCGCCAGTGAATGGAGTCTGTGAAGGTTTGAAAGTCTACCTTGAAGACTTACCAGAGTGATTGGGCGAGGACCGGGTGTCCTTAGCTCAAGGGGAATAAGGTGAAGACATGGTCTTCTGAGTTCAATCTCAACCTCCCTAACCAGACGTACAGTTGTCACAGCAACTAGAACTGGTCTACCAAATCCTTGTCTTCACCAAGCTACTGGTTCTATCCCCTACCTCCTTTACTTTTCAGTTTGTCTTCGTGAAGTCATTGCTTGTGTGTCTGATCTGTTTGACTTCACTGTGTGAAGACTATTACTTGTTTGGCTTCATACTGTCTTCCATTCTAATCCATACTACCTAGCTGCTATTAGTCTTCGTGCTTTCATTATATTGCTTACTTGACTATGGTCTGTCTAGAGTAGTTTACCTTCCGCTGCATATCATATAGGTTCGAATTGATTATCTGTCTTCAAAGACCTCGTGTATTGAAGACTTTCATAAAAATTGCCTATTCACCCCCCCTCTAGTCAATAACTAGCACTTTCATATGGCTTTAAGGAGTTCAAAATCATGAACGACAGATAGCTGACGACAGTCGAGATTAAGGGGCGTGGCACGCCATAGAGGGCTCCACCGAGTTGAGAGGACTTGGGTGCGGCAGCAATCCTTGGTGGGGAGAAGCGAGATGATCTCCCCAAGGATGTCGTCCGGGAGATCGCTGATGCAGTCCACCCGAGATTCTACGGGTTCCTTAAATCCGACCGGGGGGGGGGGGGGGCTTGCCGCTTCTCCCCACGCTGCCGGGTGCAGGATCTACAACCGGTGTTGCCGCTGGCGGGAGCCTCATCTTCTTGGCGCTGGGGCCAGCCGACTCCATTTTCCTTGCGGGCGTCACGCCGAGCTCACGGGTTTGAGCAGAGTAGCGAGAGATGAGCCTAGTGGCAGTGCGAGTGAGGAAGAAGGAGGGCTGGGGTTTTCTGTAGGAGCGAGGAAGAAGAGGAGCAGGCGTTTTCTGTACGAGTGAGGAAGAAGGTGAGCGGGGGTTTTCTGTACGAGTGAGGAAGATGGGGAGCGGGGGGAATTGGGGGGAGACGGAAGCGGGAGAGTCCAGCGAGCTGTAGTAAGTGGAGGCGAGGAGGAAGGAGGGTTTTTCTAGGATCGCACCTCTTCAAGAAATATGGGCTTTTCCCCGCAAAAAACAAAAACAAATGGGCTTTAAGATGGATAGGCTTTTGTATCGACCTAGTCGGCTGCCCATGTTTCGTATTGGACGGCCTTGTACTAGAGGCAGCCCATTAGAGACACTCTCCATCTCTCCAGCTTATTGCCCATTCGAAAGAAAAAAAGAGACGCCTCCAACTTATGGCTCCTCATCGGTAACATTTTTCAACTTGGAAAAAAAGTTATAGCTCCTTCTCGGGCCGGCTTGGCATCCACCAAATTAGAGGATGCGGTACTGCATGCACACACTCACACTGGTCGTTGCGTGGCAAAATGAGGGGTCAAATAACAGGCTCACAATATAGATTGTAAAGGATGACACGCTAGTCAATATTCACACTAAACTAAGTTTCACAACATACGGTATGCATACTAGCTAACATTCACAAGCACTTAAGTGCAGCATGTTTACGCATCTAAATGATTCACAAGACTATAACCAAGACAAAGCTATGAGAAGGTGTAGAAATAAAGAAAAAATGATGGATGCTTCTCTGAGCAAAGGGCCTCCCCACATGCTTCTTTCTGCTCAATGTTGCGTGCACTTTGAGCATGTTGGCAACTCCACAGCTAGCTTGATGGCTCATCTTGCAATTTACGCTGAAACATTGCAGCAAACAGAGGAGGCAATAGAGATTTCTCAACATCAGACCATTTTGTGCAGTTCCACTGAAATCATCTTCATTGTCCTGAATGTGAAAAGATAGGAAAGCAATATTTGTACTTAAATGGCGTCGCAAAACAGTAGCACAAAACACGATCATCTGGACGAAGGGGATACTGACCTGCTTGAGGAAGATTATGCATAATTTTATAGGTGGTTAGTTGATTTCCACCTTGGGATCTCCTATGATGGCACGGAGGAAATTCTATGTAATCGATGAGTGCAATTCCTTCCGTGTGGCTGTAGAAAATTTATCCGACTAACCCCAGTATATTTTTTGTGCAGTTCCACTAAAATAATGCACCGCTGTTTGCATGACCCCTACTCGTCGGCCAGGCCATCAATGACTCGGTCTCTTTTATCTTGCATTGATGGCGCGTCTGTAGTGCTTGTTTGCTCCTCCACACAAGACAGGCTCGTTCCACACTGCAATCGGCAAGTCAACGTACGAATAAGCTTATTTCATCTTGTGTTGGTCAGTCTACCTAGTTATGAATGTAGTAATACCTGGAGCACCGTGAGGTCAGCTGACAGCAGGTTACACTAAAATTGAGGTTTGTGCTTCCGTTTGCACAAATAAGACACCATATGGAGATAGACAACCCTATTTGCACAAATATGTAACAGGGTTACTTAACCAGTGTAATTTTTTTGCAGCGGCATATGATTAACAACAGCATCTCATATGTTATCAATGGCATTACACTGACAGTATGAAAAAGTGCCATTAACTAAGAAGTGCCATCACATCAAATCAACACTAGCACTAGATTAACGGGGGCTTACGTTAACATGCATAACAATAGCATTATTACTCTATGATGACAGATTGACAGTAGCACTTGATCAGTACGTACGTGCACGGTTAACAGGAACGATCATTCTAACAAAGGGTGATACGGAAAGGAGAAACACATCGTTGTGTCAACAATTGTGCAATTAAATTTTGTGCAGTTCCATGGAGATGCGGCTATGTTACCGGTGTCAGATTTTAGTGTAAGGGCCGGAAACACTCTTTATGAAAAATAAAGCAAGATAGAAGCATTTCATAAAATGGTGGTGGCATTGATTCAGTTTATCAATGGCAATAGATTGACAGCAGATAACTTAACAGTGGCATTGTTTCATTTTACCTGTGATGTTAGATTAACAGCAGCAGTAAGGGCATAGGGACAGGGGAGGCACAAGCACGTTTTACATCCACTGAGGCATAAGGTGGTGAGGCAGAGGTGTTGCCAAGTGCGGCAAACATGCAAAGCATGTCTGGATTTGTGCCTTTTTTGTTGTCGTTAGTGACCTTTCCTATGTGACCACAGGAAATCTAGACGTGCTCATTCTCGGTTGCATTGTCGACCCACCCCCCCACTTTCTGTCCTTTTTATACCAAGAGACCGGTCAGGCCAGCATCTTTATTTCCCTTTTCAACCAAGAGATTGGTTCATTAGCCAGTATCTACAGTACCTTTTTTCCTCTAATAGTAAATATTTAGGTGCTGTTCGAGTGTTCGACAAGCCGACGGAGCTAGCTACATGGGGAGCTTTGTAATACTAGAAGAATATCCACATGCAAGATGCAGCGACGTGGGGAGCAATCCTAACTTGATGAAAAAAAAGGATGCAACGACATGCGGAGCTGGGCCATTAGAACAAGGCCGATTCTAAAAGAAGTTATACCTCCGGTCGGTAGGATGTGGCGAGGCAGTCGGTGGGATCTGCCAACACGACGGCGGGGAGCAAGGGTGCGGAGGACCTCCCACGCCGGCGTCAGGTCAGAGAAGATGGTGCGCGAAGGCTTCCTTCCTCGCCACCGACGACCACCAGCGGAAGGGATCCGGCCGGATCTGTGACAACCGGTGAGAAGAGAGAGAGAGACAAAGAGAGTGGGCACCGCCGTCTTGTTTAGATCTGGAGAGGGCGAGAGAGTGAGAAGATGAGAGAAACCCTAGCAAGCAAGTCCCAAAGTGGAGTAGTAATTGTTTTTCTCTCCGTAGCGATCATTTTAAATTGAAAGCGCGGGGAGCCATCTTCTCATTTAACGTACCAGTAAAAAGAAACTCGATCAATAACCGCGCCACCCCGTTCAGGTCGCACTTGGTATGGCTGACATTTGGTCCCAGACCCCACATTAAGTGGACAACTAGATGTGTCAAATTGTCACGTTACCTGCCTTTTCGTGTGCAAATGCGCTCCACCGTGAGTGTACCCGCGCGTGTGCGTGAGGGGAGAGTGAAGTCCGATTTATAAACATTGAGGTTGTAGAGCTACTCGAAAACAAACCCTTGCCTTTAGATCACTGAAGTTTGTACCCTGTCCTCTGTAATCCCGGTGATTTTTAACCTTAAGGGCATGTGCGGTACAAGGGGTTTTAACGGGGATTAACAGGGATTGTGGGGGATTAAATCATGTACAAGCCAAATTCCCCTCCATTCCTCTCCAAACCCCTTGGGAGGAGGTTGAACCGAACAAGGCCTAAGACTAACCACAGTGGGAGTAACTTCAAGAGTAACATTGGGTCCAACTCAGCAAATTCGCCTATGTGGCAACTAGTTAATAAGGAGAGAGGTAAATTGAGTAACTTAGGTAGTTATTACTCATTCTATGAGTAACATCACACATACCAAAACAAAATGACTCTATAACCTAATAAATGAAGCTTTGCATGACACTACACGTGCGATGACCACTAGAGCAATCCACTCAGGTTGTACGTAAACATGTTTATACTCTTCATTCATGATTTTTTAGTACAAATAGGATGCACATGGCGATGTCATCCTCATACCAGCCACTATTGATGGATGGCCAAGCAGCGTCGCTATGCTCACCTGCAACCGCAACCCGAGTTGCACATGCAGCAACTATGACTGCAATGGAGTACTAGACGCACAAGGTATGTTGTTGGTGCTGCTTCATGAGCTACCGAGCCGTCTAGACGAGCGCGCGGTAATGGCCATCACCTGCGAAATGAAGGACATCGTTCTTTTGCCGCGTCCTGGCCATCACAAAGGTGGTGACGCACTTTGCGGGGTTGTCAGAGATGGAGTCCATCGTCCCACTCCAGCGACGGACAGCGCTCGCCCGAGAGCACGAACGTGGACGCAAATTCATGCAAACACGGCTGGATTTCATATGTACATGCGGATTTCATTACATTTACATTAAATAAAGCTGTGCTAGTCTGGAGCTAAAGGTAGAATTAATATACCTAATCTAAATGGTCGTCAGCCGATCTCTTTGTCCTCCTCCAGCATCCGGCTGAAGAAGAATCGTGCAAGACACCGGCTGTTTTCACCGGCGTCGCCTTGGTGGTGGCCTTCATGGGATACAATCGGCGGTGGCCTCCCGTGTTCTACTTCTCGATGATGGCGGCGGACGGGGACGTGCTAGCCGTCACCTCGTGGACATCCGCGTAGCTGCGTCACCTCATCGACATCCGCGGCGGCCTCTTTCTCTGCCTACATGGCGCGGCTATGCGCGCGTCGATGGCGGATGGCGCAGTCGCATGCACTGGAGGCGCTGTACGACGCGGCGGCGTCGAGGGCAGTGACGATGCCCATGCTGCTGTGCTCCCCGACAAGCCGTCTTGGAGCAACTCGGCACTCTTCCTCGAGCAGGATTGGAGCGGCCAGCTGCGGAACCACGCGCTGGCTTAGGGCGACAACTGGCTCCGTTGGGCTAGGCGAGGTAGGTGGAGAAGCGAGCTGCCTCGCTTGTAACTGCTGGGCTCGGCGGGCCACCCAGACGGCTTTTATGCTTGAGAACTGCTCTTCCTGCTCGTCGGATGCAGCCGAAAGAGTGGAGAAAATGGTGGAAGGAGGAGCTTGGCCGGCGTCCCGCTCCTGAACGGATGTGTGGCCGGAGTGGATTTCTCGCATTCCACGCGTGTTTAAATGTAGGTGTTTGAATGCGGCGAGGAGGCGAGTACAACTAGGAATGCAGTGGGCGGCGCCCTCGACCGGCGCGCCGCTTCAATGGCGGACGAAGTGAGAGGTCGCGTCCGCCCTGACCCCCTTGACCGTGGACCTTGACCGTGTACGTCCGGCTTTGAGCACAACATTATCCTAAGGCTGGTCATAGTGGGAGTAACATAGCTAGTAACATAACGCACCCCAATGCAAATTTGCTTATGTGGCAAGTAATTAATGAAAAGAGAGGTGCTTAGAGTAACATAATACTATGTTACTATAACATAGCCCTTCCCAAGAATAAATGAGTCTATAAGTTAATAAATGCAATCATCTATATATATGTTACTACTTCTTTGTTACTTTCATTATTAACATAGTTACATAGACTAGTGTCATATGCATGACACTAGTCTAAGTTACTCCCCACTATGACTAGCCAATGGACCTTGACGGTGTACGTCACCTTGTGTCCAGATCTGAGATGCCACGTGTACCAGATGAATGACTCCAAAGTTAGACCCGTGATGCTAGGTGCGAGCTGAGGAACACTATTGGAGAGACCCCCTCTTAATTTTCCTACATTGGTCGTTTGATTCATAGGATAGAATGCTATAGGAATTTTTCCTATGAAATCATGTGTTAATTGGCAATCTAGCATCCACTCCAACTTTTTTTTCACTTCCTTTGTTTTTCCTTTGTCAAACACTGTGTTAATGCTAGTATGGGATTCAAGTGGACATGCCACTCCAATCCTTTATTTTTCCTATTCCCGCATTTTAAGTTCCTATGAATGAAAGAAAAGAAATGGAGAGAGTACTTGCTCTAAATGATGTGCAGTTGCAAGAATCGCCTATATTAATTAACCATGCTCGAAAAAGGTGGCCCAACTTTGGCTATAGTGTACTGTAGGTGACCTTGTGCTTGGCTCTTCGCCTCTTCCGGAAGTTGAACAATGATGAGGGTACTACAATATTATATACTTCTGGCAATCTGACACCAAAAGCTTCTCCTCGTGCTGCGAGCCACCGCGCGCGTGTGGGCGAGGGAGAGGGCGTAGTAAGCAAGCTTCTCGTCGTTCTGTGAGGTGACGGGACACATCAAAGTTATTTATTACTCTCTCCAAAAAGGGCCGACCATGTCCATGGCTGCCATCCCGTGCTCCGTCATTGAGTACATGCACGATTCAGGTGCCATCGAGGAGAAAAAATATTGCGTAGTACGTGCCATCAAAGTGCACGACTCACTTACGCACTTCTTATCTCCATTTACTTGCATGACATGTGCACCTTGATGCTAGATGTCCCGCGTGTTGGCAAAAGGATGAACAAAGCTCACGTCTAAAACAAAAGAGTGGAAGAACATAGATTCCCGACGACCGAGAAGGAGCAAGGAACCTCGCCGTGGAGCGTCTGCACTCATAATATTTTATATTATTCAGCGATATAAAATCAACCAAATCTCTCCACGTTTAACAGAAAGAGTCCGAAACACATCATACATGGCCCACCTCACGCATTCACCATATTCCTCGGCCTCCGTGCGACACATAGTTATAGTATATCCAGCAGCCTGTCGCTTCTCCCTCCTCGTCCTTATAGCCCGTGCGACACCTAGTTATAGTAGTATATCCAGTAGCCCGTCGCTTCTCGCTCCTTGTCCTTAGCCCGTGCGACACCTAGTTATAGTATAACTGAAAGAGTACTTGCTCTTTGAGCAAAGGGCATCCCTAAGCACGCATTAATTTCCTGGGCATGCTTCTTTCTACTCAATGTTGCGTGCACTTTGAGCATGTTGGCAACTCCACTGCTAGCTTGGTGGCTCATCTTGCAATTGATGCCGACACATTGCAGGAGTCTTTGAGAAAAGGGCATCCCTAAGCACGCATTAATTTCCTGGGCATGCTTCTTTCTACTCAATGTTGCGTGCACTTTGAGCATGTTGGCAACTCCACTGCTAGCTTGGTGGCTCATCTTGCAATTGATGCCGCCACATTGCAGCACTCCTGCAAGGCCCAGAGGTTAATTTGAGAACAAATACGTCGAGGTTAATTTCACATACATGACAAAAATTATTACAAAGTAACGCGATAGACCTTCGATTAACATGTGTTCAAAAAACAAAAAATGTAGAAAATTACAAAACAAAGACCTCGAGGTTCAACTAACTAGATGGGTCACTGTAAAGGTTTATTAATAAACCTTTACAGTAACCCATCCAATAAGTTAATATCGAGTACACTTCCCATCCGGTCACCCATCTCATGACTACTCCAGCCTCAGCATAGTTAACTTGGGAGTTCTGTTAGATGAGCTATTGGTAGGGAAGCTGGTCCTTGCTGATATAGGATGCCTCTTCGTATCCTTTATTGCATACATGGATGACCGCCTGTTGCCGCCCATTGGTCAATGCCACGTCCCCCGCGAATATAGAAGCTTCCCTCCCTCGTCTAGATGCTTCCCGCGTTTTCCCCTGTTTTTTTCCACCAGCCCACCTATAGAACCGCCTAGCGCCGGCCAATTCCTCTCCAAACACCTAGCGAGGCGGCTGAACCTAACAAGTCTAGACTTGTTTCTAGTGGATTCGTTGACGTGGCACCGGAAGGGTGTGATAGCTGACTCTGACAAAATAATTGACTACCACATTGGCATAAATGAGCATGGGGCCCACTTGTCAGCATGCTGGAAGAAGGAAGTAACACAAGACAAAATGGAGCGTGGAAGAGCAAGTACAATAAGGTGATGTAGGCGGGCTGTAAGACTTTAAATAATATATTTTTGCTTAGTTGGATGAGAGAGAAGAGGTGAGAGAAGAGAAGCGGGCTACAAACTTACAGCCGGCTATAGCACGAGCTCCAACACCTTTTGTGAGAGAAACATGTGTGCCATATATTCATGATGTACTAGTAGTATAATAGTATGACTAACTATTGTATGGGTGGGCTATAAGATTGGCTATAAGTGACATGGCAAATTCATATAGCCGGCTGTTGGCTATACTATTAACCATGCTCGAAGGGTGCAAATCGATTGGCTCACGTGTGATGACCACTGAGGCAATCCACTCAGATTGTACGTAATAAACAAATTCGTGCAAACACGGCCGGATTTCATTACATTTACATAAAATAACCGGTTTCCACGCGGAGTAGGTTTCTCGGATTCCACGCGGGTTTAATGTAGCTGTTTAAATGCGGCGAGGAGGCTCGTTCAGCCGGGCGTGCAGCGGGTGGCGCCCTTGGCCAGCGCGCCGCTTTAATGGCGGACGCAGTGAGAGGTCGCGTCCGCCCTGTGCCGCCTTGACCGTGGACCTTAGTAGTACATTAGTCATTTGATTCATAGGATTGAATCCTATAGGAATTTTTACCTATAGTATGGAATCACGTGTACAACTATAACATTTCATTGGAAATCTATAGAATCCGCTCCAACTTTTTTTTCACTTCCTTTCTTTCTCCTGTGGCATCAAACATTCAGTGCTGATACTATGGGATTCAAGTGGACATGCCACTCAAATCCTTTGTTTTTTCGATTCCTGCGTTTTAAGAATCCTAGTACTTGCTCTAAATGATGTGCGAATCAAAGAAAAGAAACGGAGGGAGTACTTGCTCTAAATGATGTGGAGTTCCATTCCACTTGGTCACTGTGTAAATCTCTATATGTACAGTCTTTCACGGACGGAGGGAGTAGGTTGAGCACTTGAGCGTGAGCGTGTGTGTTGCGTCGTGTGCTGTGTGCGGCATGGATGCGTGACTGTTGCGTGCGTGCATGTGTACGTGTGAGTGTTGCATGCATGCATGAGGCTTCTACTCCCTACCATTGACATGTTCATATTTCAAGCTTCATTAAAATGTTGCATGCAAGAATTAAGAGAAAACTCCACCTACATTCGTGACCGTTGGTGAGTCTCTCCTACAAAGTTGGTCAAACTTTACAAAGTTGGACTTTGACCAAATCTTATATGCAGACTAAAAAGAAACGGAGGACCTGTGGACCTGGATGCTGGATGTTTTTCTACAAAGTTCTTGCATGACCCGTGGACCTAGATGCTAGATGTCCCACGTGTCGGCAAAACGAAGAAGAACGCTTTTCAACGACCAAGAAGGGGAATTCCCCGAGAAGGAGCAAGGAACCTCGCGGTGGATCATTCTGGAATCTTAATATATTTTATATATTCAGCGATATAAAATCAACCCAATCTTCTCCACATCTAGTAGACCTCTGAAACACGGCAGCCTAGTGTAGTTTACATCATACATGGACCACCTCACGCTATCACCATATTTCTTGGCCTCCGTGCGACACCTAGCTCTAGTAATCCACTAGCCCGTATCGCTTCTCGTCTCTTCCAAAGTAGTACTCCCTTCATCCATACGTATATATATAGGGACTAATGTATTCTTCGAGGTTGCCTTTGACTATTGATAAGATTTTATATAATTTGAAAATTATATCATTCGAAGATCCTTTCACGTACGAAATTGACGGTATGCTTTGAGCAACTTGCATGTCCTATACTGTTAGTCTCAAAAAACTCATTAGGCCCTATATACATGGACAGACGGAGTACATGATACAACAAAACGCTCACCATCTAGTAGTTCATTGGTTAGTTTCGATTTTTGAATTGAGTAGTGCTAGTACACTTGATGTTGTGCTGCTACTGTCCAATATTCGCGTGTGGTGATTTCTAGAATAAAAAAAAGGAGGCAGTACTTACTGTGGGAAAGGTGAAGTGATGGTTGCTTCGTCCGAGCAACTTATTACTATGGGAATATTGGAGTACCAGTGGATTCAACGAAGAGTGAAATGATGGTTGCTTCGTCCGAGCAACTTACTGTGGCGAAGGTGGGGCTCTGTGATTTGACTGCTCACTAGTCATTATTACTGCGGCGCAACAACCGGGGTGAATCTCCCCTGCAGTTGTGCATTCTCAATATTGGTGCATGGCAGGTGGAGCCGGATGAAGGATGTCCCACATGTCAGCGAAACGAAGTTGAATGGTTTCTGGCATTGCTATCAATCTTTCAGGATTTGTTTATATGTACGCATAATTTTCCAGCATAATGAAATTGTACTGTAATGCTATGAAGGTTTCAACTTTGGTTCCCGCAGGAAAAAAAGGTTTCAACTTAGGATTAATGTGTCATCTTGCCTCAAGATTGTCTCGTTACAACATTCCATCAAATACAAATGAAACTACCATGGATGCTAATGCATCTCAATGATTCGCAGGTCAGCGCCAATATTCACATCATAACTGAAGACGAACTTGTGAGAAGGTGTACAAATAAAGAAAAATATATAATTGATCGATGCTGTTCGTAGGCATGGCTCCATTTCCTGGCGTGTTCACTAGTTCGCAGCTAGTTTCACGCAGCTCTGTAGCCAAGAAAGAGATGTATGGAGGAACATCACAATCTGACCATTTTGTGCAGTTCCACTAAAATCGAGCTGATCATCCCTGTTTGCAAAGATATCCAGTCAGTGTGATTACAATAATAGTGGAACTAGATGATGAAACATAACACACACAAATAGAAGCCGATCACCTCTGCGATCTCTTTTAAGACTAACTACTTGTTGGAGAAGATTAGGCTCGGAGTTGGATGAGGAGGATAGCAAAACCAATCTCCCTTTCTGCAGTCCCATAGAATGTAAAAACGTTGCCCATGTGACATTTTAGCGGAACTGCACAAGACACTCTTAAGAAAAAAGTGATTTGTGCAGTTCACCAAAAGGTCACAATAGCAACGAGGTGAAATGGACAGCCCTGTTTGCAAAAAAGAGGTAGAAAGGAAACAATTACTGGCCAGTAACAGTTCATGACACATACAACGACAAAAAAAAAGCATAATCCTTGTCCTAAGGGAAGATAGCAGCACAGTTGTTTATCTAAAACGGTGTGAGGACGACATTGCAATATGGAAAGTACGCCGGACGAGCTACGTTTTGGGCAAAGAACTAGGGAAGATCCACATGCAGGATTTTCCACATGCAGCAACGTGGGAAGATGGGCAGTGGAGCAAGGCCGGAGGGGATACCTGGGGGTCGTCGGGATGTAACTAGGAGGGCGGCAGCGGGCAGGATCTACCCATACTGCGGGAGCGAGCAAGTGGCGTAGGCCCTACCGCGCCGGAGCTTGGTCAGAGAGAACGGCGGGTACCTCAGATCAGGACGTGCTGCCTCGACGCCATCGAACGAAGAAACAATGCACATCCTCCCTTTCTGCCAGCGGACGAGATGCGGCTGGATCAGTGACCAATAGTGAGAGGGAGAGAGAGAGGCCACCGCCGCCTTGTGTGAGATACTGTGAAGAGAGACAAACCCCGGCAGGCAGGCTCCATTGTATATAGTGGAGCGGACTACTTATTTCTCCATAACAATCATTTTATATTCTGTGTACGTGTCATTAAGCAATATAACTTTATTTAAAAATTACGCGCCAACGCATCGAGTCGAACTTTGTTTCGTGCATGCGTGATACACGACCTCCATAAGTAAACAACCGCTACACGCTCTCAAATTAGCACGTGGGCTGCCATTTCGTACTTGAGCTCCACCGTGTACCCTCGCGGGTGTGGCTGGGCACGAAGCGTGAGTACGTGCACCTATTCTCTTCGTGTACGTACACCACCTACGTGGGTGTGTGTGAGAGAGATACAAACCTAGAGAGAGATGGTGTGTGGGTTCATGAGTGTTTTGGGGTGGGGGGTGCGTGAGAGATAGACAGGGAATATGTGTCGATGGTATCTCAAACAAAAAATATAACATATGCAATGTGTGTGAAACAGAGGCCTGGATATATCATATATAGAGGGGCGATCCACGAGAAGAGAGTGGAGGTATCATCAGCGTGAGATATCCATAGAATCGAAGAGAGGGATGAAGTGTGTGTGTGTGCGCGCGATCGATAAAGAGTGCCATCGAATTTGTGTGTGCTCACGTCAAATATATAGGGTGGCTGGCCTACTGGAACATGAGAGGGGACAGGTGCAGTTTGTCTCTGTGGCATGGATACCCACCTACAGCGTTCGACTATCGGTCTGTGTGTGTGTGTGTGTGGGGGGGGGGGGGGGCAGAGACCTAACTATAGAGGTAAAACGACTGGTATATGTGTGGAGAAGGAGAGAGACTATAACACCCCAAAATTTTGGTTTTGATTTTTATCAAATTCATTATTTGATTGGAAGGAGGTTATTTCAATTTTTCTAAAAGATTCTTCTTCTCAAAACTTTTAATGACAAATTTTTGTGGAGATCCTTTCTTGAATCCTGGTCTTGAGAGTTTTTCAACATGAGTTGGTTCAACACAAAGACTCTCTGGATGTTTTGTCCTTTTCCTCACTAAAAGAATTTATTTGAAATGGGGTTTATTCCTTCCCATTCAAGAATGCCTTATTCAAACCTCTTACCATGACTTGCATTTCAAAATTTTCTTCTCAAACCCTCCTCCCTACTTTGGGTCAAGCCAAGCATCCATTTCCAGCAAGTTTCAACCTCTTTTAGATTTTATTTCTATTGATTTTATCCTCAAACCTTTTTCTGTAATTTATTTTGGACCCCTCAAGTTTACAAAGGAAGTATCAGATTGCTTTGAGCTTTGGTTCCAAATAAATTACCCTAGCTACTCCTTAGTACCCTCAACCTAGATCCATCAAGAGCTGCTGGTCCACAGTTCAAATTTTTCAAAATTTGCTTGCTGCAAGTTTGGACCAGATTTGCCATTTTTGGTGAAATTCATTCTTTTCCTTTTCCAATAATTCTGAAAAAATTTAGGTAGTCTCTGGATGCATCAAGAGACCACCCCTCCAAGTTTCAGCTAAAATTTTTTTTTTCCACGTGCGTCAAACATTTCGTCGAACAGCTGGCGTGCACTGTTCCTGTCAAAATTCAGAAAGTTCAGAGGGTTCAGTGTCGTTTTTCGTCAGAGCTCGTCGTCGATCTCGCCAGTGCATGCGTTGGCGCCTTGCTCCCTGTTCCCCCTTCTTATCCAGTGCGCCGCACGGTTGCTTGGCCGGTTGCGAGCGTCGGTGGCGACTTGTCATGTCAACTCCGGCGCCTTCCGCAGTGGCAGAACCTCCTGTGGCGGCTGGCAGAAGCCAGCGTTGCAGAACGCCGTCCTCCACACCGCCCGAGCCACTGGTGGCCTACGCGTGTTTACCTCCTGCTCTAAGCACGCTGCAGAACCGTCGCCGTGGCCTGAGAAGCGCAGAGCGCGCTCTCTGCTGCCGACGAGCCCGTGAGCTCCGTCCCGCCGAGACCACGGGAGCAGGCCAAATCCAACCAGGTTTAACCTTTGAATGGTGCCGGTGAACCAATCCGCTGCTGCCCAGTCGCCTAAAACCCCCGTCCAACCTCTGCCTCACCATAATTGCTCGCCGGAATAATCCCGCTTTCGGCAACCGCCTCGGGCCGGCTATAAATAGAGGCCCCGAGCCACCCATCGACCCAGCACCTCTCCACCTCTCCTCAGAACCATGCCCCACTCATCAGAGGGCTTCGGGAGGGTCTTCTTCCCCAGCTCCGGCCGCCCCGATCCGCTTCGGGCTCCGGCAAAATCCTCTCAGCTTTCCTCCGACGAATCCATGCTCGCCTGAACCGCCGTCCGCCGGAGTGGAAGCCGCCGTCGACGTGGTGCTCCCCGACCCCTACTTCCACCACTCACCGACGCGGAACTGACCCATACCGAAGGAGGTGACGGTGCCGCCAACTTTGCCGAGCTAGACTCCGACTACTCTGAACCAGGCAAGCATGTTTGAACCTTTGATATGATGAGTGTTTTTCATGTTTGCTTGAGTGGTTTTCTCATGGCATGTTTATATAAGCATTTGTTGAATGTTAGATTCCATGCAAAGCAAGCTGCAAGTGAGCTTCGAAACTTGATGTGTTCATAAGATGGTGAGACAACCTGATCATGTGGTGGCATGATAGGTTGCAAGCTGGTATTGTGGAAGCATGCCAGTTCTATATCAACTGTTTAACTCCAGTGTTGACGTGGATCGAGTCTTGTTCCCGTTCGTCCCCTTTTCGTGCTACCACATGTTTTCTGCTAAGAATGCGGTTTAGTAAGTGGCAAACCTCTTTCCAGGTACACACCAAATAGAGGGGCTGGAATGAGGGTTCCATGGCCCTGGATTAAAGCCCGTCATCCGGTCAGGGGGCATGGGTGTTTCCGGTTGGGACCGAGAGGGGGGCACCCCTTAGAGCGCGCGATATAAATTTGATCCCATGCTATTCGAGGTGTTGGCCTCCCCGTCTTAGAGTTTTTCTTGAACGTTGTCTAGGGTGATTCCTGGCAGCGGGATGTGAAATGGGTGTGTACTGGTTAGATGGGTTTCTTCTAAAATACCGTAAACGGAACTAGTCCTTTGTGACTACTGAAAACCGTTGGCTGTGGGTTAAGAGTACAAACTCTGCAGAGTCAAAACCATTCGAGTAACCAAGTCCTCGGTCAAGGACGTTGGTTGACCTATCAGTGTTAGTCTCAGTGTCAGTCCCAGTAACAGTCTCTGAAGAACAAACTTGTTAACTGACAGTGGTAAACCCGGCTGAATGTTATTCCTGTGGATGGACTAACCTGTTTATGATTATGTACCGAGTATTCCGTGGGATGGTGCTACCTCCACGGACTACTCGAATTCGAATGATGAATTATAAGCCCTTTATGAGATGTCGCTCAGACGTCCGACTGTGGCATTCTTATTATTTACTTTTGATATAAGCCCTTTATGAGATGTCGCTCAGACGTCCGACTGTGGCATTCTTATTATTTACTTTTGATATAAGCCCTTTATGAGATGTCGCTCAGACGTCCGACTGTGGCATTCTTGTTATTTACTTTTGGATATAAGCCCTTTATGTGATGTCGCTCAGACGTCCGACTGTGGCATCCTTGTTATTTACTTTCATTATAAGCCCTTTTCGAGATGTCGCTTAGACGTCCGACTGTGGTACGTACTGTCATTTACTTTTCAGTATAAGCCCTTTATGTGGTGTCGCCCTGACGCCCGACTGCGGCATGTTAATTTTATTTTTACCTTTCGAGGCGTCGCTTCAGACACCCGATCGGTCTTCAGCTATTTTATTGGGATTTCGGGAGGACTACCGCCTGACTTCCTTTTTATTTATCTTGCAGTGCAAATTTATTACCTGAGTGTGCATTGCTAATCTGCTCATGTGCATCATGTTTGCATTTGTTATATCTTATGTCCAAACTGTCTTGCGAGTACATTCAAAGTACTCACCTGGCTTGTTGATTTGGCCAGATGTTGACGAAGGCGATCTTATGGATGAAGAGTACGATAGCGAGTCCGACGCCTAGAGGAGTCCCAGTCAGTCCTTTGTGATCCTGGAGTTGGTCACCTGTATTATATATGCTTCCGCTACCTTAATAAAATCATAGAGCCTCACTCCGACGCTTGATGAGTTGTAAGATTTTGGAGTCATGTCACCCACTTCTCTGTGACATATCCACCACCACTTTTATTGCGAGTCAGTAGTTATGCCACCATACCCTTTGTGTCATATCCGCCTTTATGTGTAATATTGGCGTGCTTGTAATAAATTGTTGAGCAGCCTCAGCTCAACCATGTATAATATTTAGTACTTCTGGATTTCTGTATCAAGGATTTGTCTACCAGTAAGATTTTTTTTCTATACTGGTCTGACGAAAGGGGCGATTTTTCAATAAATGTTTTATTGGAAAATCGGTCCTGACAACCTTGGTACCAGAGCCAGGCTGACTGTAGGAAGCCACTAGGTGCGATCGCTAATCGGTTATTAGCGTAATAGGTGATATTTTAGCAATTTGCAAATTGTAGCAATTTTCTGTTAGTCATCATAAATTTATGATTTGACTATCTGGAATTTTTGTCTACTTTTGTAGATGGTTGGCAGCGACTGTGAGTCACAGGTGTTCGCCAATGTACCTGAGGGATTTATCAAGCTCCTCGCCTCCATCGCCAAGGTCGCGATCGGGCCATCGACTCGTCTGGAGTTCACACTCTACCAGCACAAGCTCAGCGATAGCGTGTCTATGCACCAGGCCGCGGTGCAATTCAAGGGAGGACGCTCTGAGTCACGCCGCTTCCCATTTGTTGGGAGGGCCATGCCTACGGAGAGGCATGCCATGCAGATGGCTGCCCGTGAGGCAATAGCTCGTCTCCGAGATGCTCTTCCTTCAATGAAGGCTCGTCGCTACCGCTACCTCCCATGCCACGTGCCATACACTTGTCACTATGCATTCGCTTGCACTAGGGGAGAGAGAGATGAGGCTATTGAGATGCTTGTTGAGTATCTCAAAGCTCTTGAAGCAGCTTTTGATAACCTCGTGGACGACTTTGTGGCTGCTCGTATGGACTTAGTTCAGGGCTGTACCGCCAACAGGAGGGAACTCCTCCATACAGCACCACCATTGTCATACATCTCGTCCTCAGCATCCTATGCACCTGCCATCTTAGCCACCGCTCGCCGCCTGCCTACCACTGAGGAGTTTGACCAAGTCATTGCTCCTACCCCAGTTAGTGTTGCACCACCTACCACACCCGCACCAGCTGCTCAGCCCAGTGCTTCGCGCCTAGAGCCTATTGTTGAGGGGGAGGTGGAGTCTCCAGCATCACTGGGACTTACCCTCGGCAGGCCGAGGGAAGTTTTTGCCATCTCCGACTAAGTGCGTCAAGCAGCCGTGTGTTGTACCAGCTTGTATGATATGTTTATATGTATATAGGTTTGATGAGAAGTAGTTTGTGTGCGCATCATGTAGGAACTCGGAGAAGTGCACTAGCCTAAATAACATGTCAGGAATGTGTACGCACATCCTGAGTGATGTATTGTATAATTACGGCTTGCATGTAAGATATGTACTGAGCGGTCCTTCTCCATGCGCAATCAAGTATTTTCTTGAAAAATCTCGGAGTTTTTAAATTTCTGCCTTTGCAAAATTATTTATTTTTGCTACTCAGATTTTGTTTTTTCTCATGAGTTCTGTAAAAATACCCCAGAGTGGAAATGCCTCGTCCCTGGACTCGTTCCATGCCAAGTCCGCCAGAAGAAAATTATGGTACCCAGACAAGTAACAATTTCACACAGGGGCAGTCAAGTCAGCAAGGCAGTGAAGCAGCGTTTTCTCAAGTATGCCGCCTTTATGAGCAAAGCCAGCAGCAGCATCAAGAAATGATGAACCATATTATCAATATGGGAAATCACCTTGAACCATACCCGCAGCATTCCAAATTGTCTGAACTACAAAAGACACGTCCCCCAACTTTTTCTCACACTGATAAACCGCTTGAGGCCGATGATTGGCTTCGAGACATTGAGAGGAAATTAATTATTGCACAATGTTCGGACCGTGAGAAGGTACTTTATGCACCTCACTACCTCACTGGAGCAGCTGCATCATGGTGGGAAAATTTCCTACACATGCACCCAATGAAAACAACATCACCTGGGAGGAATTTAAGGAAAATTTTCGTGGGGCGCACATTCCCAGAAGTGTTATGAAAATCAAGAAAAGGGAGTTTGATGACCTAAAGCAGAGAAGCATGACAGTGACTGAGTACAATAGTCAGTTTACTCAATTATCTCGTTATGCCAACGAAGAACAAATGACTGAAAATAAAAAGATGAAAAAATTCCTGGACGGTCTGGCACCAGCACTTAAATGCCAGCTGGTCGTACACACCTTCCTAGATTTCAAAACGCTTGTGGACAAGGCTATTACGTTGGAAAATGAACGCCGCAGCTTGGAGGATTTTCACAAGCGAAAAAGGGACAAGACTACTCATTCTCGCAACAACAGGAACAAGAATGATTTCCAGAAAAATGGGGCGAACAAATCCGCAACCAATGTTCTACGCCCAAAAAAAAATTTTCATGCAAGGGACAAGGATTTTACGTATCGCCCAGGCGTTACTTGCTTCGCCTGTGGTGAGGAAGGACACTATGCCAAGCAGTGCCCAAAGACAAGAAACTCGGCCCTCAAGCCGAACAACAGTGGAAATAATTCAGCCCCCAAGCGTAACAACTTCAACCCCAATAACAATCACAAGAAGGGTCACGTGAACCATGTGACAAGGAGGAAGCACAGAATGCTCCGGATATCGTACTCTGTACGTTCCCTGTCAACACAATACCTGCCACGGTTTTGTTTGATTCTGGAGCTTCTCACTCGTTCGTTTCCAAGAAATTTGCTTTGCAACATAATTTTCTGATTCTTCCCTTGGAAAATTCTATGACCATCAAGTCCCCCGGGATTAAGCAAATCACTCAGAGTTACTGCCATGGTGTGGTTATTGAGATTGAGGGATTAAAGTTTCGGGCAAACCTCATTGTATTGGAAAATAAGGGACTGGATGTTATCCTAGGAATGGACTGGTTAACCACCAACAAGGGATTTATCGACTGTTTCAATCGGACTGTGATCCTCACCCATCATCACGGGAAGACAATAAAAAATTGCAGCTCAAGAAAGACCAATATCACTGCGACCAAGATTGAACAAGGTGGATATTTCAGAATTAAGTAAAGTTCCAGTGGTGTGTGAGTTTCCTGATGTATTTCCCGAAGAGCTACCAGGCATGCCACCGGACCGGGAAATAGAGTTCATCATTGAACTAGCACCTGGAACCACTCCCATTTACAAGAAACCCTATAGAATGGCACCCTCCGAGTTGGTAGAAATGAAGAAGCAAATAAAAGAATTACTGGACAAAGGATTTATCCGGGCCAGCTCCTCACCTTGGGGTTCACCAGTATTATTTGCCAAGAAAAAGGATGGGACACTGAGATTATGTATAGACTATCGAGCACTCAACATGGTCACCATCAAAAACAAATATCCGATGCCACGGATAAATGATTTATTCGACCAGCTCGCACAAGCCAAGGTTTTCTCAAGAATTGATTTAAGGTCAGGATATCATCAATTAAAAGTACGAACAGAAGATATTCCTAAGACAGCATTCACCTCCAGATACGGGTTATATGAATTTACAGTAATGCCGTTTGGACTGACAAACGCCCCCGCATATTTTGTCCACCTCATGAACAAAGTATTTATGAAATTTATGGACAAATTTGTTGTAGTGTTCATTGACGATATTTTAGTATATTCCAAGACACCAGAAGAACATGCTGAACATCTCAGAATTGTACTGGGAGAGTTAAGGAAACATAAATTGTACGCCAAATTCAGCAAATGTGAATTTTGGTTAAAACAGGTTGGTTTTCTAGGCCACATATTAACCCAAGAAGGTGTCGCCGTGGACCCGGAAAAAGTCAAGGCCGTACTTGACTGGAAACCACCAGCCAACGTTACAGATGTACAAAGTTTTCTGGGAATGGCTGGATATTATAGAAGATTTATTGAGGGATTCTCCACCATAGCAAAACCTATGACACAGCTACTCAAGAAGGATAAGAAGTTTGTGTGGACTGAAGCTTGCGAGAAAAGTTTCCAAGATCTCAAAAGGAGATTAACAACAGCACCAGTACTGGTCGTACCAGACATACACAAAATTTTTGAAGTATATTGCGACGCGTCCCGGAAGGGCCTCAGATGCGTATTAATGCAAGAAGGCAAAGTAGTCGCATATGCTTCCAGGCAACTACGAAGGCATGAAGAAAATTATCCTACTCATGACTTGGAATTAGCAGCAGTTATTCATGCACTCAAAGAATGGAGGCACTTTTTGCTTGGGAATCGTTGTGAAATATGGTTGAAGAGTACGATAGCGAGTCCGACGCCTAGAGGAGTCCCAGTCAATCCTTTGCGATCCTGGAGTTGGTCACCTGTATTATATACGCTTCCGCTACCTTAATAAAATCATCGAGCCTCACTCCGACGCTTGATGAGTTGTAAGATTTTGGAGTCATGTCACCCACTTCTCTGTGACATATCCACCACCACTTTTATTGCGAGTCAGTAGTTATGCCACCATACCCTTTGTGTCATATCCGCCTTTATGTGTAATATTGGCGTGCTTGTAATAAATTGTTGAGCAGCCTCAGCTCAACCATGTATAATATTTAGTACTTCTGGATTTCTGTATCAAGGATTTGTCTACCAGTAAGATTTTTTTTTCTATACTGGTCTGACGAAAGGGGCGATTTTTCAATAAATGTTTTATTGGAAAATCGGTCCTGACAGAGACCTACCTATGTATTAAGGGAGATTGATCGACATCCATGCATATGTGTAGGAGAGGAATAAGGTTGGGAGAGAGCAGAGCTAGAGTGTCGGAGGGTTGGTGGTGGAGTTGCTTCTCACAAATGGTGGGAGAGGCCTGCTAGACAAACGGAGGGCACGACTGCAATATCAATGAGAGAGGGGATGCCTACCTGTTTGTGCATGTGCGTGTGAGAGACGGGTCAGGAGGCATGCACGAATGATGAGGGGGACGATATGGCTGTGGGAAGCAGACGTAACTACATAGGAAGATCAATCGTCCTGTGTCGGAGAAAGGGAGAGACATAACTTGTGAGGTACGTTGATCGGTGCGTGGGGAAAAAGAGTTATAGTCGAGCTAGGTATATGTAGGGAGATCGATCGGTATACATGCATGCATGTGTTAGAAGCAAATAAGGCCCGGAGAGAAGGATAGAGAGAGAGAGAGAGAGAGGGATGCAGCTAGGAGGTAGTGTGAGAGCCGAGAGGCCTACTATATCGAGGGGGAAGGAGTGTGCGAGTATGAGATCAATGAAAAGAGGGGTGGGAGTGTGCACGTGCGTGGAACCGTATTAGAAAGAGGGGGGCATGCATGGACGGTGAGAAGAGAAGAGGGAAAGCTTGTGTTTGTGGTAGGCACACCTGGCTAGAGAGGTATATCGATCGACGTGTGCTGGAAAGAAGGAGCTGGGGGGGGCGTACACACACCGTGGGTGAACAACCTAAAGAGAAATGACGAATATGCGCGATGGAGCTAGAGAATGCTGAGAGAGGGTGACAGGGAGGCGGGTGTGTGCATGCACGAGAGAAAGTTAGCGCTAGCTACAGAGATAAGAGTATTGTGTGGGTGTAAAAGACGAATAGCGATCATAATTCATTATAAAAGTGGATTCGGATATTTGAACAACATATCATAGTTTTTTAAACCGACATATGCATGACTATATATAATGGTGATACGCATGGTGTGGTTATGAACATGTTATACTACATATAATATATAGAACATTTATTTGAATTTGTGATAATGTGTGGCTTTTGCAGCTCAGGGCTAAATACTTGTCATAATGTTGGGGCGGGGCACTATACTTTGTGTGATAAACACAGTGTACATATGAAACATGGTTTAGATTATGAAGATCTAGCTAGTACATCAAAATATACTATTATTTGAAATCAACATCAAGTGTATTCAAAATTTTGAATTCGAGTTCATATATATATATATATATATATGTATATATATATATATATATATATATATATATATATATATATATAGTACACAAAGTTCATATCTAACTCTATAGTAATCATGGTGTGTTGTTAAGATAATATACAAATGATGGTTTAACTTGGCAAGAATCATGATTGTAGATTCTTATTCAAATAGAGAAACGAATTCAAATTTAGTTTGAATTACAGCGGTAGTATAGACATTTGGAATGCACTAAAATGTTCGTATGAGTAGGTTCCATGCATTATACGGCCAGCGAAAAAATTTAATTGGACATAACATGGATTCATAGCTTTGAATAGCATTTGTGCAGTAAAACGGGATAAGACTCTCTCTTTTTATGGTGCAAATAGTTTTTTTTTGTTTTTTTCATTGAGGGAAGTGCGAATTGATTTGGTACGTACATTATTACACGTTAGGCTTGTCCCTAAATTTTAACCCGCGCCTTGTTATCCCAAAAATTCAGATATCGTGCTCTCAAAACTCGCGCCTTGCTATCCTGAAATTACAACACGCGCAAAAACTCCCTCCAGCTGCCAAATCCCGACACGTGAAATCCCCCTTCTAATCCTGAGCTGAAAGGGCCACTAGTTCAAATCAGTGGGGGTACTTTTGTAACACACCCTACATTTTGGACAAGCGCGTCCCTAAGTCATGGTTCCCCCCTCCCATCATCTCCCTTTCGCCATTCGAAATCCCAGGCCGCCATAACCTCTCTGCTCCAGCCGCGAAACCCCACCCTCTGCCGTCCGCCACCCCACCCCGGCCCAGCCGGAGCCTCTTCCCCGACGACGTCGTCCACCGCAACAGCTCGACGTCCCTCATCCACCGCCCCGGATGAGGATCCGTCCTCGATCTCATCATCCCGCCAGTTCAGCCGCCCCGTCCTCCACCTCCAAGGAGCTGCTCCGACGATCGCCTCGTCTATCGCGGCTGCTCCATCCCCACAGCGATGCCTTAACCTGCTCCACTGGAACCACAACATCCTCACCGACTCCTCGGACGAAGCCGAGGCCTACTCGGCGCCACCAAAGAGGTTGTACACTCATCGCATCGCACCTTCTCCTTAACTTGACCTCCCGACGCCGCCGGTGCTCGATCCCGCTCCCCCATGGCGCGGCTACCTCGTAGTCAGCACCGCCGGCGACATCTCCATGGCGGCTCTCCCCCAGTGCGAGGCTCCCTCGGCGACGGCATCCATACCAGCCGGATCTGCTGCTGCTACTGCTCCGACTCTAGCTCGCTCGGTCGCGCTGCTGCTGCTGCTCCATTTCTCGCTCGCTAGCGCTGCTGCTGCTGCTCCGTCTCTTGCTCGGTCGCGCTGCTGCTCTGCTCTTCCCCTCGCTCGTGCTGCTGCTCTGCTCTTGCTCTCGCTCGCGCGGCTGATGCTAGTACACGGGCTACTGCAGCTACACGAGTTGCTGCTCTGGCTCTAGTTCGCGCTGCTCCTCCAGGCGCTGCTGCTCCGGCTGCTATCTGCTACCGTGTTCCCTGTCGATCGCCTGCTGATTTAGATCACTGTTTCTCTACTACTATTGCTCGAGCGGCCTAAACTACATGTGAAGTGCCTATCTTCTACCAGTGCGTTCAGTTTAGACAGTAACATTCAGATTCCACAGTAAATTTTAGTTTCGACAATTAAGTTCAGAGTCAACAGTTTTTACCTCATCTGTTGTAGTTAGGTGTTTTTTGGTGATGTAAATTTTACATCTATCACTTTTTGGCAATGTATTTTACATCATCTATTGGAGATGCCATTAGAATCCCACTTGAGATTAACAATGTCTGTCTTGTACTGCTTCAGCATCGATGTCTTACGGCTCGCCGGAGCTGCTCCAACGACGGAACCATCCATCACAACAGAGCAGTACCCTGGACGCCGTCTACAGCCGCCTCAGATCTTCCTCCACACCTCCGACAGCCACCTCTGCCGCAACTTCTTTAGCGACCAACCCAATGATGCTGAGGTTGACACGGCTACACCAAAGAGGTTGTACACTTGTCGCATCACTTATTACTCTACATTCATGTCGATCCATTAGGGCTATTTTGGTTCAAAGGAAAAAGTGAAGGAAAAACATAGCAATAGGAAATTTTCCTATGGTACTCTACTATTCAATTATTCATGCATTTCGTTGAAAGGAATGGAGCAAAACATCCACCTGGACCTACTTTTCAAAATCCTATGCATGAAAACAAGACTAAGTGCATTAGTGTCAGAATAACATTCTAACTGTACACACTTTCATATGGTTTCACTTTAATTTGGCCATGTTTCTTTGCATTCCTCTGCTCTTCCAATTCCTGTGAACCAAACACCCAAGTTGACAAAAATCTTGTGTTTACAAATGCTCTATTTCCCATGTGCATTCCTATCATATTCCGGTGTTTTTCCTATCCCTGCGTTTTTAGAATCCTGCAAGCCAAAGGAGCCCTTACAGAATCACTTCAGTTAAAGATAGGTTTCGAAGAAAACTTTATGTGGTTTGTCCTGCTCCTGCCGCGACGTCGTCCACCTCACCCGAGCTGCTCCATCGGCAGAAGTATCCACCATACCCGACATCACGACTCCTGACCGTCTTTTGCCTCCTCAGATCTCCTTCCCTGCTGCCGGCACCCACTGCAACTGCATCACCATCATCGACTTAGCAAATGAACATGAGGAGTACATGGGTCCACAAGAGAGGTCACACTCTTTTGTTTCTGCTTATGTTATGCATTGCTTAATATTACCTCCTACTTTATCGTCCTGTTCACCTCTTAGACTCCAAGTCAAGTCCAAATTAATGTTCAAACTTGAGTTTTAAAATGCTTGTAGGGCACATATCGGGGCAGCAATGAATAGTATCTCTGTCTATTATCTGGTTCACCTAGGGTATGCCTATGTTGTTCATCTTGGGTGCAAAACAAACAGTAAAGCAATCATCATCTATCTTTTTATTAAATTAAAGCTATCATCAGCCTGCTATCATTATTTTTGGATCTATCCACTGGTTGTTACCATCACTCTAGATTTCTGCATGCTCTCCTTATATAATCCCACTATATTTTTTTCGTACGCATGTCAGATATTGTACATAGTCATGCTGAACATGTAGAGAAAAAGAGAAGAGTTTTGCGCGGCAATACAATGTCATGCAGACATCGCTCCATGGTGGGTGCAATGACAAACCCTCCCCCCCTTTAGATTGTAATTCAGAGGAAGATATCTGTTCTGAGGCGGATTCAGATGGAGCTGACCACTCCTATTTACCCCCCGAGGTGTTTGCTCTAACTTGGCATGATGATGTTGGTCATATCATGCATATGTTGCCTTGCAATGCCTACTTTCGACATTATATATGTCATCTACTTAGTTTAGACATGTTCTGTAATGCCACCTATTTAGTTTCTATATCATATATGTGAATTATGCAATCTCATCTCTTTTAGCCACCCATAATATATGTGAAATATGCAATGCCATCCTGTTTAACCAGGCATCATATATTTGAATGATATCTTGCCAATCCTTTTCTTCATTACATTTCCATTTGTCGACAATGTTTGTACATTCAAAACTCTTCCTGTGAATCAGCCATTTGAGTGGGTGATGGAAAAATCTGGAGTGAAAACAAGGTCTTCAGAGTAGAATGTGCTACCTGTCGAAGTAGATCTTTTGCTTGGCCCCGATAGCTCCTCAGAGATGGATTCAGAGACAGATGACCAGTCCTATTCCCCCACCGAGGTGTATGCTCTAACTTGGCATGGTTATACTGCTCATATCATGCATATGGTGTCTTGCATTGCATAGTTTAGACATCATATACACAATATTCAACACCATGTTCTTAGTTCAGACATCATATATGCGAATGCCCTCTGCTTAGTATATAAATCACATATGTGAATTATATCATGCGATCCTGATTACTTAGATAACTTGTATGTGAATTATGTCATGCGAACCTGTTTACTAAAGACATCATATAATTATCTCATGCCATCCTGTTTAGTTAGTCATCATATTTTTGAATTATGTCATGCTATGCTATCCAGTTTAGATAGACATCATATATGTGAAATTATGCCATGCTATCCTTTTTAGTTAAACAATATACATGTGTACTATTTCATGCCCTCTTTTTTTCACACTATCTATTGCATCTGTCTTTCATACAAGGTCTGTACATTCAACTACGTTTCTTGTTTATCAGCCATTTGAATTGGAGCGGGTGATGGTAGTATCTAGCGGAGTAAAAACACGGTCTTCAAATAAAACAGTGCTACCACTTGGTGGAGATAGCACTCCGGTTGTACATGCACGAGAACCAGCCCTACCACACATAACCCAGACTCTCACAGATTGTACCCCTGGTGCGATGGACATAGAACCAGCTTCACCCAATCTAACCCCAACTCCAGCAGATAGTAACCCAGTTCTAGTTGACACATCACCATCTCCACCACAGAGCTCCCAAACAAGAGCAGTTAGTAAGGCAGCTCTAGTGCCCAAAGCGCCAGTACTACCACGGCGAACCCCAACTCCACCAGTTAGTACACTATTCCTGTGGATGAAGCACAACCAGCCATTCGTAGTTTAGCATCTATCGCATTTGATGTTGTTAAATCCTATGTGCGTATCTTCCCATCATGGAAATATTATACTGAAGATGAAGGAAAATGCCAGTTGCAGGTGTTAGTCCAGGAGTTATGTGTAAGTAATGTTATTCATGTCAATTACTTTGCTTTGTCCCATACATTCTACCTCCATGCTGGTTATAATACAGCAAATGTTCCCATTTTTCTCTATAGAGAAGGACCGACTTGGAAACTCAGGATGAGCTAACCTGTGCTAATACCTCTGCTATCTTCAAAAATGCTTGGTGGCAGCATCGAAATTACCTGAAGAAAACGTACTTCACTGGCAAAGAAACTCATCAAATTCCCTTACGTTCTCCTGAGACACATTTACGGGACGATGACTGGGAACGCCTTGTTCTGTACTGGTCTCGAACCAAGAATGTGGTAAGGTCTATGAGCTAATTTTTTATTTTTAAGTACTATATGCCTGCGTCTTACTGTACTCTGTTCGTGTAGAACAAGTGCTTAAACCTGAAAAACAATTGTTCTCATTTAAGATTCCATTGCTATGGTGCATACTGATTTGCTCTTGTATCACTGTATTTACTCATACAAACTTATTTTTAAATTGAAGGATCCAATCGAAACTCCAATGGCACAACAGGTATGTTTAAGCATGTTTCTTTAACATGTTTGCTCTTCTAAATTGCTCTGTTGATTTCAATTTCAATTGTGTATACAGTTGACTTCTCATATCATGCACATTACTAGCATCACAACAGAGCCAATAATGTTGTTGTACATGTATACCCGTGGCACCCATCTGAAATCTTGTTGTGCCGTGTAGTTTCCCACACTTGCATTCTTTCAATGCTGCTTTGTCTTGAACTGATATGATTTGAACTGTGTCTCTATTTTGATTTGGCAAGACAATGCAGTGACCATAGGACATAGATATATGTTTGTTTGATGCTTTTATTATGTACTACTTGGCAATAGAAGACTTGGTAGTTTAATCCTGTCCACCTTACTACTGAACTGGTTTACCGAAATGAGTTTCATATACTACATGCTAAACCTGTTATGTGTCTGCTTGCTTCTTCTTTTAGAATGCTGACAGAATATTGGGGAAGAGTACCTTATTAAGCAATGGTAAAGGAAGTAATGTAGATAAGGTTCAGGATAGTGAGACATCCTTGTTGGTCTCTAACAAAGCTGATAAAACAGCTAAGGAAAACTATCTTGAAGACAGTGAGACAACCCCAAAGTCCTGTCTTGGTGTAGTATTCGAGTTACTGGCCACTACCGCTGGCACAAGCTCTTCGAACTCACTGTCTGAATCAGTTCGGTTTCTTGAGTCTCAACTACACGCTGAAAGACATAGATCAGCTGTGCTGCGACAAGAAGCCGAAGTGCTGCGGAAGTCACTTGAGAATTCAGATACATACTTTCTGGTGCAACAGCAAGCCTTGGAGGATTTTAGCGCCAAACAGGAGAAAGCTAATAAGCTTGCTAAGCTTATTGCCAGCATGGTGGATACCCAGGATAACGTTTCTCGAGTTCTTCTGAAGTTGTTTCAGTTATGGACTTGTTTTGCAGCCGCGTTTATTTGCACTGGTGGCCAATTTAGACGGCCAATGTATGTAATATGCTGCTTTGTTCCCTATATTTGCACTGGTGGCGAACTATGATGGCCAGTGGATGTAATATGTGTAATAGCCATAATAGCGTAGCGTTAGTTGCTTGCTTATTTATTCCCTTATTGTCTTGTTTAGTTGTTTGCTTGTAGTAACTGCAGTTCTTTTTCCGCGTTTTTCTAGTGGCCACAATAACCTATTTTTTATAAGTAGGCCACAATAACCATGGGCAACATACGGACCATTGTACCCATGGTCCTGCTACCTGCTGTAGTGACCATGGGCCTCCTACGGGCCGTAGGATCTATGGGCCTTCTATGGGTCGTATAGTCAATGGGCCTTCTACGGGCCGTATGATCGATTGGCCAAACATGGGCCGTACTATTCGTGTTAAATAACGGTCCGCATAATGGGCCGTAAACGGGATAGAGTGGAAATCGTCTGTTTATGGCCCGACCAAAACGGGTCATTAATAGGCCGAAATGTATGACGGGCTTAATTCTATCGACAGGCATCACGGGTCGTTAATGGGCCGTATTTGATGACGCTATGAAAACAGCCCAACAGGTTAACGGGCCACAAACGGGCCGACAGTAACCACGGGCTGAATTTGGCCCACAAGCAAAACATGCTAGTAACAGACCGCAAGTAACCGAATGCTGGAAATGAGGCCAAGAATAAATGGGCCCTAAGAAGGCCGAAAGGTAACACGGGCTGGAAACGGCCCAACGGAATAATGGGCCGCAAATGGGTGTAAAGCGATACACTGTTCATTATGGGCCAGTTTCACCACGGGCCTTTAATGGGCCCAGAGTTACAAAGGGCCTCGTATGAGCCGAAAGACGTCATGGGCCATACATGGGCCGGAAGTTACAACGGGCTAGAATCATATTGGACGGCCCAGATGACGCTATTGGGCCCAATTCAGATAGGCCATAACGGGCCGTGAGTTAGCAGGCTGTAAATGGGCTATATGCGAACAGGCCCTTAACAGGCTTTCCGTGGGCCGGCCGGCTACCTTTTGACCAAGTCAAACGGGCCGGCCTTTTCACCTGAATGGGCCTCTGTTTGGCCGTGCCACATGTCGACGTATCATAGGCACCTCCCGTCCAATGAGTGGCTGACATCTGTCCCAACGCTGAGCCGACACATGGTTCCTCTGGCCATTGAGAATTTTACACATGGAAAATCCCCATTGGTCCGGGTTGTTAACGGCTTATCAGATCCAAATCGGAACCCGATAGCTTAACGGCAACACATTACAGTGGATGCCACGTGTCGGTTACCTTTGACGAAAGCACTTCCATGACGCACCATTTATCGTCATGGAAGTGGACACTTCCGTGATGATAATTTTGGTATTGTCATGGAACACTTCTACGACAGCACAGGTATGACTATCTTGATTCTGTCATAAAATTGTCATGGATGTACATGCATGACAGAAAACGTGACCTACTGTGATAAACACATATCATCACGGAAGTGGTTTTTTTTTGTAGTGCTTGCAGTTCATTACCGCATGAAAGCCTTACGGATAATATCTCACACTTACCGGGATCCGTTCATCCCCAGTTGTTTATGTGTTTCACAAATTCTTTGGAATACTATTCGATCTTCTGAAAATCCTTAGTAGCCTATTGCTCCTATTCTTCCTTATCGGCTTGCATTATGGTTAATTTCATATGTCTAGCAATATTCATTAAACTCCTTTGCGATTGTCATTCTTATCCTATTGATTCGACATGTGCGTAAATGCACACATTCATTAGTTATTCCCTGGTAATTATTATCCTTCTGGCTCAGACGTCACTTCAGACATAAGCTGGTTATCGGCCAATCAAACGTTGATTGATTGTCGATCTATGTCTATTCGACTTACTTATCTTTTGACCAGAGCCTTTGCTTTTGATCCCCTGATTCGGAAATCATAATTCCTTTGAAATTAAGCTTTGGAATTATCCAGATATTTCTATAATCCGATGCCTTTGCATTATTTCTTCTTCTGGTTGAACATCGATACTCACATCAGATTATTTGCAGTCCGCCAGATCCTTTGGTGGACTATTATCCTACCGTTCCTGCATATTTGAAAAAAAAACCTGAGTTCTTCCCGTGATACATAATGCCTTTGGTGAATTGTATCCTCTCCTTTTTTCAACCATGCTCTGCTTTTGAGCTTTTGTTATTTAATCTTGAAGTTATGGCATATGTTCCTAGGATGCCCCTATGGGTTGAACCTATGCCTTCCCTAATCTGTGTGAACCCGAGAGTTTTATCGAGTCATACTCTTCTGGTGTTTTTACCAGATAATTTTCTACCATACAACTTCTTCGAAAACGAGAAGTGAATGAAAGGTTAGGCATTGAAGAAGTGGGAGTCGACCTTGAACCTTTGTGTTCATGCCGATGGACCCGATGTGGAACTTATCATGGAAGCTTCTTGAAAAATATATTTAATCATTTGAATAATTCTTCTGGTGTCATTATATTGGATCCCTAGCAGCTATGGTTCCGATGATGCTAACTTTATTTAATATATTTCTGAAAGGAAACCATTCCAGTGCCTCATCTATTTTTGACAAGGTTAGCGTATCTGATATCGCAAGTCAACAATCCAGTTCAGTTTCTATCCTGATCTACCTTCGAGTTTTACCTTTGTTATCTCGAGAATATCACCGAACTACATAACTGCTTATGAGTTCTTCATCAACTATTAGTTCTCGCCGATTCCAGTTTTTCCCCGGGATCTGAGTTGTAGTCACTCGAGGACACCCATAACTAAATCGAGCCCACACTGCGGTTCAACAACTCTTAGTAATCTTCTTTACTTATGAGTTGTACTCGATGATGTCATTCCCAGCCAATTGGCTACATCATCAACGTCTTGTTAAAGCTTAACTGTGCTACCTGGTCCTTATTCCCGGAGCACAACTTTTGACGATGAGCTAAGCTTACATCAAATTCCTCGTCTTATTGTTCCACCTCAAACAACAAGCTTGGTTCCGAGTTGGTGAAGTATCAATGGATCCAATAATCATCCACTGCATCAGTCATTTTGTTTGATGCAGTCTCTGTTCGATTGCTCCTTCGTGGAGCCTCTCGACAAAATTTGTCATGATCATCATCAACATTTTGATTCCTTCCTGGATATCAATCGAATTCATGATGATAAGTGCCATCCTCGTCCATTGGTAATTTGAGTTAGCATCGACTACATCCTTATCTTCCTTTCATCACAAACTTGTTCATGTTATGGATGCAACTTGCTATCTAGCTTGTATTATGTTCTACCTTGAAGTATTACTGTCTTTTGTGTCAAGGGTGTTGTGAGGATTGCTCCACCTCTTAAGAATTCTTGGTATAGTGGTACTTCTCACCATCACCATTCTTTCTTGGTCCCCGTGCTGATTCTAACTGGTACCAACAAGTGAACGTTGCTGCTTGGGTTCTGCACTTCTAGCAACCCTATTGCTCGAAGTTAATGGTCGACAGTTCATTCTTAGACTATTGGTTATTAAATCACCATTTTAACACTGATCATGCTACCTAAGCCCATATTTTGGGTGCACCTTTCAACCAATGTTTAATTGTGTATGTTGTCCTCGAGCATACATCATTATATCATTTGATCTGACAAATGTTATCTCCTTATTCCCATGATTGAGGAGATCCATCTTTTTTGAAATCTCGATGAGTTGTCAGCAAGTCCATCAGCCACCTCCTCATCCTCTCCTTGGTTTAATGATGAACTCTTGTTTCGGAACTCGCTCTCATAGTTCATTTCACGAGAATCTTACAATGTCATCTCGTTGATTTGTGTTGCACCTTTTCTTCTCAGGCATCCTGAGTCAGAGGTATCCTGACACCAATCAGATATGAATCTCGGTCAGATATGATGGTTGGAACATATTTCCAAGAGTTTTAACATTGGTCTTTATATGACCCGGTAAGGTGGTGTCATGCCTAGCACACCTGGCCGGAGGCCCTATTATTATAGTTTCCTTTTTAGCAAGGTTAACCATTCTTCCATGAGAAAATTGTAAGACTTATTCTATAAGTTGTTCCTGATGAATCCTTTGAGTATCCAAAGTCCGACCTTGCTTGAAGACCATGTCAATGCTATCTCGAAGCATGTCTGTGGTACTCCGATCTTCAATAAGAACATTTGAAGCACAATGCTAAATTTTCTTTATTAATTATCCTAACACCATTGTATGGGTAATGTCATGAAATTCCTCTCCCATTACCTAAATGGTT
Source organism: Thinopyrum elongatum (assembly GCA_011799875.1). Taxonomy (NCBI): domain Eukaryota; kingdom Viridiplantae; phylum Streptophyta; class Magnoliopsida; order Poales; family Poaceae; genus Thinopyrum; species Thinopyrum elongatum. The sequence continues at coordinate 35,763,624 of CM022297.1, read as the reverse complement.
TTCTACTTTCTATCCTGTCGTGGAAATCATGCTCTGCTTGTACTTGGGAAGGATATACCCCTGAAATATGTGTTTAAACACATTTTCCTTTCCATTGTTTTGTTTAATCTGATGATCACATTTTCCTTTCCATTGTTTTGTTTAACCTTTCTTGTGATCTATATGATCTGAGCAGCAATATTCTTCTGCTTATGTAAACACCTTAGTGTACAACCTTGTTAGTAAGACCCTGTTGCTTTTGTTGATGGCATTCCGGTAACCATCGATGGACGAGAACTTTGCCTATTGGTCTGCCTCGTTCAACAAGTAGGAAAATGGTTCTCTTCGTCCCTCACCCTTGGTACTGATGTTGTTGCCGACATAACTGATAGTCTCTTCTCTGACATGCCTTGCTATCATGATTGTGCAAGATGACAGTGCCCTCCCTACTTTTAACCCACATGGTGGGCCCATAACCCACAGTTCCATAGGATCGAAACCTGACTCTCCTGTACATACCTATTTCAAAGTTATCCCTTGTGCTTGGTTTCGTATGTAATTCGCGAGCCACCTTCCTAGTGATCTATTCTTGTATCAGACGCAATACTTATTCTGGTTACCATGAAACCCTTTCACCTTCTGATTCGGCATCGAATGATTGTCTGGCCGCTTGAAACTCCTTATTGTACCTTCTTACTTTTCTCTCGATGTTTTCCTAAGTTTCAACTCAAGAGATACCTTGGGCCAAAATCCCTGAGCTAATTACCGAATATCAGTCCTTGCAGACATCTGTCCTTGTAGTTTTCCCTCCTATCCTTTCGTAAGTACGATGGAGTTCCTGAAGAAAGGATGACGACTTCATCATGATGGCCTGAAACAGAGGAATGAAGACGTCAATGTAATGGATCGACCTCTTCGAGAAGAGCAACCAAGATCGAGAAGATTCATTAGAATTTCGTAACCAGATCTTTCCCCCTTACTCCACCTCCTAAATCTCGGGACGAGATTTCTTGTAGTGGAGGAGAATTGTGACGCCCGAATAATTAAGCTACAGTAACCCTCTACTAATGATGCCACGTCACCACTGTTACTGTTACTAATCTCACATTGATTCAAATTCCGTTCGAATTCAAATTTAAAATAAAGTCAAACAATAAAAGTTTTCAAAAGTCAAAACTAAAGTGTTCAAAAGGTGTCAAATAATCCATAGACAATATTGGCGGAGAAACCACACTTTTATAAAGTATTTAAAGGTACTAAAATGATTTAAACCGTAGCAAAACAATTAGTTAAATGCCTTTTACACAAAATAAAATATTAAACTATTTTATTTAGTTGCCTAAACTTGTGTGGCAGTTGTATATTTATTTAGACTAAATTAAGGACTACTTTTATAATTTATAGAACTAAAATAAAAGAGAAACTAAAAGAAAACAGAAAACAGAAAAGAAAAAGTAAAAAAAATAACAAAAAATAACAAAACCCCCCTCCCCCCTGGGCCGCTCGGCCCAACCAGGCATCTAGGCCACCAGGCCGGCCCATCCCCAATCCCCCTTAACACCCTGGTCCCGTAACCCTAGCCGACCGAACCTCCCACTCGCCCCCACTTCCCCCCGTCCCGCTCGTCCCTCTCGATCCCGATCTGGATCGGGAAGGGGATCGACCGCATCGACGCCGACCACCGCCGCCCGGAGGACCCCCTCGCCGGAGCTGCCCCCCGTCAACCTCGTCCTCGCCGGACCGCCTCCTCGTCCTCCTTCCCTACGAGCGCCACCGAGCCACGCCGCCCCTCGTCCCTCCAACGCGGGTGAGACCCCGGGCTCCGGCCTCGCCCCTTTTCTCTGCTCCTGCTCGGCTCCCGTCGCCGGAGCCAGCCCGCGCGTGCGCTCACAATGAGCATGCGCTCACCGCGCCCCAGTGCGTTGCTCGCGCTCCCCCACTCGCGCCCGGCCCTCCTCGCCGCTCTGCCTCGTGGTCCGCCACCGCCGCCCGTAGCGCTGGGCCGCGCCCCGCACGTGATCACCACAGCTGTCGCCCGTGCTCCCCGCGCCGAACCGCGTCGCGGTGCCCTGTCGTCTTCCTCCGACGCACTGCCTTCGCCCTTGGCCGCCGCCGCCTCCCTGCTACGCCCCCGCGCCGACGCTCGCGCCGCACCCTCGCCCCACCGCGCACAGCTGCGTCGCCCTGCCCGCCGCTGCGTCGCTGCTCCCCTCCTGCGGCTGCCTCCCCTGCCCACCCCACTCGATGCGCTGCCCCTTCTGCCGCCGGCCACTGCCCTGCGGCCCCTCCGCTTGCCCCTGCGGGCCGTCGCTGTAGCTCGCGCGCCCCGCCCTTGCCTCATCGCCGCTGCGGCCTAGGGGCCGCGCCGTGCCGCCTCTGCACGCTGGCCGCCGCTCGGGCTTCGGCCACGCCCGTACCGCCCGTTCGGGCTACGCCCGCAACCGCCTGCCGAACGCCCTCTAAGGCCCTGGGGCCATTGACATGTGGGTCCGCCCCCTGAGAACGTTTAAAAAAAAAGAAAAGGAAAATAATAATTATAATAAATAAATAAATAATTAAAATGAATTAATTAACCTAATTAATCCTGATAATTAACTTAATTAAGTCTATTTAATTAACCTAATCATTTAATTAAACTAATCAACTCTGTTTAGTTGAACTGTGACAATGACAAACGGGACCCACACGTCAGTTGACCCAATCAACAGACTGTTGACTGCTGACATCATGCTGATGTCATGATGATGCAGTAAAGCTGATTTTGGTTTAAATTAATTCTATTAATTCCAAAAATGAATTAAAACTTTAAAAATTAATATAAAATAATCCGTAACTCGGATGAAAATACTTTGTATATGAAAGTTTCTTAGAAAGACGAGATGAATCCGAATACGCAGTCAGTTCGTCTGCCACACGTCCCTAGAATAGCGAACATGCAATCGTTCCCCTCCGTTTTATCTGCTCAAAAATGCCAAACAGCTGGAATACTTTCCCGGATGTTTTCCTCCTTTGCCAGTATCGCCTAGTACCGCGTTAGGGCACACCTAGCACCGCTTATTGTCATGTTATGCATCGCCATGCATCTGTTTGCATTGTATTTATTGTTTCTTCCTCCTCTTCTCTCTGGTAGACTTCGAGACTAACGCCACTACTGCCCCGACCGACTATGGTGTTGACGACCCGTCCTTCTCTGCTGAGCTTCCGGGCAAGAAAACCCCCCTTGATCATCCCGATATCGCCTACTCTTTTCCTCTACTGCTTGCATTTGAGTAGTATTACTGTTTCATCGGTTTGATCCTATTCTGCTGCATAGCATGTCCTTCTTACTACTGTTGTTACCTTTACCTGCAATCCTAATGCTTAGTATAGGTTGCTAGTAACTCATCAGTGGCCCCACACTCTTGTCCGTCTTCCATGCTATATTATCGGGCCGTGATCACGTCGGGTAATGATCACGGGTATATATTTATACATACATACATATTATACAAGATACATGTTGTGACTAAAGTCGGGTCGGCTCGTAGAGTACCCGCGAGTGATTCACGGACTGGGGGCTGAAAGGACATGTTTCCCGACAGCCCTCTGAGTGGATCTTTGTGGCGGAGCGACAGGGCAGGTTGAGACCACCCAGGAGAGAGGTGGGCCTGGTCCCTGGTCGGCGTCCGCGAATACTTCAAATAACGCACTTAACGAGATTGGGTATTTGATCTGAGTTGGTATTGACCTATATGCACTAACCGCCACGTGGGACAAGATATGGGCAACCGGCGTCGTAGTATCAGCAGAAGCTTTCCAGACGTCAGCGACTGAGCGGCGCGCGCTGGGTTGGACCATGTAAAGCAACCGCCTTTGTAATGGAGGTTGCCAGGTCTGCTCACCGGTCGCCCTCGCAACGTGCAGGAGTGCAAAGGGCGATGGGCCCAAGACCCCTGCGCGCTTAGGATTTAGACCGGCGTGTTGACCTCTCTGTTGGGCCTAGGTAGGGCTGCGACGTGTTGATCTTTCGAGGCCAGACATGACCCAGGAAAGTGTGCCCGGCCAGAGGGATCGAGCATGTCAGGTAATGTGGTGCACCCCTGCAGGGAAGATTTATCTATTCGAATAGCCGTGTCCATGGTAACAGGACGACTTGGAGTTGTATTCCAACCTCATGACAACTAGAACCGGATACTTAATAAAACACACCCAGATAAGTTCCAGAGACAACTAGGTGATCGCTCTCTCACAGGGTGACGAGGAGAGGATCGCCGGGTAGGATTATGCTATACGATGTTACTTGATGCTATACTTGCTACTCTCTTCTACATGCTTCAAGATGGAGGCTGCCAGGAGCGTAGTCTTCGATATTCTGGCATTCTGTAGTTCAGTCCACAGATACTACCAATTTCATTGATACCGATGCATATGTAGTGTAGATCCTTGCTTGTGAGTACTTTGGATGAGTACTCATGGTTGCTTTGCTACTTCTTTTTCCCTTTTTCCCGGTTATTCCGATCATATAATGGAGTCCAGGAGCCAGAGGATCCCGAGGATGTTTCTACGTGGAGTTCGGCTTCGAGGAGTAGTTAGGAGGTCCCAGGCAGGAGGCCTTGCCTTTTCGATCGTTGCTACTTTTGTGCTATCCTTCTTAAGGCAAACTTGTTTAACTTATGTCTGTGCTCAGATATTATTCCTTCCACTGACTCTTCTGTATTCGAGCTTATGTATTCGAGCCCTCGAGGCCCCTGGCTTGTAATATAAAGCTTGTATGACTTTAATTTGTGTTTAGAGTTGTGTTGTGATATCTTCCCGTGAGTCCCTGATCCTGATCGTACACGTTTGCGTGTATGATTAGTGTACGATTGAATCGGGGGCGTCACACGAATGAAGCCTAAGGAGGGCTTCTTGAGCTATAAACCCATCGAGATGATAAGCCTTACTACACTTTATAGTTCGGATGATATTTTAATCTTTCTTACTCGGATATCTAATCTGTCCGAGCAGGGCTGAAGGGTTGGATCGAGATGGTGAGCTGCCCTGATCCTCAACCGGAGAGCTACTCTTGAGCCGATGACCCTGGGTTTCACGATGATCCCGAAACATCGATTGACTTTGAAGAGGGAGTCTTCTATCAGGAGAGCCTCGATGGCTCTAAAGTGGCCCTTTTGGCCGATCACCCGGGAACGCTTCCTTCCTCTATTGTAAGTGAGAAAAAGGTTCGTTCCCGAAAAATACGCTCGTCTCATGCCGCTCCTGGTATGCTGACTTCTAACCCCAAGGGCCGCTGCACAACGCGCCGAACACCAGCGAGAGCGGCGCCGGCTGCGTCAGCGCCGACTGGCCGCAAGGCGTCCAAACGGGTGGCAGTAGCGGGAGTTACATCAGCCGCGCCCACGGCTAAAAGGTAATATGTTCACTGCGCTTTTCGGCATTTTTGTCCCTGACAACCGCTATAAATACCCATAATCTTCTTTGATGTGACCTGCAGGCGATATGTAGAGCCATCCCCGTCTAAAGACGTTGAAGAGGTGCAGGGGGTGATAAAAAACCGAGGTCTCCGGCCATGGCCGGTGCCACTTCGGAGGCTCCTGCCGAGGAGCAACATCTAGGGAGCCCCGAGGACGTCTCAGTTACCAACTCTGAACTTGAAAGTGTGATGAATCACCGACGGCGGAAGGAGTCGGTGCGGCACTCTGCGTTTTCCGATCAGGAGTTCAATGCTCTTAATTTGGTAGACGCGCATCCTCGGGCCGCCAGAGCAGGGCTCGAGGGAGTCGCCAACCTTCTGTTGACCAACCTGCAGGTACGCTATTGGTTTTGATAACCGAACACATAATCCAACCCAGTAGCCCCTGAGCCTTAATTTGGGCGGGACGGCCGAGTTAAGGGTCTAAATGTGTATAATATTGTGTTATGGTGCAGACTGCGAGGGAGCAAAACAAAAAATTGTCCGAAGACATCGAGCTAAACCGAACACAGTTGGAATCTGTGAAGGCTGAACTGGAGGGGGTCAAGAAATTCACCGGAGAAGCACATGGTGAGTAAAAGACTCAATATTTTGAACGAAGAATTGTTTGGGACACCTTTTCTAACGAAAGATTACCCTGTAGCAGCTGAGTCAATAAGTCAGCTACAGAAGCAACTTGTTAGACAAACACAACCCCATGTGGGATCACCAGAAAGCAAAAATAGTAGCAACATACGCTTAGCGGAGTAATGCCGTGGTATCCCAAAATTAACGACCACGGCCCTGTTCTACCAGTCTCTATATATAGAATCTCTTATTTTTTGAGTTTATTAATCCCAAATGATATGTGCCACACATGTGGCACGAAATAACATCGCCCTGACGTTTTTGCAAGTAAAAATGCCATCGAAAAAGAAACAAAAAAAATCAGTTGACATGAACTCAAGCAACAATGAAACTAGTGCAAAACTTATTTATGAGCAATGTTTTATTTTCTTTCCGCATACACTGAGCGGCTCTGTGGTCTCCACATAGGCAAATGCCTCATACACTAGTAGAAAACAGGGCTTTGGTTTAGCCCAGAAAAGGGCATTAATCCCGGTTCTCCTACGAACCGGGACCAATGGGTGCATCAGTCCCGGTTTGTGAGGCCAGGGCACCGGCCGGGCCTCGGGGGCCATTGGTCCCGGTTCGTCTGACCCCTTTGGTCCCAGTTCCAGACACGAACTGGGACCAAAGGGCCTCGCTCCTGGCACTGTCCTTTAGTCCCGGTTGGTGGATGGAACCGGGACTAAAGAGCAGGCTTCTGTCCCGGTTCTAGCCACCAACCGGGACAAAAGGGATGCCTATATAGATGCTCGCCCCTGCCCGCTCACTCCTCTGTTTTTTGGCCGGCCGGCGTGTGCAGGTGTGTGTTGCTCTGCTCTCACCTCCTATGCACATGAGGTGTTCGATGAAATGCCCGAGCCACACTTAAGGTTTCTCCTCTCCAAGCTCGACCTCCAAGCTCCATTTTCCTCAAGATTTGTCTAGGTTTGGCGGTCCGTCCCGTCCCATCCCCGTCCTCACCGCCGTCGATCGCCCGCGCCGATCTCATCGCCGGCACCGCCGTGGTGAGCCTCTTGTTCTTATCTTCTTTATAAAAGAAAAATAATTCTTACTTGTATGATTTAGATAGATACTTGTATAATTTTCTTACTTTTATTATTGTTTGTTATTATATAGTGCCATGGTTTTGGTATCCGCCCCCGTCGGCCCTTGTCCTGTCTATGATTTGGATGTGGTATATTATCTTTTATTATGATTTGTTTCATTTAGTGTTTATGACAATTATGCCGACCAACGTGACATAGATGTTTTTATCTAGGAGGTATGTGAATCGGAAATTCCAACCGACCCTCTTGTCGAGAGGTTAAATTTAGTTGAAAAAGAAAACAATTACTTGAAGAAAAAATTGAAAAGAATTGAGGAGGAGAAGATGGAATTGGAGTTGCATGTTGTGGATGTCGTCCATGATCACAAGATCAAGATGGATGCAATGCTCTTGAATATTAGAAAGATTAAAAAATATGCCATTCATACTGAGGCTTGGTATCATTATGCCATTGGATCAATTGTTACCTTAGTTTCGATTATGATCGCATTTGTTGTTGCATTGAAATGTTTTACATAGTTTCAATGCATGTTTTAATTAGATGCTCTAGCGAGCTATATGTTGTTCTATGAGAACTATGTATGAACTTTATGTATTTATTTTTTCAGTAATAACATTTGATCACTACTGTACTTTGGTTTTAAGGTGATGATGAACTTGTATTAATTTGGTCACTTCTCTATTCATGATGTTCTGTACTGGTTTTTGATACACTTAATTATATAATGCACGCAGATGAACCGGCAATGGATGTACGGTGACAGACGCACCTCCAAGTACATTGAGGGCCTGCATAATTTTCTCGAAGTGGCTGAGGCAAACAAGCATAATGGTTTTATGTATTGTCCATGCCCTATCTGTGGGAATACGAAGGATTACTCTGACTCGAAAACCCTTCACGTCCACCTTCTTGAGAAGGGTTTCATGCCACACAATAATGTTTGGACCAAGCACGGAGAAAGAGGGGTCATGATGGAAGACAACGAAGAAGAAGAGGATGATGACAACTATCCGCCCCCTGAATACTGTTATACTGCAATGGGGGAAGCTGAAGATCAAGAGGAACCAGACGATGTGCCCGATGATGATCTTCGCCGGGTCATTGTTGATGCAAAGAGACAATGCCAAAGTGAAAGGGAGAAGTTGAAGTTCGATCGCATGTTAGAGGATCACAAAAAAGGGTTGTACCCAAATTGCGAAGATGACAACACAAAGCTCGGTACCACACTGGAATTGCTGCATTGGAAGGCAGACAATGGTGTATTTGACAACGGATTTGGGAAGCTACGGAAAATATTGAAGAAGAAGCTTCCAAAGGATAACGAATTGCCTGACAGTACGTACGAAACAAAGAAGGTTCTATGCCCTCTAGGATTGGAGGTGCAGAAGATACATGCATGCCCTAATCACTACTGGAATCAGCTTCTTTGCCGTCCGCCATGGTGGACGGCAAAAGCATGGATCACGGCCGGCAAACATCTTTGCCGTCCGCCAGCAGACGGCAAACTTTCCGGCTGAATACGTGCCAGCAAAGGCCTTCTTTGCTGTCCGCTTCCTGGAAACGGACGGCAAAGGATTGTGCCGTCCGCCATTCGAGGCCAGCAGACGGCAAAGACAACGGACGGCAGTGCGGTCGCGTGAGAGCTGTTAGGGGGTTAACGGCGCTCTTTGCCGTCTGCCAGCGGACGGCAAAGAGTCAAAGCTCTTTGCCGTCCGCTGACAGACGGCAAACAGCTCAGCTAGGCAGTACTAGGAAGCTGCCACATGGCCAGCTATGCCGTCCGCTGGCAGACGGCAAAGTGACCAAATAGGCAGCCAGTGTTCCCAGGTTTCATAGGTAGCTGCCACCAGTCCTCTTTGCCGTCTGCTAGCGGACGACAAAGCTCTTTGCCGTCCGCTAGCAGATGGCAAAGAGGCTATGTATCCCCTGTTTTTATTTGAATCCATTTAATTTGACAGGGTTTCAAACACAGATATACATATATTTTTTTTTCACAGGCACACACAGATATACATATATGATGTATCCAACACACAGATATACATATACATATCTATCTCCATCCATGACAACATACATATATACATAAGAAACATAGTTCCATCCATATATACATATTACATATCACAATGTTCATCCAACACATTGTTCCATGCATCCATATAACAAGTTCCACATTTTTCATCGATACAAACGAAAAAAAGATAAGGGAAACAAGCACTCCATGCATCCATGCAAGCTTCCATATAGTGAATTAAATCTGCAAAATGGAAACAAGAAAGTTAGAAGAAGAAGACTAGAATCAGAAGAAGAAGAAAATGAAGAAAGAAGAAGTAACATACTTAGGTAAAATGGAGCTACACCTAGCTATTGTGCATTTTTGAGTGAACTAAGCATATTATGCCATTTTTGATATAACTTAGAGCTAACTTCATTTTGGAGAAGAAGAAGAAAACTAGAAGAGAAGAAGAAGAGACTAAAAGAAGAAGAGACTAGATAAGAAGAAAAGAAGAAAAGAAGAAGAAGAAGAAGAAGAAGAAGAAGAAAAGAAGAACTTCTTCTTGTTGTTGTTGTTCTTCTTCTTCTTCTTCTTCTTCTTCTTCTCTTCTTCTTTTTCTTCTTCTTCTTCTCCTATTTCCTTCTTTTCTTCTCTCTCCTTCCTGGATTTTCTTCATCTTATTATGTCATTTGTGGACTAAAAAGGATAAATTATGTCATAAATGGACTAAATAGGCTAAATAGAAGAAAATGCCATTTTTGAGCTTACCTAGCTAATTATGCCATTTTGACCTAACTAAGCATATTAGGATATAACTTAGAGCTTACTTCATTTTGGAGAAGAAAAGAAGAAGAAACCTAGAAGAAGAGAAGAAGAAGAAGAAGAAGAAGAAAGAAGAAGAAGAAGAAGACTAGAAGAAGAAGAAGAAGAAGAAAAGAAGAAGAAGAAGAAAAAGAAGAACTTCTTCTCTAAGAAGAACTTCTTCTTCTTCTTCTTCTTCTTTTCTTCCTGTTCCTTCTTTTCTTCCTCTTCCTTGATTTTCTTCATCTTATTATGTCATTTGTGGACTAAATGGCTAAATTATGTCATAATGGACTAAATAGGCTAAATAAGAAGAAAAATGCCATTTTGAGCTTACCTAGCTAATTATGCCCATTTTTGACCTAACTAAGCATTATGCCATTTTTGATATAAGTTAGAGCTAACTTCATTTGGAGAAGAAGAAGAAGAAGAGAAAAAGAAGAAGAAGAAAACTAGAAGAAGAAGAAGAAGAAGAAAACTTAGAGCTAACTTCATTTCTTCTTCTTCTTCTTCTTCTTCTTCTTCTTCTTCTTCTTCTTCTTCTTCTTCTTCTTCTTCTTCTTCTTCTTCTTCTTCTTCTTCTTCTTCTTCTTCTTCTTCTTCTTCTTTTCTTCCTATTCCTTCTTTCCTTCCTCTTCCTTGATTTTCTTCATCTTATTATGTCATTTGTGGACTAAATAGGCTAAATTATGTCATAAATGGACTAAACACGCTAATTAAGAAGAAAAATACCGTTATCACGGAGATGTAGGAATGGTCGGGGCTGCGCCAGTGCCAGACGGAGGTGAAGGACCGGTCGGGGTTCCGGCATTGGCAGAAGGAGTGGTCGATGCTTGTTGGGAGCCATGCTGCACCAAAGATCATTTCCCATAATGTCTCGTTAGCAAGTTCGCAAACTGAAATGTGAATAGTAGTAAGCAACGACCATTCAAATCAAACTCACCGTGGTCGCCGGAGCAATCTGGGGCATCGACGGAGGGGCCTGACCGTTTTTCTCGCACAAGCTCTGCACATTTGGTTGTCATGAGTCAGTCATATTAGATAGTAATGCGAACATTACGTGCATGATTGGGCTAATATGCACGAGAAGCGTACCACGATGAGCTCGTATAGGGCCCGGTTAGCGCTGTCGTTCCGGTTCCTCTCCTCCTCCAACAGCTTAGCCGTCTTCTCCTCCATCTCCGTCTCCCTCTCCGCCGCCTCCCTTTGTGCCTCCCGTTTTGCCTCCTCTAGAAGCTCCTTCGTCTTCAATCTCTCTTTCTCAACAATAGCCTACAACACACCACTCCTCGTTAGCATTGTAATCATCGACGGACGCACACACAATGTAATGGAGGAAAGGTGAGAGAGTCCGTATAACTAACCGCCTTGGCGATCTCCGCGGGCCGTGCACGAGGCGTTATCTCAGGATCAGAGCTACTCAGGCGCTTCTTGATCTGCGGGAGAGTCTTAGGACAACGTATCAGTCCATCACCAATGGCTAGAGAGCCATGGGACCTCCCGCCACCAGATATCATCACCAGCTCTGTATCAAAAGGATCCTGGCTCGGGTTAAAGTCCTCCCCTTTCCTCGCCTTCCCCTCGTGTCTGTACTTCACAAGCTTGTGGTTGGAGGTCTTGTTGGTGAAGTTCTCTGGATCATCTAGGTCAGACTCCGTGAATGGCTTGGCCTTCTTGTACGGGGCCATATGGGCCATGCCATAGAGGTCGAACAGACCTGGCACAGGCTTCTTGTGGTGGTGCGCCTGAGAGAGAGGAACAAAATATTAGTTAAGGGCTCAAGCTAGCATGAAGAATGATATTGCTATGTAAATAGGTCATTTTGGAGCTAAAAAAGGTTATTATGTCATTTTCGAGGAAAATAAGCTAAGTTTAGGTCATTTTTGAGGTAACCAAGATTATTATGCCATTTTTGACCAAAGTATGCTAATTATGTCATTATTGAGCTATCCAAGGTTATTATGTCATTTTAGAGCTAACTATAGCATATTTAGGCATTCTATAGAGCTATCTAAGGTTATTATGTCATTTTAGAGCTAATTATGTCATGAATGAACTAGCTAAGATTAGTTTAGGTCGTTATTGAGCTATCGAAGGTAGTTATGCCATTTTTTAACTGACTAAAGCATATTAAGTCATTTTATAGAGCTATCTAAGGTTATTATGTCATTTTAGAGCTAAATATGTCATAAATGAACTATCTAGCATGAAGAATGAATTGCATGAATCATGTAGCAAACCACATACCCAGTTATCCCCGTACTCAAACAGGTTGGAGCTCCCTTGATGGTGTGGCACACCTTCCATTTTGTCGCGCTTATCCTTGGCCCTTTGGTGTTCGACTTTCCATTGGGCAGAGCACCATGCATCCACCAACGCCTCCCAACAGTCCATCTTATCCACACACCATCTCGGGGGCACCTAAGTGAGTCAAGAGAAATTTCAGCGCTACGCCTATGAATCAAATCAAGAAAACTAAGTTCAAGGCCTTAAGAATAGGTAATTACTTGCATGTACTTCTCCTTACTCAGAAACTTGCCGCGACACTTCTGCTTGCCCCTCCTAATACCCTTCGAGGCGTAGTAGTCTCGAACGGCCTGCACCCGAGCCTCGTGCCTTAAGTTCTGAAGTAGGCGCTTGCACTCGTTTTTGACAACCATATACGCGGCCTCCTGCTCTCCCTCTGAAACCCTGTAGAAGGTCTGCAATCAAACAAGACAACACTGATTAGTACAATCACTAGGTACTGTTGATTTTTAATTCCGTAAAGGAGAAATTACCCAAAACCGACGGAACACAATGTCGGCCACCGTCTCGCACAAGACACCGTCGACCCTCTCCTCCGGCGGGGCCGGGGCAACCGAGTACAGCTCCCAGGTCAGTGCTAGCTGTGGAACCTGACCCTCACCGGGCAACGTGACCCACCCAGGGAAGTGCTGCCGGCAAAGCACACCAAGGACCTGGTTGGGCCTACGGGAACCACGGGGGTGTATCCAGCCCCTGCAGTATGACAAGGCCAACGCATTAGATATTAATTTGAAGGAACATGAAGGCAAAAGGTTAAAAAATAGTAAATGCACTTACTTCAACCCTTTAGGCGCAATCAACCACCTCTGGTTGGGGGTCGTCGGCACGGGCGGGAGCTTTGTACAGCCACGCTTGTAGACCTTCTTGCCCTTCTCAACCAGCTCGTCGTCGCTGCAGCTATCTTCTGAAAAGGTGTCCTCGCTACCATCCTCCGAGCCACTAGCCTCCGGAGTCTCGTGGGAAGAAGACTCTGGGATCGGAGTCTTCTGGGACGAAGACTCCGGGACCTGGGACGAAGACCCCGTGACCGGAGTCTTCTGGGACGAAGACCCCATGACCGGAGTCTTCTGGGACGAAGACTCTAGGACCGGACTCACGTGGGGCGAAGGGTCGGCGACCCGAGTCTGGTGGGGCGAAGGATCAGTGACCAGAGGCTCATGGACCGGAGTCCGAGGGTCCACGTAAGACGGAGCACTCCTGTGGTCGGGTGAATCAGCTGAGGGTGGCGGCGAGGAAGGCGTAGCAGCCTTCCTACCTCTCCCACTGCCACGTCCACCTCTACCAGCCTTCTTCGTCCTCCCCCGACCTCTCCCAGCCGTAGAAGAAGCGCCCGCCACAGCTGTCTGCATACCATCCTGCACCGCTCTCCGGAGGGGCTGCGCTGCAATAATGCAACCACCCCTCCCAGTAGCGCTCGAAGGAGGCTCGGGGCGCTCTGGACCCTTGCCCACCATCCTGTCAACACCTGCAATGACAAAAAGTAAACGAAATTAGTACAACATAAAAAATTTGGATACCTGACATGAACATAATAATATGTATATAATTTAAGTGTATCATAATCATGAACATAATAAAAATACACCCGATCAACACAAATATATATGGGGTCGGGGTGTGGTGTCAGGGTGTCGGGGTCGGGGTGTCGTGTCGGGGTCGGGGTGTCAGGGTGTCAGGGTCGGGGTCGGGGTGTGGGTCGGGGTGTGGTGTCAGGGTGTCGGGGGTCAGGGGTCACGGGTGGGTGTGGTGTCCAGGGTGTCGGTGGTCGTGGGTGTCAGGTGTCGGGGTGTCGGGGGTCGGGGTCGGGGTCGGGGTGTGGTTCAGGGTGTCGGGGTGTCGGGGTCGGGGTGTCGGCCGGGGTGTCGTGTCGGGGTCCGGGGTGTCGGGGTGTCAGGGTCGGGGTCGGGGTGTGGGTCGGGGTGTGGTGTCAGGGTGTCTCGGTTGTCGGTTCGGGGTCGGGGTGTGGGGTGTCAGGGGTTCGTGGGTCGGGTGGGTGTCGTGGCCGAGGTGTCGGGTGTCGGGGGGGTCTGGGGTATCTTTTTCCTTTTCTTCTTTTCTTCTTTTCTTCTTCTCTCTCTTGTCTCTTCTCTTCTCTTTCCGCTTCTTTTTCTTCTTCTTCTTCTTCTCTTCCTTCTTCTTCTTCTTCTCTTCTTCTTCTCGTCTTCTTCTTCTTCTTCTTCTTCTTTCTCTCTCTTCTTCTTCTCTTCTTCTTCTTCTTCTTCTTCTTCTTCTTTCTCTCATTTCTTCGTCTTTCTTTCTTCTTCTCTGTCTTCTTCTTCTTCTTCTATCTTTCTTTCTTCTGTCTTTCTCCTTCTTTCTTTCTTTCTTCTCTCTTCTTCTCTTCTTCTTCTCTTCTTCTTCTTCTTCTTCTTCTTCTCTTCTTCTTTCTCGTCTTCTTCTCTTCTTCTTCTTCTTCTTTTCTTCTTTCTTCTTCTTCTTCTTCTTCTTCCTATCTTCTATCCTTCCTTCTTCTTTTCTAGGTTACTTTGTTACTTTTCTTTTAGTAGTCTTAGCTTTCTCGTCTTCTTACTTTTTGTTCTATGCTTAACTATTTTAGATTGTTGTTATATTTCTCATCTTGCTACGTTCTTATTTTCTTCTTTCTCTTTTTCCTCCTTCGTTCTCTTTACTTCTTTTCTTTCGTTTATTTTTTGGTCTTTTCTCTTACTTCTTTCATCTGTTCTTCTTGATTTGGGCTTCTTTGCTCCTCCTGTTTTTATATTTCTTTTTGGTTCTCCTTCCTTAGGTTTTATTTATTCTTCCCTGACACTATGTGTCTGTTTGGGGGTTTTCGTTCTATTTCTTTTCTTTTTGTCCTACTTCTTCTTCTTACTATCTTTGATCTTTTCTTCTTCTTCTTTCTTCTTCTTCTGTTCTTCCCTTCCTTGCGGTTCGTTGTCTGTTTACATATAAGTGTGGAAGGAGAAGTTCTCTTGCTGTTCGATGTTCTTCTCTGTTCGTCTTCTTTCTCTATTATGGGGTTCTGTCTTCTGTTCTTCTGTTCTTCTTCTTCTTCTTCTTTTTCTTCGTTCTGTCTTCTTCTTTCTTGATCTTCCTCCTCCTCCTCCTGCCTCTTTCTTCTTGCTTCTTTCTGTCTTCTCCTTTCCTGTTTTTTTTTTCTATTTCTCTTCTTGCTCTTCTTTCTTCTAGCTTTCTCCCTCCTCATGTCCTCCCTCCTCCTTTACTTTCTTCTAAACTAAAACTAAAACTAATCTAAATAAACTAAACTCAATAAACTAAAACTAATCCTAAAATAAACTAACTAAAATAAACTAAACCTAAAACTAATCTAAAATAAACTAAACTAAAACTAAAACTATAACTAAAACAAAAGAAACTAAACTAAAGAAACAAAAGAAACTAATTAAAACAAAAAAAGGGGAGGAGCTCACCTGGTGGAGGGGCGGCGGACGTGCGGCGGCCGCTGGAGGAGGCGGCGACCCGGTTGGGGGGAGGGCCGGCCGGCCCGCGGCGGGACGGGGTACGCGGGGCACAACGGCTGGTACGGCCGAGGCGTTTCCTGGGGCTGTTCTTCAAACGGTTTCTGGTATACGTCTCTTCGTTCCTTTGCGTTGACGTCTTCTTCTCTTCTTCCCTACTTTTCCTATTTCGGTCTTGTTCCTCTTTTTCTTTCTTGTCTGTTTTCTTTGCTTCTTGTCTTTTCCTTCTCCTCCCTACTTTTTCTTTTTCCTCTTCTCTTTCCCTTTGTTTTTTTTTTATGTTCTCCTTAGGGGAGGGGGCGGGGCGACGTGGAAGGGGCGGCGGGGGTGCGGTGGAGGTCGGGGGTGCAGGGGAGGGGTGCGGGGCGGCCGGCTACGGCAGACGGGGTCGGCGGCGGCGGCGCGGGTGTGGGTGGGGAGGAATGAGAGAGTGGAGAGAAGAGAGGGGGGCGGGACGGCTGTTAACGTACCCGCCTCTTTGCCGTCAGCCAACGGTCGGCAAAGAGGTGGGGCCGGTGGGCTTGAGTTGGTTAAACAATAACTGGACCCACCCACCTCTTTGCCGTCTGCTAGCGGACGGCAAAGATTCTTTGCCGTCAGCCAACGGACGGCAAAGAACAGGCTGATGGCAAAGACTTTGTTTGCCATTAGCCACATCTTTGCCGTCCGTTTTCTTGTGGCTGATGGCAAAGACCTTATTTGCCGTCAGCAAGTGTACGACAAAGAATTAGCAGACGGCAAAGAAGTGGATTCCAGTAGTGAATGACTGCATCCTCTACCGCGGTGAGTACGAGGAATTGAACGCATGCCCGGTATGTGGTGCATTGCGGTATAAGATCAGACGAGATGACCCTGGTGATGTTGAGAGCGAGCGTCCCAGGAAGAGGGTTCCTGCCAAGGTGATGTGGTATGCTCCTATAATACCATGGTTGAAACATCTGTTCAGAAACAAAGATCATGCCAAGTTGATGCGATGGCACAAAGAGGACCGTAAGAAAGACGGGAAGTTGAGAGAACCCGCTGACGGGTCGCAGTGGAGAAAAATCAAGAGAAGGTGGGGGGACTTTGTAGGTGACGCAAGGAATGTATGGTTTGGTTTAAGCGCAGATGGCATTAATCCTTTTGGGGAGCAGAGCAGCAATCATAGCACCTGGCCCGTGACTCTATGTATCTATAACCTTCCTCCTTGGTTGTGCATGAAGCGGAAGTTCATTATGATGCTAGTGCTCATCCAAGGCCCTAAGCAACCCGGCAACGACATTGATGTGTACCTAAGGCCATTAGTTGAAGAACTTTTACAACTGTGGAATGGAAAAGGATTACGTGTGTGGGATGAGCACAAACAGCAGGAATTTGACCTACATGCGTTGCTGTTTGTAACCATCAATGATTGGCCTACTCTCAGTAACCTTTCAGGACAGACAAACAAGGTATACCACGCATGCACGCACTATTTAGATGACACCAAAAGTATATATTTGGACAAATGCAGGAAGAATGTGTACCTGGGACATCATCGATTTCTTCCGACCAACCATCAATGTTGAAAGAAAGGCAAGCATTTCAAAGGGGAGGCAGATCACCGGAAGAAGCCCGCCCTCCGTACTAGTGATCACATACTTGCTATGGTCAATGATTTACAAGTAATCTTTGGAAAGGGTCCTGGCGGACTATCTGTTCCGAATGACACTGAGGGATGCGCACCCATGTGGAAGAAGAAATCTATATTTTGGGACCTACCCTATTGGAAAGACCTAGAGGTCTGCTCTGCAATCGACGTGATGCATGTGATGAAGAATCTTTGTGAGAACCTGCTAGGCTTCTTGGGCGTGTATGGGAAGACAAAAGATACACCGGAGGCACGGGAGGACCAGCAACATGTGCACGAAAAAGACGGCATGCATCTAAAGCAGTATCAAGGTCCTGCCAGCTACGCTCTTACCAAAGAAGAGAAGGAAATCTTCTTTGAATGCCTGCTCAGTATGAAGGTCCAGTCTGGCTTCTCGTCCAATATAAAGGGAATAATAAATATCCCAGAGAAAAAGTTCTAGAACCTAAAGTCTCATGACTGCCACGTGTTTATGACGCAACTGCTTCCGGTTGCATTGAGGGGGCTTCTACCAGAAAGCGTTCGATTATCCATTGTGAAGCTATGTGCATTCCTCAATGCAATCTCTCAGAAGGTAATCGATCCAGAAATCCTACCAAGGTTAAAGAATGATTTGGTGCAATGTCTTGTCAGTTTCGAGCTGGTGTTCCTACCATCCTTCTTCAATATCATGACGCACGTCCTGGTTCATCTAGTCGACGAGATTGCCATTCTGGGCCCTGTATTTCTACACAATATGTTCCCCTTTGAGAGGTTCATGGGAGTCTTAAAGAAATATGTTCGTAACCGTGCTAGGCCAGAAGGAAGCATCTCCACGGGCCATCAAACAGAGGAGGTCATTGGGTTTTGTGTTGACTTCATTCCTGACCTTAAGCCGATTGGTCTCCCTCAATCATGGTATGAGGGGAGACTGATTGGAAAAGGCACGCTAGGAGCGGACTCAATAATATGTTGGGACGGGCATTCTTGGGCTCAAGCACACTACATAGTTCTACAGAATTCTACCTTGGTGACCCCGTATGTCAATGAACACAAGAATATTCTGCGCTCCAAACACCCGGAGCAGTGTGACGATTGGATTACATGTGAACACATTAGGACTTCCGGCAGTTGGTTGCAAACACATCTCATGGGTGACAAGATTGTTGGAGATGAGCCGTACTCGTTGGCCAGGGGACCATCTTTGACTGTATTGACTTACAAAGGGTACGAGATAAATGGGAATACATTTTACACGATCGCCCAAGATCAAAAGAGCACCAACCAAAACAGTGGTGTCTGCTTTGATGCATCAACCAACAGGGGAAAGGACACATATTATGGTTACATAGTGGACATATGGGAACTTGACTATGGACATGATTTTAAGGTCCCTTTGTTTCGGTGCAAATGGGTCAATCTATCAGGAGGTGGGGTACAGGTAGACCCACAGTACGGAATGACAACAGTGGATCTCAACAATCTTGGGTACACAGACGAACCATTCATCCTAGCCAATGATGTGGCGCAGGTTTTCTATGTGTAGGACATGTCTACCAAACCGAGAAAAAGAAAAGATAAGGAAGCGAATACATCATACGATGAGCCAAAGCACCACATAGTTCTTTCAGTGAAAAGAGACATCGCGGGAGTGGAGGGCAAGACAGACATGTCTGAAGATTATGAAAAGTTTCATGAAATTCCTCCCTTCAAAGTGAAGGCTGACCCAAGCACCCTGTTAAACGATGAAGATTATCCATGGTTACGGCGCAATAAGCAAGGGACACACGCGAAGAAAAAGTGAAGACTTTCTCTCCACAACTATTCTGACCATGGCTTTTATCTAGAATATCATTGCAGTTACATGTCAAGAAATGAAATCCCTTTTGTAACAGATGAGTTTTCGTCCGAAACCCTGATACTTCGAAAGAGATTGTCCATTTTGTACACGAAGTGCATCCAGTTTTTGCCGTAACCCTCTCAACTTTTTAGCACATGCTATGTGGGTGAAATGATGATACCATGCCAACTTTGAACCTTTTCAGAGTTCATTTGTTGTGCTTTTCAATTTCAGGGTCATTTAGCTAAAAAAATCAGTAAATGCATGAAAAACACTAGATGAAGTCACAAAGGGTTGAAAATTGATGATGTGGCTTTAAATGGTGCATGTTGAACGCACAAAAAGTTGGAGTTGAAATAAGTTAAAAAAATGAAATTCCTTTGTAACAGATGAGTTTTCTTCCGAAACCCTGATACTTTGAAAGAGATTGTCCATTTTGTAACAACGAATGGCATCCAGTTTTTTGCCGTAAGCTTCAACTTTTAGCACATGACTATGTGCGGTGAAATGATGATTACCATGCACTTTCAACATTTCATAGTTCATTGTAGTGATTTTCAATTTTAGGGTCATTTAGCTAAGAAAAATATCAGTTAAATTGCATGAAAAACCCCAATGAAGTCAGAAAGTTGTGAAAACAATTGATGATGTGGTTTTGAATGGTGCACGTTGAAGCACAAAAAGTGTTGGAGTTGAAATAAGTTCAAAAAAATATAATCCCTTTGTACAGATATTTTTTGTCCGAACCTTGATACTTTCGAAAGAGATTGTCCCATTTTTGTACATGAGGTCGATCTAGTTTTCTGCCGTAACCTCTAAATTTTTAGGGACAAGCCAGTGGGTGAAAATGCAGGATAACCATTGCCAACTTTTAACCTTCAGAGTTCATTTGTGTGTCTTTTCAATTCGGGTCATTTAGCTCAAAAACATCAGTAAATGCATGAAAAGAAGCAAATGAAGTCAGAAGGGTTGAAACATTGATGACGTGGCTTTATGGGTGCATACTGGAACGCACAAAAAGTCTAGTTTCGGAGTTGAAATAAGTTTAAAAAAATGAAATGCCTATGTCAACAGTGAATTTTGTCTTGAAACCCTGGATACTTCGAAAGAAGATTTGTCCATTTTTGTACAACGAAGTTGATCCGTTTTTTGCCAGTAACCACTCTACAACTTTTTTAGCACATGCTATGTGGGTGAAAGGTGATATCCATGGCCACTTTCGATCAACTTTTCAGAGTTCATTTGTAGTTCTTTCTAAAGAATGAACAAAAAAGCTTTTTATAAAACTCTAATAGCAAAAAGATGAACAAACAGCTTCTATACAAACTCTCTAATAGCAAAAAGACATGAACTAAAAAGAATCAATTAAATATGTCTGTTATGATAAACTAAAACAAAAACTATAATTACTCTTCAATAGCAAAAGAACTCTAACTAAAAGCTTTATAAACTTTAGTTAGTTATTATCAACATAATATTAACAACAAATTATAATAAATTATGCAACTAAAATTATCAAAGTATTCTTTGTTAAAAACTTTAATAGCAAAAAGATTTTTCGTAAAGTATTTTATGTTAAAAACTTTAATAGCAAACTAAAATGACATAAAAAATAAAAAAATATTATCAAAATAATATTAACTTAAAATTATATAAAATTTATGCAACTAAAATTATCAAAATATTTTTTGTTAAAAACTTTAATAGCAAAAAGAATTTTCATAAAGTATTTTATGTTAAAAACTTTAATTGCAAACTAAAATGACATGAAAAATAAAAAAATGCCGCCTACTGGGCCACCACGGCCTGCATACGACTAGAAACCCAGCTGTACATGGGCCAAGATGCAGGCCCGCGGGCCCAACAGGCCTAACATGGCAGTGACAACGTTTAGGCAAGTACTGCCTGCATTAGAGAGGAGCTCGAAAGCTTAGCTGCAGTGCGCCTTATAAACCAGTCCTGCCCTCTCTCAACTAGCGAGGTGGGACTAAACTCCCACCACACCGCTGTGCCAGGCTATTGGTCCCGGTTGGTGGCTCGAACCGGGACGAAAGGGTGCCTTTGGTCCCGGTTTGAGCCACCAACCGGGACCAATGCCACCCTTTAGTCCCGGTTTGTTCCACCAACCGGGACTAGAGGTCTCTGCTTCCCGCCCTTTGGGCTGCTGAAAATAGACCTTTAGTCCCGGTTGGTGGTACCAACCGTGACGAAAGGTGGCCTTTCATCCCGGTTGGTGGCACCAACCGGGACCAATGCTTTGTGTATATAAGCATCACTTAGGAATTTTTCAGATTTCATCTGCAGTTGCCCCCGATGACGCCGAGCACATCGACGCCGCCAGGCTGCCCAAGCTCGCCATCGACGCCCGCGTCGTCAGGCTGCTCCACCTCTCCATCGACGCCCTCGCCGACGCCCTCGCCGGCACCGCTCCCCACGCCCCTGCCCTGCCCCGATGCCGCCATGCCCCTGCCCCGACGCCGCCCCCAGCTGTGAGCCGCCCTTCCCCCTGCCCTGCCCCGCCGCCACCGCCCCAGCTGCTCTGCTTGCCACGCTGCCGCCCCTGCTCATCTTTTTTTTCCATAGATATTTTTTTGTCCATTGATGTATGTATGGATGTTGTATGTATGTATATGCAGATGTATGGATGATCCATGGATGTATGCATTGATGTATGAATTTTTTTTGTTCATAGAATTTTTTTGTCCATTAAGTATGCTTTTTTTTGTGTTCATACGAAGTTTTTTTTCATGTTCATTAGTTGATAAGTTTCTTTGCCTAAATCGGGAGAGGAACTTTACTAATGTTCATGATTTTTTTTTACATAGAAATTTTGTGTTCATATTAAGTTTGCTAAATCGGGGGGGACAACTTCGCTAAAACTCATATTATGTTTGAATATCGACCTCGTAACTTCGACATGAGGGGGGGGTCGTTAAACATACCCCGATACTACTTCGACATGAGGGGGCGGGGGTCGTTAACATAAACCCCGATAAACTTCGACATGAGGGGGGGGGGGGGGTGGTCGTTAAAACATAACCCCGTAACTTCGACATGAGGGTGGGGGGTCATTAAAACATAACCCCGATAACACTTCGACATGAGGGGGGGGGGGGGTCGTTAAAACATAACCCCGATAACTTCGACATGAGGGGGGGGGGGGTCATTAAAACATAACCCCGATAACTTCGACATGAGGGGGTCGTTAAAACATAACCCCGATAACTTCGACATGAGGGGGGGGGTCGTTAAAAAACATAACCCCGATAACTTCGACATGGGGGGGGGGGGTTTGTAAAACATAACCCCGATACTTTGACATGAGGGGGGGGGGTCGTTAAACACTAACCCTGTAACTTCAACATGAGGGGGGGTCGTTAAAACATAACCCCGATAACTTCGACATGAGGGGGGGGGGGGGTCGTTAAAAAACATAACCCCGAAACTTCGACATGAGGGGGGGTGTGTTAAGAGGCGATAACACATAACCCCATAACTTCGACATAGGGTGGAGGGGGCGGGGTCGTTTTAAAACATAACCCCGATAACTTCGACATGAGGGGGGGGTCGTTAAAACGTACCCCTATAACTTCGACATGAGGGGGGGGGGTTCGTTAAACACTAACCCGATAACTTCCGACATAGGGGGGGGGGGTGTTGTTAAAACATAACCTCGATAATTTTCGACATGAGGTGAGGGGGGGGGGGGGCGGGGGTCGTTAAAACATAACCCTGAATAACTTCCACTGAGGGCGGGGTCGTTAAAACATAACCCCGATAACTTCGACATGAGAGGGGGCCCGGGGGTCGTTTAAAACATAACTTCTATAACTTCCACATGAGAGGTGGGGGGTCGTTAAAGCAAACCCCCGATAACGTTACATGACGGGGGGGGAGGGGTCGTTAAAACATAACCTTGATAAGGGGGGAGAAGTCCTCGACGATGTTTGCCACGAATCCATTGCTCATATGCATATGATTCTTTGTTGTGTTATTAAGTCCATGTTTGCCACTAATCCATCTCTCATGTTTGTATCACTACTAGGAAAAGGGCTATAGATGATATGGCCACTAATGGCGCACCAGACATGTGGTGCGCCACTACTATATAGCAGTGGCGCACCATGTGTTGGTGCGCCATTAGTGTGAAAGACACTAATGGCGCACCAGACCCATGGTGCGCCACTAGTAATAATTTTTTCTCTCCAAAAATACTAATGGCGCACCATGCCAGAGTGCGCCATTACTAGTTTTAACTAGTAATGGCGCACCAGCCACAGAGTGCGCCACTAGTAACAATTTTTTTTAATTATTTTTCCAAAAATACTAATGGCGCACCGGGGCAGAGTGCGCCATTACTAGTTTTAACTAGTAATGGCGCACCAGCCACATAGTGCGCCACTACTATATATTTTTTTTAATTATTTTTTTGCAAAACTACTAATGGCGCACCACCAGCTGGTGCGCCATTAGTAACCAGGGTTACAAATGGCGCATTTGTAGGTGGTGCGCCATTAGTAACCTGGGACCAGCTAGATATTTTGGACAGCCACACCTACACACTCACTTTCCCCACTTCATTCTCTCCACCTCCTCCTCCAAGCTTGTGTCGGCTGCCTCCTCCTCCTCACCTCATTTGCACCATAGATTCATCAAAATTAAGTGGTTAAATTACCTTTTTTTGATAGGTAAGTAAGGGGAAAGCTATCTTTATGTTGTAGCTAGATCTACTTTTTTTCTCCCTCCAACAACATGTACATGCACTTTTTATGGCCTAGCTAGATCTATGTATGTTTGTGGTGTTGCATATGTTTGTGGTGTTGCATATATGTTTGTGTTTGCAGGTACCGGTATTTGAAATGCGATAGTTGCCAATATTTTGCCGGAATGTTGATTCATTTCCGTTTCGGCGAGAATTTTGGCACTATGCATTCTTTTTGGTCCTATTTTTAGGGAAAGTCATGCCAAATTTTTTCTTGGTTCTAAAATATCGTTTTGCTCTACCCCGCAGGCGACCATGGTCCGCACGATGACCGAAGGCATTGTGAATAGGTTTTTGAGCTCCGCGAAGGCCGAGATGCTTCAAAAGAACGAGACGGAGATAAGATGTCCGTGTCGAAGATGCAAGCTGAAGAGCCTTATTGCGGACCCGGATTCCAGGCAGGTGCGGGACCACCTGCTCTTGCGTGGTTTCATGGATGGCTATCGGTGGCAAGGTGATGAAGATGACTATGAAGTCGTCCATGGGGGCCGGGCAAGAAATGAGGAAGGGCAGCAAGACAACCACCGCGGCGAGGGCGGGCGAGAAGACGAAGAATCTCCAGGACATGATCACGACGGTGATGCTGTACACAGTCATCATGTAGAAGATGCCGGACATGATGAGGAGGAAGATCAAGATGAAGGGCATGATCATGAAGATGAAGATGCCGGAGCAGACGACGATGGAGGCTGGGTGCAGGACCCTCATATTCAAGAGCTGCTTCTCAAGCAGACGGATAACGCAAGAGCTGCCGCTCGAGAGAAAGCCAAGCTAGATCAACTGGAGATAGACGCGGTTACTCCATTGTATGAAGGATGCAGGCCCGAGGATACCCGCCTGAAAGTAACGCTCATGGCTCTGGAGATGAAGGTAAAACACAAAATGACCGACGCATGCTTCGACGAGAACATGTCATTCTGGCACGAACGTCTTCCCAAGGGGAACAAGTGCCCGACCAGTTTCGAGGAGGCGAAGAAAATCGTGTGTCCTCTGGATTTACCGCACGTGAAATACCATGTGTGCATGAACAATTGCATCATTTATCGGGACGAGCACGCGGAGTCTACCATATGTCCGGTGTGCGGCGTCACTCGATACAAGAAGAGGAAGAAAGCTCCTCGAAAAGTGGTGTGGTACTTTCCGATCACTCCTCGTCTGCAGCGGTATTTCGCGGACCCTAAGGTAGCAAAGCTCCTGCGTTGGCACGCAGATAGAGAGGAGAAGAAGCGAGAAGATGACGGAAATGATCCGGAGATAAATAAAAAAGACAAGATGCTGAGTCACCCTAAGGATGCGAGCCAGTGGCAAGCGTTGAACTTCGAAGACCCAGAATTTGGGAACGATCCAAGGAACATCGTGCTGGGCGCGAGCACCGATGGAGTCAATCCGTTTGGCAGCCAGAGAAGCACACATAGCACCTGGCCTGTGTTTGTGTGGATGTACAACCTTCCCCCCTGGTTGTGCATGAAGAGGAAGTACATTCACATGAGTATGCTAATTGAAGGGCCGAAACAACCAGGGAACGACATCAATCTGTATCTGGGGTTGCTGAAAGAGGAGATAGACACGCTGTGGAAAACGCCAGCCAATACGTGGGACACCGCAGAGAAAGAATATTTCCCTATGAGAGCCGCACTGCTCACGACGGTGCACGACTATCTCGGTTACGGATATCTCGCGGGGCAGGTGGTCCACGGATTTTTTGGATGCGTCAGGTGCATGGATGACACAACGTATCGCCAACTAGATAGAGATCCCGGGTCTTCGAAAACCGTGTTCATGGGACATCGAAGGTGGCTTCGCGACGATGACCCGTGGAGAAAACGCAAGGATCTGTTCGATGATGAAACCGAACCCCGAAGACGCCCGCGTACGAGGAGCGGCGAGGAAATAGACGAGCTGTTGAAAAATTGGAAAGATTGCCCACTGCCGGGAAAGAAGCAAAAGGCGCCAGAGCCGGGAAAGAAGCGAAAGGCGCCAGAGCCACTGCTGAAGGTATGGAAAACATGGTCTGTTTTCTAGGACTTGCCGTACTGGAAGATCCACCGTGTGCCTCACAGCCTTGATGTCATGCATATCACGAAGAACGTGTGCGAGAGTCTGCTTGGTACCCTGCTCAACATGCCAGAGAGGACCAAAGATGGGCCGAAAGCAAGGGCAGACTTGAAATCAATGGGCATCAGGGAGGAGCTTCACACTAATGATGATGATGATGAGGCGAAGCAGGACACAGAAAGTCGTCGCAAAGGCAAAAAGGCCAAGAAGACCGGAAATGACTACCCTCCCGCGTGCTTCACTCTAAGTCAGGAGGAGATCGAGCAGTTTTTCACCTGCCTCGTAGGAGTAAAACTTCCTTACGGTTACGCGGGGAAGATAAGCAGATACCTAGACCCAGCGAAGCAGAAGTTCAGAGGGATGAAGTCTCACGACTGTCACGTGCTGATGACGCAGATACTTCCAGTTGCAATCCGTGGGATCATGGACGCGCACGTCCGTGAAACGCTATTTGGCCTATGCAACTTTTTCGACGTCATCTCTCGGAAGTCGGTTGGCGTGAGGCAACTCAGAAGGCTACAGGAAGAGATCGTGGTGATACTATGCGAGCTTGAGATGTACTTCCCGCCCGCATTCTTCGACGTTATGGTGCATCTTCTGGTCCATATCGTGGAGGATATCATCCAACTCGGGCCGACGTTCCTGCACAGCATGATGCCGTTCGAAAGGATGAATGGTGTCATCAAAGGATACGTTCGCAACATGTCACGTCCAGAGGGAAGCATAGCCAGGGGCTTTCTGACCGAAGAGTGCATCTCCTACTGCACGAATTATCTAGGCATCGAGAACCCCGTTGGTCTGCCCGTCAACAGGCACCTCGGCAGGCTCGCTGGATGGGGTCACCGCGAGGGTCGCCGCGAAATGCATGTCGACTTCGAGGGTCGACTCGCCGACTTTGAAAGAGCAAACC
The DNA here is from genome assembly GCA_011799875.1 of Thinopyrum elongatum. Taxonomy (NCBI): domain Eukaryota; kingdom Viridiplantae; phylum Streptophyta; class Magnoliopsida; order Poales; family Poaceae; genus Thinopyrum; species Thinopyrum elongatum. The sequence goes on along the minus strand of CM022297.1, from coordinate 35,736,839 downwards.
TAGTCGCGCTACAACACATAGACGTGGTCGATCCTTGGGTGGTAGAGAACAAAACCTTTATTGAGAAGACGTACAATGATCAAGGCCAACAGAGGACGGACGGAGATATAATCAAAGAGCACAACTCATGTTTCACGCGTTGGTTCAAGCAGAAGCTTCTGTCGTACCCTTTACATGAGGATTCTTCCGCGGAAGAACAACTCATATTCGCCTTGTCACAGGGCGCCGAGCATAACCTGATGACCTATGAGGTGTACGATATCAATGGCTACACATTCTACACCGAGGACAAGGACATGAAGAGCGATGGTTATCAGAACTCCGGGGTAACGATGGAATCCTACACCAGTAACGACAAGGACAGATACTACGGAAGGATCGAGGAGATCTGGGAGCTGTGCTACGCTGGAGAGAAGGTCCCGATGTTCCGTGTCAGATGGGCCAAGAGCGTCCTAAAAGAAGACCGGTATTTCACCACCATGGTTATACCCGAAGCCAAATCCAAGACCACGGGCGCAAACGTCACCGCGAAAAATGAGCCATGGGTACTGGCTTCCCAAGTGGACCAATGCTTCTTCATTACCGACCCGTCAAAGCCCAGTCGTGTTGTTGTGAGGAGAGGCAAAAGGAAGATCATCGGAATGGATGGAGTCGCCAATGAGCAAGACTTCGACAAGTACGGCGACCCGAAGATGGAACATGACGACGACGATGAAGTAGCAGCATACACCACAAGAAGAAGCAGGACCACCCTACCTAAAGGACGTCCGTTCCACAGAAGAACTCCATTTGCGAAAAAGAAGGGCAAGAAGATTGTGAACAGATAGCTAGCTAGCTAAGATCGATTGTATTTAAATTGTAGCCTTCATTTCTCGATTGTATTTCATGGGCACTTTTTGAACTCATCAATATTTTTAAATTTCCTGGGCACTTTTTGAACTCATGAATATTTTTAAATTTCATGGGCACTTTTTGAATTCATGAAAAAATATTGAATATTCATGAGGACACTCGATCTCGACCCCCTCCATCTCGATCGCTATCCCCCCTTGCTAGATCCCCCTCGCCGCCGAACACCCCCCGCACCCTCCCCCGCTCCACCACCGCCGACGACCCCTGCACCCTCCCCCGCTCCACGTCACAAATGAATGCAACTAAAATTATTACTGTTTTTATAAAATTTTTACTGTTCATATTCATATTCATTTTCTAAAAAAATTATTGATGCAACCAAAAATAATAATAAAAAAAATACTTATGGCGCACCGCTGGCTGGTGCGCCATTGCTATCTAAAAAAAGATTACTTATGGCGCACCGTCCCTGTGGTGCGCCATTGCTATAAAAAAAACATTCTAATGGCGCACCGCCAGGGGGTGCGCCATTATAATATTCCCCCCTATAGCTAGTCGCCGATCCCTTCATCCTCCCTCGCCAGACCACTCCCCCCTCGCATAATTCTCCACCGCCAAGTTCGTCCGACCCACTGCGCCGCCGCCGCCGCTGCCCCGACCCACTGCGCCGCAGCCGCCCACACGCCCCCGCCGCCTCCCTCTCCCCATCCTCCCCTTCCTCCCCCTCCGACCCCACCCCGACGCGTCTCCGTCTCCATGCCGCCCACTGCATCTTCCCTGGCACCCGCGCGGAAAAGATCGGAGGAGACACAGAGACAGACGAGAGGAGAGGAGGAGCCCGCCGCCTCCTCGACGCGTGCCGCCGGATCTTCAACGCCTAGCGGGCCGGAGCTTCAGCGCCTCGACGCGTGCCACTCATCCGACCTGCCCCGCAGCCGCCAAACAACTCCACATCGTCGTCATCGAGGCCGGGACGCCAGGTGAGAGCCCTCTCCATGTCCCCAACATCTTACTTGTCTTCGCTACTGTCTGCCCTCTCCATGTATTTTTTATCAGTGACAATTTGTCTGAATATATCTGAAAAATGCAAGTGTTTGTCTGTCTGAAATCAGTCTGTATGTGTGTTTTCAGTTTGACAGCAAAAACAAAATTCTGCCATACGCCACCAACAACATGAAGCAATGAACTTGGCTTTCAGAACAACATCCATCATATACAAAAGATTATATAATAGCACTAGAGTCTTTCTAGTTAGTCAGACTGATTTTGACATATTCAAAACATAAACTGAAGTTTAACATGTCCAAAAGACAGCTACAGCCACTAGATGTTTGACATCATCTTCACCTGTCCAAAAGACAAAGCTACAGCCATTTTTTATGTCCAAAGACACATGTTTTAACATGATGTTTCACATCAACTCCCACGTCCCCAAAACCAACTTCCAAACCACCAAACTACATGTGAAATTAGTGATGATGTTATATGCAGTTTAACATGATGTTTAACATGATGCATCAGCATGGATTAGTTTTAAAAGAAGTTTTATACTTTTTGTGAACAATTTTCTTAAATCCTTTTTCATAAATCATTTTTATCAAAAAATCACCGGTCAACCTGTCAACGGTGGAATGATGAACCGCGAACCAGTGAACTGTGAACCAGGAGGCCAGAGAACCGAAAAAAAAACCATGCATCACGAGCTGCGCTCGTCTGCTAGTTGGGCCAGCCCACTATGGAAGCCGCGTAAGCGCCAGTTCACGCTAGCGGCGCATAAAGCATTGAAGAGGTGCTTCTCTGTATATGTACCTATTATGTATCTGAAAAATACCAATGAATATCGGGTTCAAGCGGGGGAGAAAGACTATATCTTGATTTTTCACGGTTACTTATATCATCTATACTAAATACTAATTATAAACGGTCATTATTTTAGATCACACATTTGTTTTAGTTTTTGGGCTGCACAAAATAAAGTATTTATTAGTAATGAAAAACAAGTGTATTTACGGTACATGTATGTGGAGGGGCCGGGGGGTATTTCTACTATTATTCTGGACCTTATAATACGGGCTTGTTACAATTCTGAACAATAAATTCCAAACACACCTTGATGCCAAAGTACCATACTTTTCTATAAAAACAAATCAATTTCTACGGAATCATAGTGGGACTAAAAATAAAAAGTAGGAAAATGAGATTAAAACCTTTGTTTTAAAAAGACCCAGAAGAAGAAATTATGTGTTTATTTGAAGCCCAAGTCAACCCTACCAAAAACCATATAATATTTTTCTCTCTCACCATGACTATGTAGACATTGGTGAATAAGTTGGAGTGAGTGCAACATGCTAAAACCCCGGCGAGCAAACAATGTCAAAGATTGGAGAAAAGAAATATCTTTATAGACAATGCCAGTACATTGAAGAACATTTAATTTATTATTATGCACTTCCTTCTCTGCCACCCCCTGATCTCCTCTCAAAGATCAACTAATCTCTATCTGCCCTACCTTCTCTTTCCAAACTTTCAACCCTCCCTGGTTATTGGATCCACAACCATTACTAGAACTGAAATTTCCAGTCGAAGAGGAATTGCCCATCCCACTCCCCCAGCACCATTGTTGTAGGTAGGGCCAGAGAAATTATTGTAAATCTATCTCCATAAGAGCTCACCCCTGGGAAGTTTCTCTTCTGCTCTAGGAATCTAGTCTTGCATATACTGCATATAACATCATATAACATCATGTTAAACTGCATATAACATCAACTCCCACGTCCCCAAAACCATCATGTGAAACTGCATATACTGTGAAAAACTGCATATAACATCTCCAGAACAAACTGATGCCTAATAGTGACGAAAACTGATTTTTTGTTGCCAAAACTGCATACACAAAAGATTGGGGGACTGGGATTCAAACCAATGATCTTATGGATTTGCAGTATCATGGATTTGCAGTTCATGCCATATATGCTTATGGACTTATTGCCAAGATTATGAAATACAAGTTGCTATTCTTGTAGTGGAATAAATAATTATATTGCCCATTTGCATATCTGTAGAACTAAATCCATGTTTTAATGCTTAGTTGCATTTAAGGAGGAAATCATTATCTGCCATCTTCTTGGAGAGTGGATCAGTTATTCTGAACATCAATATGAGTAGTCATTACCTTACAGTTAGTTAGCGCGGCTGGATTTTCTTCTTCTTAAAAGCTTCAACTTCAAAGTATAGTTTTACAAGCTTCTGCAACTTTTTCTTAAAAGCTCCAGCTATACATTTTATCACTTGTTCTTTTCTCAGAATATGGAACCTATTTGTGTAATCTGACCTATCTCTCCTTCTTTTTGCCAGCATTGTTGTATGCTCCTATGAAGATCCAAATGTATCATCATAATGTAGGTGCTGTGTTGTGTGATTCTTCATGCTGAGAACTTCAGCTTTTTCAACTTGCTGGACTATATGTTCATTGGTACTACTTGTGATGCTGCTGCTGTACTACTTGGGAATTTTGTCAACTTGTGATGCTGCTGCTGTACCCCGAGAGGCCCTTGAGTTTGCCGGAATGTCGATTAACTTCCGTTCCGGCAAATTCGGGTACTCCATATGTCCTATTTTCAGCAAAGGTCATGCTGAAAATTTCCGTAAATTTTAGCATGACTTTGCTAAAAATAGGACATATGGGGTACTTGCGACTAATGCATGGGCCGGGGTATCTTAGTACTTAATTAAGTAGGATCAACTGCCCCTTTATTCTTGCTGCATTAAACACATATGATGAATTCATGTGTGGACAGACGAAAAAGCAACTGCCATAGGTGGCAATAGAGCCAAGTGATTAGGCCCTAAATGATAAAACCTTGGCTTTTAGGGTGCCTCGGTGTCGATAAGAACCTAAATGATGAAAGCTTAGGCTTTTAGGGTGCCTCGGCGTTGACAAACCCTAAATGATAAAACCTTAGCTTTTAGGATGCCTCGGTGTCGACAAACCCTAAATGATGAGACCATGATAATTCCTCACAAACCCTAAATGATGAGATCTTGTTCCTTGACAATAACCAACTTTTTGACCAAACTTTTTTCCTATTTAGAGGGAAACATGGCCCACAACGATGAGGCCGGCGGTTCGGGCGGCAAGGCATTCTGGGAGCTGTCCCAGGAGATGGAGGAAGAACCTCACCGCTATGAGGACGCCGCGGAAGACACCGATCCTGACTACACAACCCCTAGTGGAGTCGGGGATGACACCACTGATGGTGCCGCCGAGGATGCCACCACTGATGGTGCCGCCGAGGATGCCACCACTGATGATGGCAGCGCACGCACAGATGGCAGCCAACCGAAGAGGCAACGGAAGGACCGGCGCCCGAACGTGCTCCGCACCGTCAAGGAGGAATTTACTGAAGTGAACTCCGACGGGCATCCAACGGTGCCCAAACAAATAGTCAAGGGGTACTCGGTTCAGCTCGGGTGCATTCTCCGAAGCACCGTCTCGATCAACACCGAGAACCTAAGGCATAAGGACCGAGGGAATTTGCGCACCCTCCTCTTCACGAAGCTGCACGAACGATACAAGTTCCCCGCTGAATTTGAAAACACACGCCTCTCAGGGAATAAAGTGAACAGTGCCGCCCTCACGAGGATGAGCACGGCCCTGTCTACTTGGAGAAGCGCGGTGAAGAGAATGATTGACAAAGGTGATAGTTATGAGAAGATCAAGGCGAAAAATCCTTTGATCAGTGAAGATGACTACAAGGAGTTCAAGATCAAGTGCGAGAGCAGCGCAACATCTGAATCAAGTCAGTGGGGGAAAGAAATGCGGGAGTTGAACTTAGGGGAACACAAACTCGGTCCGGCGGTTACAGAGTGGCGGAGCCTATATGGGACAAGGAGGACGCAGAGCGTGCCGAGCAAGGCCTACCGCCCCGCTTCGAGAAATACCGTGACAAGCAGACCAGGAACTATGTCATGGCCCGGTACAAGGAGGACCCGGTAACAAAGGAGCTTACCACGGATCCAAAGACCAGGGCACTTGAGCTTGTTCTGGTAAGGAATACACCCCTGCGTAATTAGCTCCATATGTTTGCATTCTAATTAATGAAGCCAAATTTCTAAATGGTTCACATTCCTTCCGCAGGAGACTGAAAGCAGTAGCGCGGGGTCGGCTCAGAGCACCCCTTGGGACAGCACTCTAAATAGGGCGTTGAACGTAATGAAAAACAAGGATAAGCTCAGTAAGCCGTCGTCAGCTAGTCGTGTGGCCGGCAAAGGCTTGTCCACAAAATGGTCGTCATACTATAACGCTGGTGGGCGAAAGGAGAGAAAGACCAGCTCGGAAAGCCAGTCGCGCGAGGTTCAAGAACTCAAGGCACAAGTGGCGCGGATTCCGGAGATTGTCCAAGAGCAAGTGCAACAACAACTGGGATCGACGCTCACCGGCATTATGCCTACCTTGATTCATGGGCTGACGACGTGGATTGCGGGCGGCCAACAGGGGCCGCCCCCGATTCCCAGCTTCACGGCCAGCAACTCGCACAACGCGCAGGCGGCGCCATTGGTGTCTCCGGCGGAGGCGGTATTGGTGTCTCCGACGCCGGCACGGGCATTGGAGCTTAATGCACCCGGGTGTACGCCGGCCGGCACCTCGGCAGCAAGCGGCCCCTTCGTCAATTGCACGCCCACCGTTGGCGGTGCCTCGACATTAGCCGAGCTCGACGCCATCATCACGGTAACTAATTAAGCATCTCGGCCGAGGACTTCATCTCCTTGCCTTTGACTGGGCATCCCTGATGCCCTACATGTTTTCGCAGGGCGCCGCCGATGTTCCGTGCACTCTCCTGCACTTCGTGAACGACGAGTTGGTCGATGTCGCCAAGGGCAGAATCATTCAACCGGGCAACCCCGTGTTCCACGGTAATCCGATGCCACCCACCATGTATAGGGTTCAACTGGTTCGGGTGCTGCCAGGCTGCGAAGAGTTGTTACCTCCGATTCGACCCGCCGGGGCCGACGAAGATGATGTGATGACCCTCAGCGCCTGCCTAAGCTGGCCCCTGCTTTGGCTGAAGAGCCAGATTCATTTGGGGGCGGGGGACACCACCCCAAAGACAACACCGCCAGTCGTGCCGGCGCCAAGCCATGGCAAGACCGCCGCAACGCTACCGGACATGCCGGACATCCCTATGGCACAGGATCCGAACATGCATATGGCACAGGATCCGGACGACGACGACAACGACGACGGTACATTTACCAACGTCGATAAGTACTTTGCCGAACATGGGTACGATGACGAATTCTTGGGGCCTCCTTCTCAAGAACCCAACCCTACAAAAGACGATCGTGATCTAGCTGGTACCGCGGAGAAACCCAATTGCAACAGGCGTCGTCTGGCGTTCAGTTGTCAGGAGACGCCTCCAGCTGCCGACTTCACCGAGCCTCAGATAGCCGAGGTGCGAAATATTATCAGCCCCAACACACTCAAGAAGGCGGTCTGTGAGCAGAACTCGGTCCCATTACAGCAGAAGAAGAAGGGACGGAAAAGAAAGAGTAACAAGGGTGCGAGCCAGCCGGCACCGAGTACAATCCGTGCTCAGGACGGGCCACCTTCACCTAAGGATATCTCGAGGAGGGTGCATGTGGCGGGTAGGCCGATGCTACCGACTAATATGCTCAATGCTGCAACCGGTGCTATGCGGAGTCTGCATGATAGTGTTCTTTCTTTGGAGAAGCGGCGTCTCAGAGAGAATGATGTGGCATACCCGGTTTTTGTGGCCAAGGTGCCAGAGGGCAAGGGCTTTGTGGATAGCGCCATCGGGGGTACGATCGTCCTGCGGTTTGATGACATCTTCGCTATGTTTAACCTTCATCCGCTGCACTACACCTTCGTTTGGCTATTTTCGCTGAGTATGGAGATGCGGATCATTAGAGATAAGACCCTGGACATCATGATAGTCGACCCCTTCTACATGTGTGCCAAGATCTTGGGCAGCGCTGGGGACCGGCAAGTCGCGAGTTCTTACCTCGAAGGCGTCATTCTGGCAAACCCAGATAAGGATAACTTCCTCGTGCCTTACTTTCCCGAGTAAGTCGTCCCCTCAACCGCCCCGTAACATATGATTTCTTAGATTTCGATCATTTTTTTAACATTCCGTGTTTTGTGCAGTGACACACATTGCACACTCATCCTCTTAAGCCTGAAATATTCCACGGCCACGTATTTCGACTCGGACCGTTAGTCGAAGAAAGAGTACACAAATATCAAGAAAGTTCTTGATGATGTTCTCCCCGGCTACGCCAAATCTGGAGGCACCTTCACCAGGCCAGTTCGTAAGTACGGCAAGCACGTGTTCGCCCACAATACGACGTTCTGCTGCGTCAAGCAGCCGCCTGGCGGTCAGAAGGATGCCTACTACGCCCTCCATCACATGCAGGCGATCGTACGGGACCATAATCACCTTCTGCTACCAAATAATCTCAAAGATTGGGCCGCGAGCTTGTCGGCAATCTAGGACGCGGACATCAGACAAGAATTCTTTCGCATCCAGTCGGAGTTTGCGGAAATCATCCATCAAGATGTCCTTCGTACCTCGGGGCAGTTCAACCTCAGAAATCAACCATCCAACAGTGAGATAGACACAACGCTACAAATGCAGGCTGACAACGCCCGCGATTTCATGACCATCACGAGAGACGGCGGCTTCATCCACGCTCCGGTCCCTTGAGTCGAGTCGAAAGTAGTGATGCTATGTGTAGTTCTGAAACATCGATTGGCTCATGTTGTAATTAAACTTTAATGAACTTGTATGTCTCTTTGGTTTGGACAGTCGTTCAACTTAGATGTAATCGATGCTATTAATGTCTTGATTTTCTCTTCTGATCCTTTTGTTGCATACTTATATATTGCTTATGTATTGTCTGTGAATTGCTACTAACGTTTTGTTTGGCTAGTGCATAGAGATGCCGTCGTATGTCGTGTACAAGGGTAAGGTTCCCGGAGTCTACGACGACTGGGAGGAGTGTCGGAGACAGGTTCACCGTTTCAGCGGTAACAGTTACAAAGGGTACACCACTAGGGCGGAGGCAGAATCTAGATACGCGCGCTATCTAGCGGGAGAGAGGAGGGAGCGTTGGAGGAACCGGATGAAGACCAGTTTCATCGTGATTATGCTCATCGTGATGACCGCAGCTCTCTTCTATGTGATGGTAGTTTAGATGATCGATATCGACTTGTAATGTGAAGACAAACTCGCTACTCGCGGTCTCGAGACTTGTAATGTTCTATCTTTGTTCGGTCTTTTGAATTCGGAGACTAATATGATGAATTGTATTCGGAGACTAATCTTTTATTGTATTCGATGAATCTGCTGTTGCTGTGTGGTGCTGTCTATATTCTGTCCAATAATATATTTTGTAACCTGTGAAAATATCAGAAAAGAAAAAAAAATAATCCCTAATATTCATACTAGTGGCGCACCACTCAGCACACTAATGGCGCACTGCAAAAATGACACTAATGGCGAATCACCCACTAGTGCGCCATTAGTATGCCAAAGCACATGGGTACATATGGCCCCCTCGGAGGCATACTAATGGCGCACGGTGGGCTATACTAATGGCGCTCTGCGTGGTGCGCCATTAGTATACCAGATACTAATGGCGCACCAGGGGTGCACCATTAGTATTTAATTCTAATGGCGTGGTGCTAGTGGCGCACCAGTAGTGCGCCATTAGTAGGCAAAACTGGTGCGCCACTAGCAGGCCTTTTCCTAGTAGTGTATATTGCCATGTTGTAATATTTGCAGAAACTATGGACAGAGACTTGGAACAAAAAGAGTTGTTGGAATATAATCCGTGACGGAGGTGATCCCTTGTCGTTTCTCAACGACACTGATGGTCAGGAAGGAGAGGATGACGGCTCCGGTGATCCAACAATGGAGGAGGAAGGAGATTATGACAACTCCGGTAACCGAACGGTGGAGGAAGGAGATCATGATCATGGCTCCGGTGACCGAACGGAGGAGGGAGCCTTAACTGCTGCAAAGTCCGGCGAGGTATATATATATATATATATATATATTAATTAAGCATGTGCTGACTTGATGCATTAATTGTTTTGGTATGTACATATATTAACGCTTCTTTCTTCTTTTAGCCCTCCGGATCGAGCCAAACTTCCGTAAGGAGACGAGGCCCAAAGAAAAGGTTGCGCCAGGATGAAAGGTTCACGATCACAGAAGTCGCGAAAGACAGCCAACCGATTGCTCCCAAGTGACCAAGGACGCATTTGTACATCAATGCAGAGTTGTTGTTAGGGACAACGTCCCAATCAACATTGAACAATGGAATAAGAAGGACCCTCAAGTTTCTTATGTCCAGGATAGACCGAAGGATGATCTTTGGACCTCGCTGATGACAAATTTCAGCCTACCGCCAGAGGAGGATCCGAATAACCCAGTTATAGAGCGAAAGGTCAAGGTGTTTGCTCTTAAAAAGATGACAGCACTATTCAACAACTGGAAGAAAGAGTTGAACAAAAAGTTTGTCAAGAAAAATGAGACTCCAGAATTCATCGGTCGATATGAGAAGATAAGAGATCACTGTCCTGCATTTGTGGCCTACAAGAAATCGGACAAGGGTATGCAAAGGTCAGTGACAAACAAGCAAAATGCTGCAAAGAAGCTGTATCACCATACCACGGGGTCAGGTGGCTACAGCAAAGCCCTGCCGTTGTGGGACAAAGCTGAGCAAGACCTGCTTGCTAAAGGGGTCCAACCAGCGACATTGCACTGGCCAGATCGGGCAAGGACTTGGTTCTTCGGGGTTGGTGGAACTTTGGACCCAGAATCGGGGAAGTGTCATTGGACGAACGATCAACTTGCAATACCCATCAAGAAGCTTGAGACAGCAATCAAGGCATCGCAGGAAGGGACGTTCATTCCCGACAGAGAGAAGGACGAGCTGACAGAGGCCCTCGGGAATCCTGAACACCCTGGACGAACACGAGGCACATCAGGCTCCGTTCCGTGGGTGCATGGGTTTCCCGATAACGGTGGTTATAGAAGCCGAGAGAGAAAGAAGAAAGAGGAAGCAAGCGAAATGCAGAAGCTCAGTGCAAGATTAGCGAAACTAGAGGAACTTGAGAGCCAGCGAGCTACCGGCCAACCATCTCAACGGCACGAAGATCTTTCGTTCGACGCTACCCTAGAAGCTACCCCACCATCTCAGCGGAGAAGCAACGTGGCTTCCATGGAGCTCGTTCAGCCTGATTTCACAGCTCCTAGCTACCCAGTGGATAGTATCACGGAGGCTGAACATTGTGTGCTAATGGCGAAATGCCAGAACCTAACCTTGAAGGCGGCGCTCGGCTCTGTTGTACCTCCTCGAGCTGAGGGAACTTTCCATTGCCGTCCGATTCCACATGGCTATGCTATTGTGACGGTGGATGAAATAATGAAGGGATTTGAGGAGCTGGAGCTTGACTACCCTACAGGTGATGGGCAAATTCATCTGAAAAATGCTTTAAAGAGTACCTGTTTATGGAGAAAGGAGTACATCAAGCTTTCAAACTGGACGCCTCAGCAGACTCAGCCGGATGAGGCCCCTCAGCAGAGTCCTCTTCCGCCTCAGTTGTCTCCGGCGCGTCAGCGGACTCCGCCTCCTCCGGCGAGTCAGCGCACTCCACCTCCTCCGGCGCGTCTGTGGACTCCGCCGCCTCAGCAACAGTGGAAGAGAGACGCCGCCGCTCTGGCAGCTAGCAGTACAATAGGCGGGAAGAAATTCAAAGGTGGTCCAAGCCTCAAGGCTCCGGAAAAGTTACCATATGAGAGGACCGACGAGGAAAACGCGGACATCAGTGCTGCCGAAGTGCAGGCCCATTTTGAACGGAAACCTCCACCTCCGAAGGAAACGGTAGATCCGGTGAAAGCGAAGCGCACTCTGGATGCCCTTAAGCGACCACCACCGTCTCCGCCGCAATCCAACTATGATCGCTGTATTGGAATAACATATGGTGAAGCGCGGCGGTCGGGAAGTACTACCAGTGCTGCAAGGCTAGCAAAACGAAGAAGTGGGAAAACAATTCCTCAGATCGGTGAACAGGAGAAGCAATCGTGCATCCCGCTCAAGGTGTCTAGCGATATCGCTAATCATCCGGGGCTACTGCCCGGTACCAATCTTGGTGATTACGTGGGCGATGATGTACAGTTTGAAACGTTAGAGGCAGTAGAGATCTTTAGATACGAGCACGGGAAGCCTCTCGTCAAACCTGATCATCCTCGTCTAATAACGATGAGGCGAAGATTGCATGAGTGGTACTTGAAAAGCTGCAGGAAGAATGGGACCGATAGTTTGATGCTGAGAATTAAAGATGAGCACGACTTCATTGGAGTCGACCTGATGCCTGTTGAATTTGTGGAATTATTTCAGTTATTCAATCAACATGCCCTCGACAAACAACTCATGACTTGCTATTGTCTGTAAGTATTACTTCTGTAATTAAGTCTCTAGCTCAGCTCGTTCATTGCATGTATATATAATTATCCTCACTATATTATGCAGATTGAAGATCATCGAATGCAAGAAAGGACAAATCTATGACATTGGGTTCATTAGCCCAAATACCGTAAATGAATGGTCGGTAAAAAACAGAGTCGAAGATACCGAGGAAAACTTGCTACAATCGTTCCTTCGACATCAAAACAAAGGGGAAATACTCTTTCCTTACAACTTCAAGTGAGTGTTACTGTCTTGTGCATATTCGGTTTCGCTTACTCGAGGTTAAGTAATGTAATTGATGAGTTATGTGTGCGCAGGTTCCACTTTATTCTTCTATCCATTAAGCTTGACGGGGCAGTAGTAACTGTCTTAGACTCGAGACGTAAAGATCCCAAGGATTATGAGGACATGACTGCAATGCTCCAGAAGTAAGTTCAATCATTATCGCACCATATCGGCAACTGTCGTTCATTTCCTGATATCAAGTAATCATTTTCTTTGCCTGACAGGGTTTGAAAAAAGTTCACCGGAATGGTTCCGGGTCTGAGAAACGAGCTGCGATTTACACACCCCAAAGTAAGTATTACTAGCTAGTTCCGCGCATCTCTCATTGATTCTAGTTTCATCAATACCATTATCATGCTTGATTATCAGTTTGATTGAACTCTATTCTCGTAAAGTGCTTGTGGCAGGCACCCGGGACTAATTTATGTGGATACTACGTTTGCGAGTTCATACGCCGCTCGACCTCTGAGCGGGGCTACTCTGACAAACAATATGAAGTACGTAAACAATATTCATAATTTTATTTTATTACCATCAATTGTGTTGAGTTTCATTCATATATATATGTATTGACCCCCTTCTTTAAATTAGATGTGGCAGATGCGGGATGAACTCCTACCACATGATCGCATACGAGCAATTCAAGAGGAATTGGTGTGATTCTTTCTTGACCACGTCATACATGAGAATGGAGAATACCATATGGAACTTCAAATGGATTTTCGGTAGATGATGTCAGGGATCGTAAGAGATGTTATATTGTATATATATAGTAGCTTCGGATAGATAAACGAAAACTTGTTGTTCGACCAAGCACGCAGAAAGAGAGGTCACTTCTCTCTATATATGTTCATGATCACGATGTTGTGTAATTAATGGTTCCTTCATTTGCTTACTAGCTAGCGTCGAGTTCTCTCTATACGTAGTAACTACCGTCGACCAAGCACGAAGAAAGAGAGGTCACTTCTCTCTATATGTAGTATCTATAGCTAACACAATATGAAACACCTAAATTAACCCTCCAAAACCCCTAAACTCTCCTTTAAAAAAAACAAAAACAAAAACCCCAGCGTTTGGGAGCTGCTGACGCGTGACTGCCTTTTAATCCCGGTCGGTGTTACCAACCGGGACTAAAGGTCCTCCTCCCTGGGCGCCCAACAACGGCCACATGAAGCTCCTTTGGTCCCGGTTCGTAAGCAAACCGGGACTAAAGGTTTTGGGCATTAGTCCTGACAGTTTTGTCCCGGTTCCAGAACCGGGACTAAATGCCCTCTGAAACCGGGACTAGTGGTGATAGTTTCTATAGAAGCTGTTTTGGCGCGGTGCCATCTTGGCAACAGTGTCCCCTCATCCCGGTGGCCGACGAGCACAACCTTCTCACACAAGGGTGTCCGGCCGGATGACGGAGTGGCCTTCGGCTTGTGTCTATAATACGAAAGTCCTTCGCAAGTGAGCACGTACTCCCCATACACAAAATGCCGCCGCGGAATACCTTGCCCGAAGTTGTACCGGCAGCTCCAGCGCTCCCCTTCCTCCAGAACCCACACATTAGGCCCGGTGACAAATCCCAGCCTTCCGCGCACCTCCGTTAGGAGATAGTGATCGCGTCGGACTGGTATGGGCGTGGTGGTGGAGATGACGCGTTCATTCATGAGGTCAAACGACACTATTTTGGCGGCGCCGCCCCCCGTGACTCTACCCCAGTATGTCATCCCATCGGCGCTTACAATACCAACGCCAAGGTTGCAAATCGCACCTCCAGACCCAGCGGACACCTCCCGCCACGCGGCCTCCCCCAGCGCGACCACATGAATGCATAGATTAAAATAGCCCACGAAATAGCTGCGATAGCTGCGCTATAGCTACCCGGGAGCCTTGCCGCTACGTTATGGCCGCTGCCGCGAAATCCTTCAGAAGTCCCTCTAAATGGCTCAACAATGAGCAAAACCCTTCGGACATCATCTCTCCCATCAGAAAAATTTCCGCTATTTGCCGCGATTGCCCGCTATGGCAGCCGCTATACCTGCTGGGAGAGGCCACCGCGAAATCGTTTCTCCTGCGATTTTAATCTATGCATGAATGGCGCCGAACTCACATACCCGGTCGTAGCTGGACGGGACGTGAATCAGCTTGTACTGCCCCGTGATCGGGTTGTACGCGAAGCTGTACGCGTCGTCCCACCTGATCCAGTCGTTGCGCCCGACGAAAGACCCTGCGAACAGCAATGGCGGGATGTCCACCGTCTCGCCAGTGGCCGGGTTGACTATGGCGACGGCGCCACCTATAGCCTTGGCTCATGTTATCCCGTGATGAACCTAAGGTTTACTTTCAGACCCTGCTATCCAATGCTTTCGAACATGCTAAACCTATGCCGTTGCTTATGTAAACTGCACTGTTCTCAGTCAGATGGCTCATGTTAAGATCCATAATGGGGCTTCTCTGTACATATCTATTTAGTTCTGCTGCTATTCTCTGCTTGAAATCTCAATTCCTTAACTAAGACAATCATCACACATGCTAATCAGAACAGAAAAGTGTGTTAAAGGGCCGAACACTAGCTGGCACCGCCCAGCTCCCCCTCACAACACCTAGTAAGAGAACATAGTATTGCATGCAGTGATGCATATCTCACAATCAAAAGAATTAAATCAAATTGAAAATACTATTTTGGGAACATATAAGATGGAAGTTGAGAGAGATTGATTACAACGACCATTAGTGCTAACCTTGGATAGTTAGCTGGAGCCTAGGAGAATCGATGGGTGCAGCCTACAGGATAGCCTCTCGCGACACTGGCATCGCCTGATTCAGTCTGAATCGAATCGGATAGAGAGAAGGGGAGAGCAGGAAATAACAAAGCGGCAGCGGGCAGCCTGTCTCATCCTTTCCAAAGAAATGGCTTGATCGGCACGCTGATGCTGGGCTGATGTGGGCTTCGCTCTCAGTTCAGAGGCTTGATCGGCCCGTGGCTTATTTCCCCCTCTCTTTTCTTCTCTACTCACACAAATGACCGTGCGAACCAACCTGTGATTGGATGGTTAGGATGACAGTGGTATCCCAGCCCACCAGGGTTCAAATCATGGTGCTCGTATTTAACCTGTGTTTATTTTAGGATTTTCCGGCGATGCGCCTTCAGTGGAAGGAGACATTCCCGTCGACTACGAGGTACCTACGGTGACTTTGTAAAATCTCAAGATCATATGCCGACTCAGTCTCTCGGTGGTTCTCATAGGGGTAGGGTGTGTGTGTGTTCATAGGGATGAGTGTATGCGCGTATATATGAGCGCTTGCATTTGTATTGTGTTAAAAAACAAATGACCGTGAGTTGCAACATAGAAAAAAATGTTTGAGTCCAATTTCCTTTGAGAATCAAGTCCGGGACAGTCCTTATATATAGCCCAAATAAAGTGTTTGAGAAAAATAAAATGGCCAAATTGCATCCAGCCATTTGGCAAGAGTGATAGTGAAGATTTGCTTAATCACACTGTCAACATATATCCAACTACCCACCCATACTTTTCTTTATCTCAAATATACCACTGAAATTTTACACTATGAACAGATTTAGCACTACCACCGCTGTCAATTTTTTTATGAAAATTCTTCCGCTCTATTAGTAAGATGTATTAGCAACACTGAAATGAAAAAAAAAGATTACAACTAGGTCCATGGACCACTTAGCAAAGACTACTAGCACTGAAGCAAGCCAAAGGCGCGTCGCTGTCATCACCTCTTCCTTATCGGACTAGGCAAACCTTGTTGTAGTTGATAGTCGGGAAGTCCTCGTGATAATGCCCAAAGGGCTGGCATACAAGAGCAGCCATTGATGAAGAAAAACAAATATCAAAAGAACCGTACCTGCAAACATACCAACAACCATGAGTGCTGACTAAATCTAGATGGATCTGTCAGAGACCAATGTCGACAGGATCCAAATAGATCTGCCGGAGACCAAATCCAACCATGGCGCTAGATGCACTGCCATAGTGGGAGATGAGGGCATTATTCGAACTCTAGGGACATTGCCGCCCCGACCAAGACATGAAGAGCCATTGTCACTGCAGCCATTGCTGAAGCTTCGCCGACTCAACTACCCTAACTACAGGGAAGAACCCCAAACTACTGCATTCACAAGATCCACAACACCCCCCCCCCGGCGAGTCCCGACGCCGGCGAGGCCAACAAGGACATGGGAGTGGCTGGCAATGCAACAGGAGTGCCTGCTGGCTAGGGTGCTCTCTTTTGGAGTCACGCCTCCTCTAGATGCATATGATGATATACCACCGTCATCAGTTGAGTAGGTGTTGACTGCGCAACTAACTAATAAATAATCCAGATTTTTTTAATTATCATTGCCTTTCTACCCGTATAGTCCACTAGTTAGAAAATTAAGAGGAAACAAAACTCTCCCCATCATGCTCCCAAACCCAGAATGAGATCGAGTGGCATGCCATGGGCATATCATCAATGAGCAGTAACGGTGACATGACTCCCTCTCTAGACGGCACGATAGATAATCACTGGATAGATCGACATAAACATTGCAGAGCTGCAATGTACATCTATAGTACCCAGTCCACACAAAACACTGAATTGTAACTCGTCTACAATGCGCCTGTAGTGTTATGCTGCTATATTCGATCTGGGTTGTGGCATGTCACTGGTTCTTGGTTCCCCAAACCCACATCCCTGCTCTTGCGTGACAACACCTCCTATGTTGCGGTGGCAGCTGGTGCTCCTCTCTCGACCACCCCCAACTCTTTGGTGACGGCCATCGCACTGGCGAAATCAATGTGGAGGAAGCATTTGGTGGCAGATTTCGTCGATCCTCCGCAGCAAATGGATCTCTCTCCTTTTGATAACCTTCTCACGCGGGGAGCAAACGGCGTTGGCACGACTCTGGCGACCCCTCGGGACAATGGTACAATTGATTTCCACACTTCGTTCAATGCTTGTATTGCTCTGTTTCGGTCGGGTGTTTGAGGCGGTTTGTGTCCGTTGTTTGTGAGGGCCAGGGTTCACCATCTCTGCAATTTCCGCAGTTTGATGCTGATAGTACATGCCTATCATATGCGGTAGCCAATGGTCAGTATTTTTTACTGTACATATAACTGAAATTTGTGCTTAGCAAGCATGTCGATACTCGATAGCACAAACCACAACATAGTGAAGTCATGTTGATGGAAAAGCTTGTCGATACTTTTACTTGATTTTGTCAGGCACGTCATTTTTTTCCTTTTCACAATGCATTGTGAACCTATGATCCGTATCAAATCTTGTAGCTATTTCGGCCAGAAGCGTGGGTTCCACGAAATATACTCTAGCAACCGAGTTTGTTTTCAAACACAAAAGCAACTTGACAGACAAACACAAGCCCCATGTGGGATCACCAGAAACTAGAGGAAAAGAAAGTAGAAATAGTAACAACGCCGTGGTATCCCAAAATTAACGGCCACGACCCTATTCTACCAGTGTCTCTATATATAGAATCTCTTATTTTCTAAGACACATATAGTTCTTTATTTCACATAAGCGGGTAAAAAAATCTCAAATGATAAGTGCCACACATGTGGCACGAAATAACACCGCCCTGATGTTTTTGCAACTAATATTGTCATCGAAAAAACCCCAAAAAAAGTGAAACTTGCCAAACAGAAAGTTCCCATGCTTCATAACTAAAGTTGCCATCCTCGGGTAACCAAAGTTGCCATAAAAGTTTGTCAGGGCGGAATTGCTTCGTGCCACACGTGTGACACTTATCAAGGTCAAAAAAATCAGTCAAGATGAACTCAAGCAACAAACTAGTGCAAAACTTATTTATGAGCAATATTATATTTTCTTCGCGCATACGCTGAGAGGCTCTGTGGTCTCCACATAGACAAACACCTCATAGTTTTCGTACAAGCTGTTTTCTTGCGGTGCAATCTTGGCAATCAGCGTCCCCTCATCCTGGTGGCCAACAAGCACAACCTTGTCACACGACGGTGTCCGAACGGATGATGGAGTGGGGCTTGTGTGTATAATACGAAAGTCCTTTGCAAGTGAGGAGGTACTCCCCATACACAAAATGCTGCCGCGGGATACCTTGCCCAAAGTTGTACCGATGGCTCCACTGCTCCCCTTCCTCCAGAACCCAAACGTTAGGCCCGGTGACAAATCCCAGCCTTCCGCGCACCTCCGTCAGGCGGTAGTGATCGCGTCGGACTGGTATCGGCGTGGTGGTGGAGATAACACGCTCATTCATGAGGTCAAATGACACGATCTTCGCAGCGCCACCCCCCGTTACTCTACCCCAGTATGTCATCCCATCGGCGCTTACAATGCCAACGCCAAGGTTGCAAATCGCACCTCCAGGCCCAGCGGACACCTCCCGCCACGCGGTCTCCCCCAGCATGAGCACATGAATGGCGCCGAACTCAAATACCCTGTCGTAGCTGGACGGGACGTGAACCAGCTTGTACTGCCCCGTGATCGGGTTGTACGCGAAGCTGTACGCGTCGTCCCACCTGATCCAGTCGTTGCGCCCGACGAAAGACCCTGCGAACGGCAATGGCGGGATGTCCACCGTCTCGCCAGTGGCCGGGTTGACTATGGTGACGGGGACACCTATAGCCTTGGCATTGTCGCAGAGGCAAAGCAGGCCGTTGCAGACGCCAACCAGCCGCGGATCACTGTAGAAGAAACGCGGAGGCTCGGAGGTCCTCCACAGCTCGGTGCAGCTCCCCGACGACGGCGACACGTCGTCGGAGACGTAGGCGACAGCGCGGTCGACGTCCCAGAGGAGGACCTTGGGACGGCGCTGCATCTCCGTGGTGCGCTCGTTGACGACGTCCCACCAGCGCCGGCAGAGCAGGCGGGCAAGACGCCTTGAGCTCGAAGGGAGACGCAGCATGATCTCCGCCAACACGTCCGTGGGGAAGTCCTTATCCATGGCTATGGGCTGTGCCGTTTCTTCTTCGTATATTTGCGCCCGGTGCCTTGTGTGCCGATCTCGTGTGCATATAAAACGGACGCGATTCGAGTCCGACTTGGTTCCCAGGTTGCTTGTTTTTTCTTTTTTTGCATGGAACTTTTTTTTTCGAAAAGGATCTGATCAATTACAAAGATTCACCCGATGTACAAAACAGCTCAAACATAATAAAAATTACATCAATGGACCATCGAACGACCACTGCCGCTGCTAGAACGAGCCGGCCGACCTTGTTGATGACAGCCGGGATGTCTTCATGCATGTGCCCCTAAGGATCAGCGCCTCGGAGCCGCAGTCGTCGCTGCTAAATCCTTGAATCGATCTGAAGAATCTGACACCAAATATCACCGTTGCGTACGCACGACAAGAAACCCTAACCTCGCCGCCGTGAGGAGCTGGTAGGAATCTACGCCGGAGCTTCCTCTAATCCGTCCCAACGGACGAATTTGAGGAGGATCGGAGCCCGGAAGACTGACTCAAAGAAGAGGCACCGCCATCTGTACAACGCCGCCCTTACTAGTGCAGAACCGGGTTTTAGCACCAGTTCATTAGGCCCTTTAGTGCCGATTCTGTAACCGGTACTAAAGGGTGGAGACTAAAGCCCCCCCCCCCCCTCCCCCCTTTAGTACCGGTTCAACACGAACCGCCACTAAAGGGCCACCACGTGGCACGAGCCAGCTCCGTGGGCTGGGAGACCTAACACCAACCGGTACTAAAAGGTTTGGGGGGTTTTGGGTTTATGATTTATTTTTCCTTTAATTTTGTGTTTTCCATTTAATTCTTTTTCATTTGCTGG
This sequence comes from Thinopyrum elongatum, assembly GCA_011799875.1. Classification (NCBI taxonomy): domain Eukaryota; kingdom Viridiplantae; phylum Streptophyta; class Magnoliopsida; order Poales; family Poaceae; genus Thinopyrum; species Thinopyrum elongatum. Next base: position 35,716,440 of record CM022297.1, on the reverse strand, counting down.
TATTTTACGATAGTACATATTGTACACGTTATGCATCTTATATTTACTAATTGGAGGCACCATATGAGGCGTCACATTAATCCTTGGAATTAAGAAAGTTTAACCGTCCGATTAATATACGATGTGTGTTTAGCCATTGGATGAAATACAGGGCGTGCTCTCCTGTCCCACCTATTCCAGTATTCCTCCTTTGAACTCTCTCTGTTTCCTACGAAAATAAAAAGGAATCTCAGCGTGATGCCCTCCCAGATTTGACGTAAGTGAGGTATCCTCCTATCCCACCTAGCTCAGTCGTCCTCCCCTTGGACTCTATCTGTTTCCCACGAAAATAAAAAGGAAATCTCAGCGTGATGTCCTCCCAGATTTGATGTACGTGAGGTATTCTCCCCCTGATCCCTCTCTGCTTCCCAAAAGAAACTAAGCGATGTCTTCTCCAAGATTTGGCGACAAGTTGAAATTGGCAATTAAGAAGCTGCCTCTCCGCCGCCTCAGATAGATTTCATGCCTCCACGACACCTTAGCACTATAGCAAGAACAACAAAAGATGAAGTTTGTGCCATCTACGTTAGGTTTTGTCACCCATCTTACATAGCGTAGGCCGAACTATTAACTCTCCTCCGAAAGATGTTTCACTGATCTTAGGTAAGAATATTATATTTTCTTTCCAGCCTGATACACACGCTGCTTCTGGAATAGGTGAGATGACGGAGTCTTCTAGCCAAGGATGGAATTGAACTATGGGAGACTAGGGCGTCCAGTCATTTTCTACTGGGGCCTTTCCAGATTTCATCTGACTTAAAATCAACAGTTTTTGTAGCTGGTACGTGTCAGGCATTGGTATGATTTTTAATCTCGAACTCTTATATGTTCCATCAAATTTTAAATATGATCTGATATTGAGTTGTATAATTGTACAATTATTGATCCCCAGTGCTCCTAAGAAAGAAATTATTAATTTTCTCTTAGGATATGTGTTAACTACTTCTGACCTTTGGAGATAGAACTGTAATGCTTTCTCGAAATACCACTGGACACACATCAGTTATATCTCATCATGTTTCCATATAGTCTGTACAAAACAAATCCTCTGTGGTCCTGCTAGCATGACACCTCCATGATTTAAGGTGCTGATGCACGTGCAAAAGCATAGGTTTAAGAACAATCAGTATCATGATATGAACCATTCCCATGTTCATTAAGTTTATCATCAATAATTCGACGAAATTGATAATTAAATGTTAATCTAATTTGGAAGCCTAATAGAAAACCTTATTTGCACAGTTGTAAAAAAATAACAAGGGTAGCTCATGGGTTGACTCGGTTAGAGAAAGAGGATTTTAGGTATGTCGAGATGCTGTTTAATGTGGCTTTGTGTGATAGTAATGAACCTATTTGTCGATCTATGAAGCACTCCCCGTTCACAAAAATAATATATCAAGGAATTATATACCAGCATATATCAAGGAAAACATCTATTGTGCTGTATTTGCATCATTCAAATTATTTTTGTTTCTTACCATTTCGAGGAAGATGGATGTCTATTTGAGATTATTCGTACCTTTCAGTTCATGAAGGTAGCATCTCCTCTCTTCTTTCTTTCCATGAAGAAGGTAACTACTCCTTGAATGATCGTGGAAACCAAACTAGAACTTTTTGTTGGCCAATTCTTTAGGATGCCTGCGACGATGGAACTTATACAATTTTTACCTCTTTCCGTACTTATGTGGTTCACATAATTTATGGAATCCATGTACTGCTCATGAATAGTGCTCTATATTGGCTTCTGTTGGCATGTGACGAGCGAGATGTGCGTGGCTACCTGTTGCTATTGGAAGTAAAGTGTACCAACGCTAATTTGATTCATAGAGATTAGTTTTTCCATGGATTTTATTATTATATGCAGAGGCATGTGTCTTATTAGAACAAATTTGGTGCATAAAACTCGAAGCATTTTCATATAACCATCAATTGGAATTTCACGTACATACCTTTAATCTGCTGAAAGGACATTCAGTTATGCGGCATAATAAAATTGTTTGTAGGAATAATCCCAGTAACTTTATATTACAAGAATGGGTCCATCTTATTATTTTTCTTCTGCTGGACTGACATTACCATCCCTCTGTTTCTTGCATATTGCCACTGGCTGCAAATTGCTACTTGGTATGTGCACATTTGAAGTGACCAGTTTTAATATTGCATTTGAATGACCAATAATGCAAAATTGTTTCCATCCACTACCCTCAACATGCATGTTAAGTGAACTTCTCATTTTTTGGTAATGTTACTTGGTAACAATTATAAAACTGAGCTATAGCACCTGGGAATTGGAAAGATGAAATCATCTGTTTTATGTCCCCTTAATTTTTATGTTTTTTTCCCTACTTTATTATGCCTTCTACTGCTAATCCATAATCTGAACTGGCAACGTGCTTATAGTCTACATTTCATTTGGCAATCATGGCCATACATGTGCGCTCCTCGCAAGATTACTTTCGTATTCTGACTTCAGTTTTTGCATAATTATTCATAGAAATGTTGGCACATAATATATTTTTGTCGGCATCAATGGAGAAGTAGAACACATGAATAAAATCAATGTTTGGATTCTTATTTCAGATAATGCTAACTTTATCAAATCTCTACAAAATTGTTTGTACCCAGTTTTGCTAAATTAAAATATACTTGATACTGGCATAAACCCTTATGTTTTATGTTTTTGAAGCATAGATTCATGTGATACAAATGAGTGAAAAATATATTAATATATTCCATTTTTGTGGTATGTTTAATTACAAGTTTGTTTCCACAATGTATATGCGGATCGCGCCATAGTGCCAAAATAATACTCCCTAGCCCGTGCAGATGCACGGGTTGATGACTAGTATATATAAATAGAATTTCTCGTAGAACCGATCATATATATATATATATCATCGAATGTCTTGCACGACCATTCACACATACACATGTATATATGCAATTTGGTATATACAATTTCTCCTACATGGAGGCATTACTGCGGTAGCGGGTAATGGAATTCTCCTTTGGGATCTATGACCTGGTCGAGCAAAAATCCTGCTATTTCCTCTTGAATTGCTCGTATGTGATCCGTTGGTAGGAGCTTATCCCGCATGTCGTTGAACTTTAAAGAAGGAGATCAAATATGCATGTATTAGTTGTGTGTATATATATTAGATATCGATAATGATGTAAAAATTATGAATAGTGTTCTGGCAAACGTACTCATATCTGTCTATTAGATCTGCTCCTTTCGGACGCCATCATGCGAATGTTCTCGCAAACGTAGTATGCACGTAAATCAGTCCCCCGCGCCTGCTTTATGGCCTTTACGAGAATAGAATTCAATCAGATAATAATTAATCAAGCATGATAATTAATGGTATTGAAACTAGAATTAAAGAGATGGTAGCTAGCTAGTACTACTTAATTAATTACCTTGGGTCGATACCATTTCAGCTTTTCTTTCCAAGTGCTTGGAACCTGTTTGATGAACTTTTCCCAAACCCTGCCCGCCGGCAAAGAAAATGAATAAAGGAGTTATTAATTAGTTGATATCAGGAAATGACGAACTAAAGAGGCCGACATATATAGTTCGATAATGATTGAAATTACCTGTTGACTATCCCCTTCACGATTTCGTACTCAGTAACTGGTTTAAGTAGTGAGTCCAGTACTTCAACTTTTCCATCTTCAACTTGAATGATTTACAAGATCCAGTGGAAACTGCATGCGCACACATTTGCATGTATAAATTAAGCGGGCATGTGACTAACACTCATCAACTACCCTAAACCCTATACACTTATTAACATCTAGCTATTAAGCAAAAACAGAATTGGTAGTACAAGACAGTGTGAGACTCACCCGAAGTTGTAAGGAAGTAGTATATCTCGATTGGTATTTAGGAGCTTCAAGAACTCTAGCAAGCTTTTCTCTGTGTCTTTTCGTTCCCATGGATGCGTCCATGTCTCTTAATTAATGGTATGTGGGTCAATGAACCCAATGCCATAGCGTCCAGCTATTTTCATTTCATAGATCTTCATCCTGCATAATACCACAGAAAAGAATATAGTGAGGATAATTACAGGTAATGATCAACGAGCACTACAGCTAGCAGCTTGAGACTTAAATTACAGAAAGAAATCACTTACAGACAATAGCAACTGACGATAGATTTGTCGAGTGCGTCTTGATTGAATAACTGAAACAGTTCTATAAACTCAACATACAAATCTTTCCCATGGTAGTAATACTCTGGCTTGACTTTCACCATGAGGGACTCTCGATTGGTAGTCTTGACAATTTTCATGTACCAATCATGCAATTCATACATTCTCGTTGAGAGCTTCTTGACCTCCTCAGGCTTGACAATAGGTTCGCCGCGGGCATATTTCCGTTTTATGTCCTCCTCTCTAATCATATTCATGGGCTCGATCTCTAGGAGTTGATAAACAGTGATACCGGCCTCTTCAGCCATCCTTCTATGAGCATCGGTTATTATCAGCTGATCGGCGCCGGTACTCGCATGTGTTGGTACAATGAGCGGGGGGATCGATTGCACCGCCTGTTCTCCCAGCTGGGGAACAGTTTTCCCGCTTTTTTTGGCAGCTGCTTGGCTGGAGCTCGAGCTCGAGCTCGACTCCTTTTTTTGTGCTTGATATGCCTTCCTGATTTGGCGCTCATAGTCTGAGTCAATAGGCTTGGGAGCTGGTGGTTTAGCCATATGAATAAAGTGGTCAATGACATGCTCAGGTACTTTCTCCTTTGGCGGCGGTGGCGGTTTCGGTCCAAAATGGGCCCTCACTTGGGCTTGCACTTCTGCTTCGTTTTCCTCCTCAGTCAGGTCGTAAGGCCTCTTCGGAAGAGGCGTGAGGCTTGGACCAAATTGGAATCTCTTACCTCCTGTACCTGTACTTGTACCGCTAGCCACCATAGCTGTGGCGGCTCTCTTCCGCTGTTGCTTAGGCGGCGTAGCCCACTGAGGCGGCGGAGACGGCTGACGCGATGCCTGACTTGGAGGAGGAGGAGTGGGCTGACGCATTGCCGGACTTGGAGGAGAAGGAGTGGGCTGTCGCGGTGCCGGACTTGGAGGAGGAGGAGTGGGCTGACGCGGTGCCGGACTTGGAGGAGGAGGAGTGGCCTGACGCGTTGGCGGACTTGAAGGAGTAGGACTCTGCTGAGGCGGTGGCTGATGACTTGGAGGAGCGGGAGTCTGCTGACGCGGTGGTGGACTTGGAGGAGGAGTCGACTAACGCGGTGTCGGTGGCCTTGGAAAGATGATGCAATCCTTTCTCCATAGAATGATACGATGTATGGCCTGTCCCAGTGTGTGCTCGTCGTCACCTCCAGGAATGTCAAGCTCTAGCCCCGAATATTGTGCCACCACTTCATCAACCACGACACGAGCATAGCCAGCTGGAATCGGGTTGCAATGGAAGGTTGCTTCAGGCGGATTTGTATAAGGAACGGCGTCCGCCACCTTTATGGATATGTTCTTCATTTTGAAGTGTAGCTCACAATTAGTGTTTTCCATGATGTCATCCACAGGGTATCTATCTAGCAGTGCCTCGCCCGGGGCGGAACCCACGTTGCTTCTCGGCATGGATGGGATGGTGCTATCCAATGCTGGATCTGCTAGCTGCTGCCGCTGCTGAGACCCCCTTTCCTGACTAAGTGAGTCGATCTGCTGCTGCTGCCGCTGGAATTGGAGTGCCAACTCTGCGTGCGCTGATTCTAGTCCTTGAAGGCGTTCTGCTTCCTGCTTCCTCTGCTCCTCCTCCAGCTTCCTCTTCTTCTCCTCCTCCATCTTCTTTCTCGCACGACTTCTGTAGTCGGCGTTCCAGTCCTCAAACTCCTCATACCATGGAACAACGCCTTTGCCTCGTGTTCTTCCCGGGTGTTCAGGATTTCCCAGGGCGCGCGTAAGCTCGTCGTTCTCTCTGTTGGGCGTGACCACCCCCGTTCGAGCCTCTTCTATTGCAACAAGTAGTTTGAGGTCCGCTCCTTTAAGACTTGCCTTCTCCAAAACCTTGCCTGTCTTTGGGCCCAACGTCCCCCCATGCGTATAGAACCAAGTCCTGCACCTGGGGGGCCAGCTCAATGTAACTGGAATGACCCCTGCATCCACCATCTGTTGCTCAGCCTTATCCCACTTAGGCCGGGCTACCGCGTAGCCACCTGGCCCTAGCCTATGGTAATGCTCCTTTTTCGGGACATTGAGCTTGTTTATTCTCGATCGTTCCTTAGCTAATTCCGATTCCTTGAATTTCACGAAAGCGGGCCAGTGATCTCTTTGCTTCTCCAGTGTTCCCGTGAATTCTGGAGTCTTCTTTTCTCTTTCGACGTACTTGGCCCATATACTTTTCTTGTGGTTGTTGAATGCAAGCGCCATCTTCCTAAGAGCAGCGTCCTTGACTTTCTGCATATCTGCATCTGTGAAATGATCTGGTAGGGTGAAATGTGACATGAGAGATTCCCAAAGCAGATCTTTTGCTCTTTGGTCAACAAAAGTAAGATCTGGATGTTCCCTTGCTGGCTTTTTCCATTCTTGAATGGAGATCGGGATTTGGTCCTTCACAAGAACTCCGCACTGACGAACGAACTTTCCCGCATTCTTCTTAGGCTCGCTTGGTTCGTCATTAGGTTTGATGGCATCGATGTTGTACTTTACGCCATCCTTCAACTTTTTGGCCGGGCCTCGCACTGTCCTGCTGCCTGTAGAAGATTTGCTCAACACGGAGGGCTGAAAGAAGAAAGATCGATTCGTTAATATATATACAAATCATTTAAAACATGTGATGATCACCAGATGCCTGCTTATATAAATATACCTCGCCGGTCTTTGTTATTTCAAGATCAACATTTTCTTCGTCATCATAATCATAGTTCTGGACTTCATCTATTCGTTCGTCTTCATCAAATATCATACCCTTACCGGTAGGGTTCAGATATTGCGAGCCGTCATCTTCTTCAAACTCATCTGGGCGAGGGGATGAGCGTATGATGTTGAACAGGGTCTCCTCTCCTTCTCTGCCGGTATTGTCCATAGCTTTTATTTAACTAATCCAGAAGAAATATAAAATAATTTAGTATTCAAATTACAATGCATGCATGCAATCAATAAGGAAAAACTGAATCATAGTACATAATATGCATCATCGAATATAACCTCGAATACATCGTCTCGAATATTATCGAATAATATATATAATCTCGAATACATCGTCTCGAATATTATCGAATACATCACTAGCTAGCTAATACATATCGAATACTATCGAATAATCTAGTTCACTCGCGGTTCCTGAGGCGCGGGCGGTGGACACCCAAAGAGAAGGAACCATCACAGGATCATAGCTCGGGTGAGATCCCCAAAGAACCTGCCAGGTATTGGAGAACCTGACATCCAACGCAGCCATGTAGCGACGGACGTGCTCGTCCTCCTCCCTAACACGGCGACGTACCACCTCCGGCGGGGCCGGCTCCCTCCGCACCGAAAGTTGCCCACGCGAACGCCACCAAAGGAGCTCCGGGTCGACGACGTGACCCGGGGCCGGGTTCCTCGCCAAGCGGCGCGCCCCTGAAGGTAGTACCTCCCAGTGCCAGCCCGACGGAGCCCAGTCCCGGACATGGCTTCTCTGAAGCAGAACGTCGTCGCGAACGGGTCGACGGCGAGGATGCGGGCCGGACATCGTTGACGTCGATAACAAATTCTATATGCAATTAAATGTAACATTTTTTAAATGATTGGATTGTGATTTCTTATATACGACGAAAACCTTTACTCCCTGACTATAGGAACAGGATTCAGAATCATAACGGATTCTCTAACCTTTAAGGGATTTAACAAAATGGCGCTATTCTATGAACAAACTTTGACATATGATCAAATGTTGCATATGTCAAAATTTAAACTTTGACATATGATCAGACTTTGACATATGATCAAATGTTGCATATGTCAAAATTCAAACTTTGACATATGATCAAACTTTGATATATGATCAAATGTTGCGTATGTCAAAATTCAAACTTTGACATATGTCAAAATTCATCTAATTAACATTTATATATCTAAAATTCATCAAACATTCCTATAACTAAAAGTATAAAAAACTAAAAAAACATTCATCTAAAAAACTCATCTAACATTTATATATATCTAAAAAATTCATCTAACACATTCATCTAACATTCATCTAAAAAATAAGAAAATATTCATCTAAAAAACCCATCTAACATTTATATATATCTAAAAAATTCATCTAAGATATTCATCTAAAAAATTAATCTAACATTCATCTAAAAAATTCATCTAACATTTATATAAAACAGAAAATAACTTTTGTGTGTGTGTGTGCGTGCGCGCGTGTGTGTGTGTGTGTGCGGCCATGGCGCGGCAGGGGCTCACAGCGGCGAGGCGAGGCTAAGGGGGCGGCGACGGGCCGGGGCGGCGGCGACGGGGGCGGCGACTGGCGGCGACGGGGGCGGCGACGGGGACGGCGCGCGACGTGGACGGCGACGGCATCGATCGGGGCAGGCGGCGTCGACGGAGAGGAAGAAACAGAGGAAGAAATAGAGGGAAACTGATATTTTTTCAAGTGTTGTATATATAGGAGGGACCTTTAGTACCGGTTGGAGCCACCAACCGGTACTAAAGGTCTGTTTTGGCCAGGCTAAGCGGCGGGAAGCGCAGGACTTTAGTATCGGTTGGTGGCTCCAACCGGTACTAAAGACTCCCCCTTTAGTACCGGATGGAGCCACGACCCGGTACTAAAGGGGTGCGCTGCCACCCGCGGTGCACAAAGTTTAGTCCCACCTCGCCGAGCGAAGGGCAGCCGCACTGGTTTATAAACCCAGCCGCGGCTGCTCCTTCGAGCTCCTCTCCAAAGCAGGCTTCTGGGCCTAAACTGCTGCGTTGCCCTGTGGGCCTAATTGGCCTTGCGGGCCTGCATCCTGGCCTAACTACAGGTTGGGTTTCTAGTCGTATGCAGGCCGCTGTGGCCCAGTGGCAGGCTTTTTTTTTTAATTTTTTTTCTTTTCTGCTTTATTTATTTTCTTTTATTTATTTGTGAGTTGTTTTTTGCTGTATTTAGAATTTCTTTGTGAATATTTTTGCTTTAGGTACAAAAAAATTACAAACTTTCTTTTAGTGCCAGTAGTTTTCAAATTTGAATAGTTTAAATTTAAATTATTTGAAATTTGTGTGAATCACTAGTTTGTGAATAACTTTACTTTAAAAATAGATTTTTCAGTGATTCTTTTTTCTTATGTTTAATATTAGTGTGTTTTATCATTATATTCAATTTGGTAATACTTAGGTTATTTAAAAAATAAAATGCCTTTGTAACAGCTGAGTTTTCGTCCGAAACCCTGATACTTCGAAAGAGATTGTCCATTTTGTACACGAAGTGCATCCAGTTTTTGCCGTAACCCTCTCTACTTTTTTTCACATGCTATGTGGGTGAAATGATGATACCATGCCAACTTTCAACCTTTTCAGAGTTCATTTGTAGTGCTTTTCAATTTCAGGGTCATTTAGCTAAAAAATCAGTAAATGCATGAAAAATAGCAAATGATGTCAGAAAGGGTTGAAAGTTGATGACGTGGCTTTGAATGATGCATACTGAACGCATAAAAAGTCTGGAGTTGTAATAAGTTTAAAAAAAGAAATGCCTTTGTAACAAATTGTGGCGCCCCCGGCTGAATCGTACACTAATCATGCACGCAAACGTGTACGATCAAGATCAGGGACTCACGGGAAGATATCACAACACAACACAACTCTAAAACATAAATAAGTCATACAAGCATCATAATACAAGCCAGGGGCCACGAGGGCTCGAATACAAATGCTCGATCATAGACGAGTCAGCGGAAGCAACAATATCTGAGAACAGACATAGGTTAAACAAGGTGCCATAAGATGGCTAGCACAAACAGGGATACAACAGATCGAACAGGCGCAGGGCCTCCTGCCTGGGATCCTCCTAACTACTCCTGGTCGTCGGCGTCCTGGACGTAGTAGTAGGCTCCGTCCTGGTGGTAGTAGTCGTCGTAGGTGGCGTCTGGCTCCTGGGCTCCAACATCTGGTTGCGACAACCAGCAAGAAGGGAAAGGGGGAAAGGAGGGGTGAAAATCCAACCGTGAGACTCATCCAAAGTACGGCAAGCAGGATCTATACTACATATGCATGGTATATGTGTAAAGAGGCAATATCGGTGGACTGAACTGCAGAATGCCAGAATAAGAGGGGGATAGCTAGTTCCTGTCGAAGACTACGCTTCTGGCAGCCTTCGTCTTGAAGCAATAGAGAGATTAGTTGGAAGTTAACCAAACAACAACGTAAAGCATAATCCTACCCGTCGATCCTCTCTTCGCCACCATGCGAGAGCGACCACGCGGTTATATTTGTCACTTGTAGGGTGTGTTTTATTAAGTATCCATTTCTAGTTGTCATGAGGTCGATACACTCCGGGTCGTCCTTTTACCGAGGGACACGGCTATTCGAATAGATAAACTCCCTGCAGGGGTGCACCACATATCCCCAACACGCTCGATCCCCTTTGGCCGGACACACTTTCCTGGGTCATGCCCGGCCTCGAAGATCACCACGTCGCAGCCCCACCTAGGCTCAACGAAGAGGTCAGCACCCGGACTAATCCTAGGCACCTGGGTCTGGGCCCATCGCCCAGTGCGCTCCTGCACGTTGCGTACGCGGCCCGCGAGCAGACCTAGCAACCCACACGATCACGGCGTTTACGTTAGCGCGGTCCAACACGGCGCCGCCGCTCAGTCGCTGACGTCAAAGGCTTCAGCTGATACCACGACGCCGGATACCCATAAACTACTCCCGCTAGTTGGTTAGTGCGTATAGGCCAGTGGCCAGGCAGACCAGATCAATATCCAATCTCGTTAAACGTGTTATTATGAAGTAAACGCGAACGCGAACGCCGACCAGGGCCTGGCCCACCTGTCTCCTAGGTGGTCTCAACCTGCCCTGTCGCTCCGCCACAAAGATCCACTCAAAGGGCCGTTTGGGACAAAGGTCCTTTCAGCCCCCAATCTGTGAATCACCGCGGGTACTCTTCGAGCCGACCCGACTTTAGTCACCATTTGTATAGTATGTATATATGTATAGAATACACCCTGATCACCTCCCAGTGATCACGGCCCGATAGTATAGCAAGGCAGACTGACAAGAATGCAGGGCCAATGAGATAAACTAGCATCCTATACTAAGTATTTAGGATTGCAAGGTAAGGTATCAACAACAGTAGCACAATGACAGGCTACAGCAGAATAGGATTAACCGAAAGCAGTAACAGGCTACACTACTCTAATGCAAGCAGTATAAGAAGAATAGGCATATCTGGTGATCAAGGGGGGGGGGGGCTTGCCTGGTTGCTCTGGCAAGTAGGGGTCGTCAACAACGTAGTCGGTCGGGGCACCACGCAGCTGCGTCGGTCTCGTAGTCTACCGAAGAGAAGAGGGGGAAGAAACAGTAACACACGGCAATAATGCAACAGGGATGCATGACATGTCTAAATGATATGCCGGGGTATATACAGCCTAACTAAGCGATTTAGTTAATTTAGGAATTTATTCGGATTTATTAATTAAAGTTGGACACTATTCATTTATCGAAATCGGTCTAATTGTTCAACGTTTCTCTAGCTGCGGGCGTCTGACGGAGATACCGAGGGCGTATCAGGGTTCGTATCGTCGTTCTGAGCAAGTTTCATGTATAAAATATTTTCATCGGAGTTACGGTTTAAAGATATGATTTTTCAAAGTTTAAATCAATTTCTGGAATTATTTAATTAATTAAATTCGAATTATCCAAAACAGTGCGAGGATGACGTCATCGCGACGTGCTGCTGACGTCAGCAGTCAACAGCGGCTGACCGAAGTCAAACCTGACAGGTGGGACCCACCTGTCAGCCTCACAGTAGTTAATAGGCTTAAATAAACTAATTAGGATTAGTCAGGGGGGTGGGCCCCATTAGTCAGAGCTAATTAGTCGCTAATTAACTAATTATTTAATTAACAGTTTTAATTAGTATTTTCTTTTATCTTAAAACGTTTAATGGGCGGGCCCACACGTCAGCGACCCGGCGGGCCACGTCGGCGTGGGACTGGGTCAACGGGACCCAGTGGGGCCCAGGTCAGTGGCACGGGCGGTGGGGCCCGCGGGCCACGTCGGCGCTGAGTCAGCGCGCCACCGGAGTGCGCCGGCGAGCTCAGGCGCGGCCGAGAGCTCCGGTGAGCGCGGGTTTCGCCCACGGGCACCCCAGGGGCTGGGCCGGCGCGTTGGAACGTGCGGAGCACGCCGCAGCGCGATGGTGGCGGTGGTTGGCTCGGGGGGGGCCGGAGAGAGGCCGGCGTCGACCCGAGGCGGGCACGGCTCCGGTGAGCGGTCGGGGACGGGACTAGGAGGGTTCGGCGCGGGGGTTTTTGCGCCGTTCGAAAGAGCCGGATGCCCCGCGTCGAGCGTGGCCAGGTGTCGCCAGGGATGACTGAAAACGACGGCGGCGCCCAACTACGCGCAACCGGAGCACGGCAGCTACGGTGGCTAGTTGCAGAGTGCGCGAGGGACGAACGGAGGACAGAGTAGGGAAGGACTCACGGTGATGGTCGCCGTTCAAATGTGCTCGACGGGGAGGCGGAGCAGACGGGCGATGGAGATCGCCGGCGGGATCCGAGAAGGGACGACCCAGGGAAACAGCTGGGGGCCCCGGCGTCGGTTCCCGGGGTAGTCGAAGCAGCGGCCGCGGCGAAGCTTGGGGACACGTCGTGGAGACGAGAGGTGGGCGGTGGTCGCGAGGTTCAACCAGGCCGTCCATGCTGGCGCTCGGAAGCGATGGCCGGGGGAGAGAGGGGGAGAGTGGCGAGGGGGACCAGGGGGGTCCGGGCGCTGCCCTTGTACGAGCAGTCCGGCGACCGCTGTCGTGCGGAGAGAGGGGGGGCCAGGGCGTGGCGCCGTGGCTGTGCGCACCAGGCCTCGACAGCCCACGGGGGGGGGGGGTGTGAGCATTGTGGTTTTTTGTTTTTGTCTTACCGTGTGCTTGTGTGTCTTTGGTTTTTTCCTTTCTTGTCTTTTCTTTCTCTTTATTCACATTTAGAAGGGTGTTGCTTATTTGGGTAATGTTTTTTAGTTGTTTATGTTTTTTTTTTTTTGCTCTTTTCTGGTTTTCGTTTCGGGCACTTTGGCCACTCAGGCCAGTGGGCCGTGGGCCTTTTTCCCCTTTTCTTGTTCTTTTCTGTTTCTCTTTCCTTTTCTTTATTCTCTTTTCTCCATTGTTAAATGTTTAGCCCCAAATGGTTTTTTGTAAAAGTGTGACCTATTTCATAACTACATTGCATTATTCCTTAACACCTAAAATTAGTTTGGACAAAACATAATTCCATATTTATTTCAGATTTAATAAATGGTTATTAAATATTATCTTTATCCACTGTTTGAGGTTGTTCGAGTCACTTATCCAATTCCAATGATGTTGGTTTCAATTTTAGAATAGCCTCTGGAATAATTGCTACTTATCTGACATTTTAGTTTCTATGTTGGACAACTTTTATATTCCAATTACATTTAAATTTGAATTTGACTTAGGAGTTGAAATGCAATATGATGCTAATGATGATTATGCACTATTAATCATGATGACATGGCCTCATCAAAAGGGTGATCACTGTAGCTTAATACAGGGGGTGTTACACAGATGAGTTTTCGTCCGAAACCCTGATACTTCGAAAGAGATTGTCCATTTTGTATACGAAGTGCATCAAGTTTTTGCCGTAACCCTCTCTACTTTTTTGCACATGCTATGTGGGTGAAATGATGATACCATGCCAACTTTTAACCTTTTCAGAGTTCATTTGTAGTGCTTTTCAATTTCAGGGTCATTTAGCTCAAAAAAATCAGTAAATGCATGAAAAATAGCAAATGATGTCAGAAAGGGTTGAAAGTTGATGACGTGACTTTGAATGGTGCATACTGAACACACAAAAAGTCTGGAGTTGAAATAAGTTAAAAAAAATGAATTGCCTTTGTAACAGATGAGTTTTCGTCCGAAACCCTGATACTTCGAAAGAGATTGTCCATTTTGTACACGAAGTGCATCCAGTTTTTGCCGTAACCCTCTCTACTTTTTTTCACATGCTATGGGGGTGAAATGATGATACCATGCCAACTTCAACCTTTTCAGAGTTCATGTAGGCTTTTTCAATTCAGGGTCATTTAGCTCAAAAAAATCAGTAAATGCATGAAAAATAGCAAATGATGTCAGAAAGGGTTGAAAGTTGATGACGTGGCTTTGAATGGTGCATACTGAACGCACAAAAAGTCTAGAATTGTAATAAGTTTAAAAAAATGAAATGCCTTTGTAACAGATGAGTTTTCGTTCGAAACCCTGATACTTCGAAAGAGATTGTCCATTTTGTACACGAAGTGCATCTAGTTTTTGCCGTAACCCTCTCTACTTTTTTGCACATGCTATGTGGGTGAAATGATGATACCATGCCAACTTTCAACCTTTTCAGAGTTCATTTGTAATGCTTTTCAATTTCATGGTCATTTAGCTAAAAAAAAATCAGTAAATGAGCTGAAAAATAGCAAATGAAGTCAGAAAGGTACACGTTTGTCCAAAGCACAAAAGTACACGTTTCAAATGCCAAAACACATAAGCACCCTAACTATTACAAAGATTCCCTACGGTTTGTCCATAGTGAGACTTTTCAGATATATAAGTCCAGAAACTCACTAGAGAAGAAAGTGATGACAGTGAAGCCGGTCACATCCCAGAGTGGGATCTTTCGGTGTGAAACTTTTTCTTAGCGTGTGTCCCTTTGCGCCGTAACCATGGACAATCTTCATCATTTAACTGGATGCTCGGGTCAATATTCACTGTGAAGGGAGCAATTTCATCAAACTTTTCATAATCTTCTGACATGTCTGTCTTGTCATCCACTCCCATGATGTTTCTTTTCCATGAAAGAACTATGTGGCGCTTTGGCTCATCGTATGATGTATTCGCTTCCTTATCTTTTCTTTTTCTCAGCCTGATAGATATGTCCTTCACTTAGAAAACCTGCGCCACATCATTGGCTAGGACGAATGGTTCGTCTGCGTACGAAAGGTTGTTGAGATCCACTGTTGTCATTCCGTACTGCGGGTCTTCCATTACCCCGCCTCGTGTCATATTGACCCATTTGCACCGAAACAAAGGGACCTTCAAACCACGTCCATAGTCAAGTTCGCATATCTACTCTATGTAACCATAATATGTGTCCTTTCCCCTCTTGGTTACTGCATCAAAGCGGACACCACTGTTTTGGTTGGTGCTCTTCTTATCTTGGGCGATCGTGTAAAATGTATTCCCATTTATCTCGTACCCTTTGAAAGTCATTATATTTGAAGATGGTAACTGGGACAGCAAGTACAGGTCATCTTCAACAGTGGCGTCATGCATGGCACGTGTCTGCAACCAACCGGCGAAAGTCCCCGTTTGTTCACGTGTAATCCAGTCGTCAGACTGCTCCGGGTGTTTGGAGCGTAGAATATTCTTGTGTTCCTCCATATACAGAGCCACCAAGGCGGAATTTTGTAGAACTGTGTAGTGTGCTTGAGTGAGAGAATGCCCGTCCATACATATTATTTGTTCCGGTCCTAGCATGCCATTTCCACCCAGTCTGCCCTTATGCCGCGATTCAGGAACACCAATCGGCTTAAGGTCAGGAATAAAGTCAATACAAAACTCAATGACCTCCTCATTTTCATGGCCCTTGGAGATGCTTCCTTCTGGCCTAGCACGGTTATGAACATATTTCTTTAAGACTCCCATGAACCTCTCAAAGGGGAACATATTGTGTAGAAATACAGGACCCAGAATGTTAATCTCTTTACATAGGTGAACTAGGACGTTCGTCATGATGTTGAAGAACGATGGTGGGAACACCAACTCGAAACTGACAAGACATTGCACCAAATCATTCTCTAACCTTGGTATGATTTCTGGATCGATTACCTTCTGAGAGATTGCATTGAGAAATGCATATAGCTTCACAATGGCTAATCGAACTTTTTCCGGTAGAAGCCCCCTCAATGCAACCGGAAGCAGTTGCGTCATAATCACGTGGCAGTCATGAGACTTTAGGTTCTGGAACTTTTTCTCTGCCATATTTATTATTCCCTTTATATTCGACGAGAAGCCAGACGGTACCTTCATACTGAGCAGGCATTCAAAGAATATTTCATTCTCTTCTTTCGTAAGAGCGTAGCTGGCATGACCCTGATGTATGCCGTCTTTTCCGTGCATACGTTGCTAGTCCTCCCGTGCCTCCGGTGTATCTTTCGTCTTCCCATATACGCCCAAGAAGCCAAGCAGGGTCACGCAAAGATTCTTCGTCACATGCATCACGTCGATTGCAGAGCGGACCTCTAGTTCTTTCCAATAGGGCAGGTCCGAAAATATAGATTTCTTTTTCCACATGGGTGCGCGTCCGTCATCGTCATTCGGAAAAGATTGTCAGCCAGGACCCTTTCCAAAGATTACCTTCAAATCCTTGACCATATCATGTACATCATCACCAGTATGGTGGCGAGGCTTCGTCCGGTGATCCGCCTCACCTTTGAAATGCTTGCCTTTCTTTCTTACGAGATGCCTGCTCGGAAGAAATCGACGATGTCCCAGGTACACATTCTTCTTACAATTATCCAAATATATACTGTCGGTATCATCCAAACAGTGCGTGCATGCGCGGTATCCCTTATTTGTCTGTCCTGAAAGGTTACTGAGAGCAGGCCAATCATTGATGGTCACAAACAGCAACACATGTAGGTCAAATTCTTCCTGTTTGTGCTCATCCCACGCACGTACACCTTTTCCATTCCACAGCTGTAAGAGTTCTTCAACTAATGGCCTTAGGTACACATCAATGTCGTTGCCGGGTTGCTTAGGGCCTTGGATGAGCACTGGCATCATAATGAACTTCCGCTTCATGCACACCCAAGGAGGAAGGTTATACATACATAGAGTCACAGGCTAGGTGCTATGATTGCTACTCTGCTCCCAAAAAGGATTAATGCCATCTGCGCTTAAACCAAACCATACGTTCCTTGCGTCACCTGCAAAGTCCTCCCAATACTTTCTCTCGATTTTTCTTCACTGCGACCCGTCAGCGGGTACTCTCAACTTTCCGTCTTTTTTACGGTCTTCTCTGTGCCATCGCATCAACTTGGCATGCTCTTTGTTTTGGAACAAACGTTTCAACCGTGGTATTATAGGAGCATACCACATCACCTTGGCAGGAATCTTTTTCCTGGGGCGCTCGCCCTCGACATCACCAGCGTCATCGCGGCTGATCTTATAGCGCAATGCACCGCATACCGGGCACACATTCAAATCCTCGTACTCATCGCGGTAGAGGATGCAGTCATTAGGGCATGCATGTATCTTCTGCACCTCTAATCCTAGAGGGCAGATAGCCTTCTTTGCTTCATACGTACTCTCGGGCAATTCGTTGTCCTTTGGAAGCATCTTCTTTAACATTATCAGCAACTTTCCAAATCCCTTGTCAGATACACCATTCTCTGCCTTCCATTGCAGCAATTCCAGTGTGGTGCCCAGCTTTTTCTTGTCAGCTTCGCAATTCGGGTACAACAATTTCTTGTGATCCTCTAACATGCGCTGCAACTTCTTCTTCTCCTTTCACTTGCGCAGTTTCTCTTTGCATCGGCAATGGCCCGACCTAGATCATCAGCGGGCTCATCTGATGCCTCTTCTTCAGCTTCTTCCCCCATTGTTGTACCATCGTATTCAGGGAACCCATGGCCAGGATAGCTGTCGTCGTCCTCTTCTTCTTCATTGTCTTCCATCATAACCCCTCTTTCTCCGTGCTTGGTCCAAACATTATAGTGGGGCATGAAACCGGCCTCAAACAGGTGGACGTGAATGGTTTTTGACTTAGAGTAACTCCGATCATTCTTACAGCCAGCACATGGACAAGACATAAAACCATCCGCCCGCTTGTTTGCCTCAGCCGCAAGCAGAAAAGTTTGCATGCCATTAACGAACTGGGGAGAGCATCGGTCATCGTACATCCATTGCCGGCTCATCTTCATTACATAGCACCGAATAGACCAAATTAATACAAGTTCATACATAAAGTTCATACAACACTTATTCTCATAAAACAAACATACAAATAACTCTCTAACTAAAGCATTTAAATGCAACAAGAAATGCGATCAAGATCGCAACTAAGGTAACAATTGATCCAATAGCATAATGATACCAAGCCTCACTATCAATGGCATATTTTCTAATCTTTCTAATCTTCAAGCGCATTTTCTCCATCTTGATCTTGTGATTATCGACGACATCGGCAACATGCAACTCCAATTCCATCTTCTCCCCCTCAATTCTTTTCAATTTTTCTTTCAAATACTCGTGTTCTCTTTCAACTAAATTTAACCTCTCGACAATAGGGTCGGTTGGAATTTCCGTTTCACATACCTCCTAGATAAAAATATCTATGTCAACTTGATGGGCATAATTTGTCATAAACATGAAATGCAACAAATAGTTATAAAAGAGAATATATCACATCCGAATCATTACCCGGATGAGGGCCGACGGGGACGGATATCAAAACCATGGCACTATGTATAACAAACAATGTACGGGTAAGATAATTATACAAGTAACTATATATCTAAATTACACAAACATGATTTTTTTTATATAAAAAAGATAAGAACAAGAGGCTCACCACAAGGTGGTGCCGGCGACGGGACGGTGCGGGCGATCGACGGTGGTTAGGACGGAGACGGGAAGGCACTAAGTAAACCACACCTACAAATGCAAACTAAGAGTTATTTTGACCTCAAATTACATATAAATCAAATACTACCACATATATTCCTTCCAAAATAAACCCACAAATCACTATACTTATAGAGCATTGCAAGAGCTAATCTAGCAATGAGAGATGAAAGGACAAAGTTGCCAACCTTTGTGATCACTTGGATTGATGGGGTGCCTTCAAATCTTCAGAAATTTTGGCAAAAATAGAGTGTGAGCTCGAGAGGAAGAGGAAGAAAACAGAGGAGAGGAAAGGGAAAGAACAGAGCGCTCGGGCTCGACGAAGGGGTTTATATAGGATGGCCTATAGTACCGGTTCGTCTAACCAACCGGTACTAAAGGTGCATCTCTAGTCCCGGTTCGTGGCATGAACCGGTACGAAAGGTGCTGGTGGGGCCCCAGCCTGACAACAGCCTGCCACCACCTCTTTAGTACCGGTTCGTGGAACCACGAACCGGTACTAATGAGCGCCGCCCGCCTAGCCATTGGAACCGGTACCATTAGTGCCGGTTCAGTTACAAACCGGGACTAATGTGCTTCACATTAAGCCCTTTTTCTACTAGTGTTAAGAGGACTAAAACCCTACCTATCTACTAGCTGGATCCGAGGCACCAGAAATCCCCTCCCCGCCACCTGCCGCTGGAGCGGCAGTCGAAGCGGAGGCGAATCCGCGGGCTCGCTGGTGGAGATCAAGGGGAGGAAGGCTTTCACTATTCGCCTTGCGAGAGGGGACAAAAAAATATCTCACAATCAATAAACGTGGCTCTCAAGTTGAGAGGAATCGTGAGACCTAGACGAATCCAGAACAGTATTTAAACCCAAATACACCCTCCATAAGAAAATATAAGAGCGTTTTTTTATGTTTCTTTACAGAGGGAGTAGAAAGTATTACATCTGGCTTCAAGAGAGAGACCATGACACGAAGAGTTTGACCTCTCAATCTTATTTTACTAGACGATGCCCCGCACATTGCTGTGGGAAATTCTAGTGAATTTTCAGAGTAGCATCTACACATCCAAGAAGACAAAAATTTGGATACAATATGATTTCATATATAATTACTGATTCAAAGATGTTACTATACACAGCAGTTGGCTAGTGTAGAGCCTGAATGAAGCTGCAGTTTTTAGTTCTTCCTCGGTATATGACTTCAGCAGATTAGTGCGGTATGTATAGCATTCAGATTGCAGGAAAGACATATTATGCAGCAAAAATTAAAATCAACACATGTGGTAGAGAAATAGTGGCAATTTTTCTTACAAACATGTTAAGAAAATTATTGGATTTAATAACCAGACCTGTAGTCTACCTTCTCTTTCCTCTTCGATATAAAACCTGTATGGGCAGTGGCAGAATCAATGCCTTGAGAAGGAGGCTGCGGGGAGAACTTGGTATTGAGAAGGGAGGCGATGTCGAGGGCTACGGAAATGTCCTCGCCAATACCCACGGCACCAGCAGGCCATATGTGTCAAATATCAAGGTCGTTGACGATGATAGATCACAATAACGAGCTAAGTTTGCTGGACATAGATTTCTCCGGGAATGTTGGTCAATCCTCGAAATATCACCAAGAAGGGATCGTCATTGTTTTGCAGTAAACGAGTGAGCTGCAATGTAAAAAAATATTGAATAAGAACTCTGGTGTACATTTGCGTGGTTCATAGAATCATATCTGGTTCGGTGCAGAATGCAAAAAAAAATAAAAAATAAAAAATCACACAGATCTTTGCTTTGGGTTAACACCAGTTACACAATAAAACTTCTGTTTACATGATATCGGCAGTATGAATAGTTGTTGAAGATCGGTGGAAAAGAAAAATTCGTTTAAGAGTAAACCAAGCAAAGAAAAAACTGAAACAAAATATGTTTACGACTGAACCAAGCAAACAAACAATTGAAACAAAAATGCGTAGCTCTGAACCAATCAATGGATGAAGCACTGATACTTCATAAATCATGTGGAGCTTGCAAGAAAAATGCAGAGTGAAGAATCAAGGAGCGGCTTGAAAAACATGGTGGTGGTCTGCCAGCGGCTGAGGAATTGACGAGGGTGGGAGATGTAGCTTCAGAACCTTGGTGCTGAATCAAGAAGTGGCTTGACAATGACAACCATGGTGGTGGTCTGCCAGCGGCTGAGGAAATGAAGGGGTTGAGACCTGTAGCTTCAGAACCTTGGAGCTGTTAGGCCAATGTCTGAGGAGCCGACGTAGGAGGATAGCAGGCTGCGCAGGGAAGGGAGCAGACGTGGCAGTCTTCCGTGCAGGTAAGGGCGGCAGATGCGTGGAGATGAAGTTGTGGTCTTGTGGAGACGACGGGAGCTCAGAAGCTCCATTTATTAAAGAGAGTGGTTTTTCAGAAGCTCCATATGAACAGTGAATTCAAATAAATAGAATTTTTTTAAAAAAGTCTGAAAATTTGCAACATCAAAGATGATCAAATTTTGTAGGTGCTTGCAAGTTTTCATGCCAAAAAACCTTTCGAGGAACTCTACACACGAAAAAGATTTCAGTGTTTGAAGTTTTTAGCACTTTTAGCACTGAAATCTGAATACTCGTTTGTAGACCTTTCTCTACATGATATTTTGATATGAAAACTTGCAAGAACCTACAAAGTTTCAGATTTTTTCGAATTTTTTCTTTTTTCTTTTGAATTTGCTGTTCATATAGGGTGCCTAGGCACCTGGGAGCTGTTACACCTTTCTGTTTATTAAAGTGATAGGAAATGTGCCAGTTAACATCTGCATGAGGAGGAGAAAGAGATCCATCTGTTTTCATTGCAAGAAAGTAGTGTGATTTGTTGGAGATTGGAGAAGATGAAGAGGGAGAGGGACTGCCGTGGAGAACACAGGAGGCTGTGATGGGGAATCGCTGGGGTAAAATAAGAGCCCGGACCGTGGAGAAGAGATGAAGGATGGGAGGAGTTACGATGGGAAAGAAGAAAGGGATTTTTTTTGCCACAATTACAGTTTTGCCTCTAGTTGTGCCAGCCCGTGAGTTTTGTTGTTAGATTTGTTTCTGAGGTCGTCCGTGTGAATTTAGCTCGGCTAAGTTTTGCCCTTTCTATTTGGCTCTTCTCAGTTTTCCCGAACCTTCTAATATCTTAATTGCACTTTTCTCATATATCATATCAACTTGTTATAAACTTTCAAAGTAATGATAAAGTCGTTTGAAAATTTATAACAAATTCATATGAAAAATGCAAATAAGATATCAGAATGTTCGAACAACATCACCTATATTTGTATGTCATTTTTATTCATGAAAAAGTATTGTTTATACATTTTAATGTTTAATAATTTTAATAACATTAATAACCTCATGTAGTTTAAACAATATCCTTTTTCTGAATTCAAATGACATGCACATAAAGGTAATTTTTCTGAACATTTTGATATATTATTAACCTTCTTGTGAATTCATATGAATTTGTTACGAATTTTTAAAGTATTGGTCAAATGGTCGAAAGGCACTCAAACGATCTCAGAGACGAATCTAAGAGCAGAACTGCAGAGCCGAAAAGTAATGGCAAAACAGATGGGCTGGTTCCGACTTTTTTTGTGTGCGAGTGGGTGCTACTCCCATGGGGAAGACGAAAGAAGCAGTACATCTCGTGAACCCACTGGGAAAAAAGAACAACGCCAGCGAGTGGTGCCAGTTGCGATGGTAAAGAGATAGAAGCGGGGAGCGAAGCGTTATTTTCACTTAGCGGTGCGAACTGTCAATAAATTTCACGAACTTCTGATCAAACGGCTAAAAAGTGTTGAGCTAGTCAACAATACAGGTGCTACTCAAGAGGACTGCCTAGTGATCTGATTGGTGCTTATCTTTCTATACATGCAAATAGGGTTTTCACTGAATGTCACGTCGAAGAACCATTGCAATTATATCATACACATATAAATATAATTATGAACATGCAAATAAAATAATAACAATTTTACTATTGCCTCTAAAGCATATTTCAACATGGCCATCATCTCGACAATGGTCGGGTTGACCAAGGTGATGTCATGCATATACCCCTCGCGTTGTCGTGCAGGCAGAGAAACTCGTTGTAGGTGTCGGACATTTGTGTATTAGTTTAGTGGAAAGTAGGAGGCCCGGAGGTCCTCTACTGCTCGGTGCAGCTCCCCATCGACGATGATGATGACAGATTGTCAGAGATCCAGGCGATGGAGTCGTATGTGTTCCATAGGATGACTTTGGGATGACTCATCACCTCTGTGGTGCGCGCGTTGATGACGTCGTGCTAGAGCTGAGGCGTGTTCGGCACCTGGAGACCAACAGGAGATGAAGCATGATCTTCACCAACACGTTTGTGGGTCAGTATGGATCCATGGACATGGCTGTGCCATTTCTTCTTCTTTTATGCATCGATCTAGGATTTCACATGCAAATAAAACGGAAGGGATTCGAATCTGACTTGATGACTTGGTTCCGGGTTGATTGTTTTACTGTTTTTACTGGGAAAACTTGCTTTCATGCCACTATCTAGAGCGAGTTAAATGCACATAACCATCACATTTGCAATGCGGTTAGCAAAAATAAAATTACCACTTTAGAAATCGTTGCAATTCTCACTGCGCCAAAACTTTGACAGTGGCCAAAAATTTTTTGAACACGTTTTAATGTGGCAAATGGAAACTGGTGACGGCGAGCTGAAAATGGCTATTAATGGCGGGGCTCACACGCCAGTCTCACTAAATCCTCAATGAAAAAAAAATGTTCAACCTCCTGACCAGAAGGTGCACGCCCCGGGCCGCCAGCCTGCATCGCCGCCGTGCCCCAGGCCCCAAATGAGTATGAGTGCGATACGTGGACGCCAGGTGAATGCGCTTGCGAGGACAGGTCACGCATGGACGGGGAGGCACACTACGCTATGGGGATGGTGCCTGCGTTGTTGCCCGTGGATCCGCCTGCTGCCCCATCCACTACTAGGAAAAAGCCTAGCAGTAGCGTGGGTTGAAGGCGTAGTAGTGCCGAGGGGGGGGGGGGGGGGGGGGGGCGCTACTGATACGGTGCTATAGCTAATGTTCAACAGTAGCGCGGGTGGGGCACACACTACTATCCTGCATAGCAGTAGCGTGCTGTGGATGCCCAGCGCTACTAATACACCTTCCTAGCAGCAGCGTGTTTGTTTCACTCGGCGCTACTACTACACCTCCCTAGCAGTAGCGCCCGGTGGGCTACCCGCGCTACTGATAAAGATTGTTTTTTTCTTTCTACTGCATATTGCCGTTGTATTTGTTCTAGTTTTATATAGTAGTATCATCATATGATTTTATGATTATGATGAGTTATTATTTCAGTGGGTGAAGGAGGCATGGATTAGATTCAAGTGGAGGTAACATGGTGCAGATCCAAAGTACTACTAATCCAAACTTGATCACTTTAGTTTGAATTAGTATGATCAAGTTTGGATTAGTAGTACTTTTGATCTGCACCATGTGTTGCCTCCACTTGAATCTAATCCATGTTTATTTCACCCACTGATATATATAATAATTGATCATGCTCATAATGATATAACAACTAAGCATCATCATCATTAATAATAACTCATCATCGTTATCATAATAACAAGTCATACTCATCATCATCATAGTCATCTAACAACTTCTACTCGTTATCATAATAACAAATCATACTCATCATCATCATAGTCATCTACAACTTTTACTCGTTATCATAATAACAAGTCATACTTATCATCATCATAGTCATCTAACCAACCCTAATTAATTGTTCTTAGCACATGATCGTGAGTATTAGCTGGGACCTGCTACCCTTTCTAAGGTAAAATAGCATAAAACAAGATAACCCCTGACTCTCCATTATGAAGAATGGAGATTATCCTCTCTCTAATTCATGCGCTTAGCACAATGTTGCTTCCAAGTAGCTCCCTATGATTCTTCATACATTTTTTCCATTCTTTGATTGTCATGTCTTCATCGGTTTGAGAAATCTTGTATGAACAGCGGTGAAGCCTAGGCGGACTTGGCCGTAAGCTAATAACATCAAGGCGACCTTTCGAAAATATCAGATGAGGCACACAATCCTTCGGGATTTTCTGTTGAAAAACATAATAATAACGTCGTAGTTAGCAATGTAATTTAGCTTTAGAAGAATGTATGCAAAAGATGCACTGATGTCGTAATATTAAAAAATCTTACCATGCCATCTCCATGTATGTTACCATAGTTCAACACGTGCACTAGTGGCACGTAATGACCATAATGTGTAGGAGTTTCATAATTGATGTTGTAATTCTCAACATCAATAATAAATGAGATAAGATGATCTTTCTCCTCATAAGTTAATTCAGAGCCCTCAGTGTAGTAGGTTCTGTCTACTATCTTCCATACATTTTTTGAAGAATGAAAATAAGCTGTCAACTATTGTGAAATAAACAATATACATTACTTAATAAATATGTTTGAGAAACTCAAATGGAGGTAGAAGTGGAGGCGTATCAACATCAACCCAAATGTCGATATTATCTTCGTCGATACTATCTTCATCGATATTATCTTCGTTAGTGTCATCCTCAGAATCACCAAGATCGAAGGTGACATGCATACCCTCCTGAAAAGCATACGCTTTTGCATAGTGCTTCCCAATTCGAGCAAACGAAATGGGAGTAGGTCACCGCATTTTATAGCTTTACGGGAAAAGCATAACCATGATTGGTCCTGAGGTTAACTCTCTTTGTCTCCATATTCTCGTGATCTTCGAAATTCAGCTTCTCCAAGACATAACCTCTTGCATGGCAGGGGATGCACTAGTCGGATTGTAAAAAAGCGAAATTACACGTTGATGAAGCGCAGAAGGCATGCTTAATTACGAAAAACCACTTGTCATTGTTGCGTACCGTACAAACATCGAAGGTCTCGTCGAGCTTAACAGTGAAGCACTGACCGTCTTTCAGGTGAGGCAGCCTGTCGCACAGACCCTGGTCGTCGCCGCAGTAGTCGCACTCAGGGATCCTTTCGTCCTCAGACATTTTCTATGTTCATAATTCAAAGATTAAACTTCTAAATTTCAATATATGTACTACAAAAACTAAATTCGATCATTAATATTCATCACGGGTTGACTTTCGGTCTGTCGAGTCTTTCTTGAAAACTCTCATCTCACGTGGTGTATATGATGGGCACTCCCTCTCTGATATATTCGACCGTCGGTGATGGTCGCTCCTCCCTTCGTTCCCGAGTGCATTACACCAAATTGTCTAGCACACGGGAACGAAGGAGAAGCAACCCCCATGACAACAGTCGGGATTCTTCATCTCGGACATTTGCGACCATCGGTGATGGTCGTTCTTCTCTTCCTTCCAGTGCATTACCAAAAGGTCTATCACGAGAAAGAAGAGGAAGAACGACCCCCACGACAACAGTCAGCATTCTTCTTCTCTCATATATGGTGGACACTCCCTCACTGTTTTTTGGCTGTCATGTATGGAGCCCCAACAGACTTAAAGTCAACCCAAAATGTCGTTTAATGCTCTTTCCGGCAAATCCAAGCCACACGATATTTCCTACATTCTAGCACAAGCCATGCTAAAATTCACGGAAAAATTCAGCATGACCTTTGCTAAAAAGGACATATCGAGCGCCTGAAATTTGCCGAAACGGAAATTAATCAACACTTCGGCAAAACATAGGCCACTCGGAGGTGTTCCCTGCAAACATAGGCCACCTGGGCAAGCACATATCCTATTTGAGCAACACTAGATATACATGTTTATATCTACATCATATTTGAGCAACACTAGCTAGTACACAACACTAGATATACATGTTTACTCATTATAGACGATGGCTGTCGAGGATGCAGGTGTCGTCGGTGATCTTCTGGGCGTCATCGACCGGCTCATCATTGATATACCCTGCGCCACACATGAGTATAAACACATGAGCATTCAAACTTGGCGCTCATTCACAATGGTTCAATATAGAAACTAGGTCTCTCTCTCTCTCTCTCTCTCTAAATTTGGCAATATGAGATTGACATAACTAAATACCCTAGTTCTACTCTATTCAACACTTACTAAAAACTTCTATTACTATAATTGCTATACCTAAATTTTCTTACAACAAACTTCTATGACTAAATGTGATACCTAAAAATTTCTCATATAGCATTCCAATACATTTCTATATTGAAAATTTTCTACACATAAAAATTTCTATTACTTAATTTTTTTAGTAAAAATTTCTATGACTATAATTTATTTTCTATTCTATTACTAGTTATAATCTCTACCAACTAAGTGTCCAATACATGTTTCTACCAACTATTTTTTTTAACTAATTAAGTAAATTAGAAAGTATAAAGTATTAAGTTAACTAATTTCTATTACTAATTTTTTTACTAAAAATTTAAAAACAGATGGAGGTGAAGGGAGGAACAGGGAGGGATGAGCGAGGGAGGGAGGGAGCTAGGTGGAGGGAGGAGGAGGACGAGGCAGGGAGGGAGGAGACCGGGAGGGAGGAGGTAGGAGGGAGGGAGGTTGAGGGAGGAGGAGGACGAACGAGGCAGGGAGGGAGGAGGCAGGAGGGAGGGATTGGAGGGAGGGAGAGGGAGGAGGAGGATGGATGAGGCAGGGAGAGGGAGGAGGCAGGAGGGAGGGAGGGAGAGGGAGGTGGAAGGAAAGGGAGGGAGAGAGGTGGAGGGAGGAGGAGGAGGGAGGGAGGAGATACCTCGGTGGAGGAGGAGCAGGAGCGCGGGTAATCTCTTCCGATGGCGGCAGGCGACGGTGTCGCGGCGTGGCGTGGGGAGAGAGTGGAGAGGGAGAGTGAGGGTCGGTCGCGCGGAGGAAGACGATAAGTTTGGGTTAGTAGCATCGCGGGTTAGGGACAAGCGGTACTACTACTGGTCATAGCAGTAGCGCCGGCTATTAATCCGCGCTGCTGCCACGTTGGGCCCGCCATGTGGCCAAGTTCAAACTTAGCAGTAGCGCCTTACACTAAAAACGCGTTACTACTACTTTGTTAGCAGCAGCGCGGTTTGCAGAAGGACACTACTACTATACCTAGCCTGTTGGCAACGGTGTGGCAATTATAGTAGTAGCGCGTTTTCACCATGCCGCGCTACTGCTATGTGGATAGCAGTAGCGCCCTTTGTGAGCACGCGCTACTGCTAATTAGTAGTAGCGCCTCCTTTTAGACAGCACTACTGATAAGCTTCTATGTATAAGGTTTTAGTGATGGATCCCATTGACGGCTGGCATGTGAATATATCTCCGATCGATTCCACTGGCAGAGCTCGGATCCGTCGCTCGAGCGGCATGAATTGGGCTTAGGGGCAGGGATAGCGGAGCAGCACCCACAACGTTAGTCCCGACCACCCCATGAGAGAGGCGGACGAGCCGGGCAGGAGGCCCTTCGCCGTATCCGGCTTCTCCTGCGACGCGGGCTCCTCCCCCGCCTCCTCTCCGGCAGACATGGTAGTCTGGCATCTCCCTCGTCTCCTCGTCGGGAGGTAGGGAATGAAGAGGAAAGAGAGAGATATTATTTGGCTCTTTTTATTTTTCTTGGTTTTTTCTACTTGGACCCACACGTGAGAGAAAGGAGGTCATGTTTTCCTCTTTTCTTTTGTCATGTCGGTCCCGCATGTAAGTGGGGAAGGGTGCGCCTCCGACCACGCAGTTAACAGCCATTTTTGGCTTACCGTCACCTATTTTCATTTGCCACTTCAAAACACTATCCAAAGAATACTTGGTTTTTTTGCCACTGTCAAAATTTTGGAGCTGTGAGAAATGCAACGAATTTAAAGTGGTGGTTTCACACCGCAAATGTGGTTGTGCTGTGCATTTTACTCATCTAGAGCTGATATTCGATATCTGCCACTAGATTTTCATAAATTGTGATTGTGCCACTAACCCTTGCGAAGAATATAGCCACAAGACCATGAGCACGTCTCCATGATTCGCCGTGTGGTGAGCAGTCGTTGCCGTCGCATTCGACACGTTTTCCTCCTTTGTAGAGTCCACTACTTTGCCATGCCGACCGAACTGTGCAACTAAATTTATGTATTTCCTAGGAAAAGAAATATGATATAAAGTATAGTGATATGAAAAAAAGAGAAGAAAAAGTAAAAGAATAAAAGAGAGAAAAAACCAAAACAAAATCCTATGATGTCCACACTTACTCCCTCGGCGTACACTCTCCGTTTTTATTTACTCTGCATATTAGAGTTGACTGAAGTCATACTTCGTAAAGTTTGACCAAGTTTATAGAAAAAATACAAATATTTACCATAACAAATCTATATGATGCGAAAATACGTTCAATAATGAATCTAATGGTATTGATTTGTTATTGTACATGTTAATATTTTTGTCTATAAACTTCGTCAAAGTTTAACTTTGAGCAAAGCTAATATGCGAAGTAAATAAAAACGGAGGGAGCAGCAGATGAGATCTAGTCAACCCCATTTAAGAAATGTGCACTGCTTAGCAAACTCCAAAAATAAATTTCAGAGAGAGGCAAACTCCACATTAATTGGACCGATTTAATTATATCCACCAAGGCCACCAGCCCACCACCTCGCTTTCCACGCGCTAGCTACACCTACAGCGACGTGGGGAGAAACGGGAGTCATGGCTGCTGCTCCTCTCACACATGCGTACGCCCATATATCACCCCCGCATCACACTCGTCCATGGCCAGGAAATTCATCTCCATCGAGACCAGCACCACCAACCACGAAACTAAGCTAGCCCTTGTCCTCCAGTTTAATCTGGCCAACCGGCCGGCGACATGTCTTCGAATCCGCTGCTCGACGCAGGCGAGCCCTTTGGCGAATGCCGCGAGGCGAAGCGTCCCTCGCCGGCGTGGCTGCGCCGCCTGATCGACACGGAGGAGGCCTGGGCGCAGCTACAGTTCGCCCTGCCCATGGTCCTGACCAACATGTCCTACTACGCCATCCCGCTAGTGTCCGTGATGTTCTCCGGCCACCTCGGCAACGTCCACCTCGCGGGCGCCACGCTCGGCAACTCCTGGGCCACCGTCACCGGCTACGCCTTCGTTGTACGTACTGGTATCGCACCTCTTAATTTTGATCACGCTTATACTATAATTGAACCGCCGTATATATGTGTGTGTGACGCTTGATTGTATGATCGTATATCGTATGTCACACCACGTACGTGCTGCTCATATAGATCTCGTTTCTGTTACCTGATGAATATATCTGCATCTTTCTTTATTGAAATGGAGACAAAAGATTTGTCTCATGAATTAATTAAGCATAAGAGAATTACCTAGTTAACTATATGCATCTTATCGTCAGTGGCCGACCTTGAACATCGGTCTTGGGGGTGCCGGTGTTTAACACTTATTAAACATTACACTATATATGGTATAATTTGATCTAAATGTGGTCATTACCTTGATAATTAATCTTAAAATTGCATTAACTTGTCAGGTATTTAGTGTTACATATATAGTACATTTTATTTTGCAATTTTGGAAGGGGTGCCATGGCACCCACGGCACTCCCACTAGATCCGCCACTGCTTATCGTACATTGCACACATACTGGTAAACAAGGGAGTACAACGTGCTGGTCATATACACAATGAAGTTTCTAATAATAATTTTGTTGTTACATATAAGTCGCATTTCGTTGATCTAATTGACTATCTAAAGATACGCGTAAGACATACACTGTAACTGTAACGGAGGGAGTAAGTTTTTCAAGCTCCCAAATCTTTCTAGGAGTTAAAATTGTTGTAGGGGATATGTTACAACTAAAGTAACCAAGCTTTGACCATACAGCGAATCGTTTTCACTAGTACATATAAATGGCAGCACATGGTCGTCAGTGACCATAAATTAGCCAAGTCTGGACAGTTGAAATTCATTGTGTATTTGTCGGCACCAACTGTAGGCACTAATTCGTCTGACCGGTACGTACGTGTACGTCCAGTAGCCACAACCATGGCACAGTGGCACCATGAAATCGGATATGTTTAAAGACTCGTCTATACGTCACACGCTTGAAAAAAAACCGGTTATCTTTTAAATCGTTGGGCATCCTCCTTTCCTGTTCCTCCTGTTTCTTTCTCCTCCACACACCCACTGTCCATGAATCACAGGCCGGACCGCCTGCTGCCACCATCCATGGCCGGCGGTGCTCTCGCGTTGGCCTCGCCGCCTTGATTCACCCTCGCTTCGCCGTCATCTGTTTCCATCCCTCTAAATCTCCTTGGCGCTATATTTTCTTCGGTGAGTTTGAACTCCCGATCCAAACCAGTTAACCTCCTACCGCCCGCCACATGTGACGTTGTTGTCATGTCGTCAGCAGATCTGGTTGTTTCTGTCTGAGGCGTCAGCAGTGTCCCCCGTGTCTTGCTGCATTTGCCGCGGTGCCACCATCTTAGGCCTCAGAGCTTCTCGGAAAATTGTCTGACATGAAAAAGAGTTTGTCACCCGAGGTTATCAAAACCGATATTTTTAATGCAAGTCTCCAACAATATCGGTATGTGTGAGATATGGACAAGTCTCCATGGCATTCACGACCATCAGCCATCCGCACTAATTTATTACCTCAACATGCAACCATATCACCTCACTATAAAACTTTAAATGGAATAAGGCACACCACAACATGCAACCATCTACCGGGAAAAGACCCACCACAATATTCTACCATGCATGAAAAAATGTTTTCCATTCAATTATTCTACTTATATTCAATAAATATTGTTACAACAACATAATCAAACTAGAGAATACCCCGAGCGTTGCTGCGGGAACTGGTTGATATTATTTCAGTGAAATTTGGCTGTATGAAACATTAGTATTAAACTAACAATATGTGCCCTCACAAAGAAAAACTAAAGTTATGTTAATTTGAACCAAAAGACATATAATTTATTGTATTTTATTATCCTATGCAATGTTGAGGATAGCACTTATCTTAGCGTTTCAGTCGGCTGAGGATTAGAGATTAATCAGAAATCGGCTGATTAGTCGATTTTATTGGTTGACTATTAACCGACCAATTTTCGCTTGCAATTCTCAGGTTCGAAGCACTAATAAGGAAAAAAAATGGAAACATCCATCTATGCCTTCAAATATGACAACACTACATTAATACATAACTATATATTACATGCAAACAATGAGTCACTGACAAATAAAATAGGACATCGCTACAACAAATGTCCTATAAAACGGGGGATGAAGTGTGATGTTCGGGATGCTAGTGAAGTGGAAGCCCTGTTTTGGTATTTCTGATCACAGGGCATGACCCGATTATTCGCTAGATTCTTGATTAATCACTTGACAGAGCGATAAATCCACCCAAATGATAAATAAAAAGATAAGATATAATCTTAGCGGTCACCCACCTACAAGGATACCTATAGAAGTAGTATTAATGAGGGTGTTTTCACATGCATCGTGAGGTGATATAGTTAAATTTTGAGGTAATTGAAGTTAGTGTTGAATACGAGATGAGTAGCATGCATAGTGCACTTCAATTTGGGTGTTTTTCCATGCATGAGGAAGTGACATAGTTTCATGTTGAGATTATTAAAGTTATTGGGATCAACTATTTAGGTATATAGGATAGAGTAAGTCATGTATTTTTAATTTTGATTATCATGTTGTCAAACGAAATTATCATCAATCAATTCCTGCAACAATGATATCATGGCATTAACGATCATCACAATGTCAGATCTCTGCACTCTTTTTCACCCGAATAACGAGGGTGTGATATTTTGTCACAAACGAATGCTTATGCATGCAGCAAAAATCGCTGGGCCTGCAGCAGCTCACAACTAAGACCTTGCAGAAAGGGTAGTATAATAGACTAGTATCATCCACACGCTACTAGCCTATGAGACTACCTCACCAATGCATTCTATATTATATATTGTCACTTCAGTTATTTATTTCTAAATTTCAATACATAGTTGTGGCTATGATTTTTTTATTAAGTTTTCTCATTTGACGTGCTATGATACTTTATCAAAACATGATACTAGAAAATTCTCTCACATAATTAACTACAGTACCACATCAATTTTTTTCTTGCGTTTTGCAATGCTTATAATATTATGGTACTGCCACTTTGAGAGCCCAAACCCTTATGTGGAACTCAAGTATACCCATGCATCAAAATCGAACATATGCCGCACCGGCGTGTGTTTGTGTGTGTGTGTGGGGTGGGGGGGGGGGGGGGGGGTGGGATCTAGGAGATATAGGAGCTGAGATCAATGCGCTACATACTATTGGCGACTAACAAAAGCAAATTATTCGGTTTGGAGATAGTATTCATATGTTTCAAGTCTTGATATCAATGCAGTTAAATGAAACATATATATATATATATATATGTATATATATATATGTATATATATATATATATAACATATTTACTCCCTTCATCCAGAATTAACCTCTGCTGAAATGAGTGTATCTAGACGCACTCATTTCAACGACATAATTTCCTGATACAGGTAGTATACATATACTATTCTGATAACGGTATCAGAATAATATTCTAATAATAAGCCGACCAGTCGTAGGAGCAATAGTTGAACTGCACCCTAGGGTCAGGTTGAACTTACGCAAACATTGTCCAAATGGGGCTTGTGATATATTGTTGGGAAGTTGTGGACATGAGGATCACAACATATGTGGAACATTTTTGCGAATTTTTCAACGTTTAAGAGCAGTTTTGAAAACCGTTTTCTTCATACAAAAAGCATGAATCCTTTTTTCGAGCTCATTTCTAAACTGTTAATTGGAATGAGGAAAATGATATGCCGTTAGAAAGCTGCCGCAAATTCACTCATTTCTCATATAGAAAGATTTCCCAAATCCCCTACGGTTAAAGAGCAATTTAAAAAATTGCATAATTTCTCAAAGCGAACAACCGAGTTTGTATTTTTGGATTCATTTGAAAATGGCTCATCCGATTGATGCAAATAATATGGTGTTGGAAAGCTTATGAAAATGCGCCGAAGTTTGTCCCAATTCCAAATGGTTTAAGGGTAATTTGAAAAGCAGCCGAAGTTTGAACGAGATTGTATTTCACGTTGATTTTTTAACGGTTTCTCGGAATGTAGCAAATGATATGATGCTGGAAATCTTGAGAAAATGCGAAATGTTTTCGTATAGAACATTTGTACCAATTCCTTATGGTTTTAGAAAATGACCAAAAGAGTTTATTGGCCGTCATTTTTGCAAATTTATCGGAACGGGGCAAATGATTTACCGTTGGAAAGCTATTAAAAATACGAAACTTATTCATGTTTACAGTTATCTCTAATTCCCAACCATTTTTGAGTAATTTTAAAAATTACGAGATCATATGTGCTGCCTTCATCGCTAAAACAGAGTTATTCAAACGCGAGTGAAGAAGTTGGACTTCTCGGGCATGTTTGTTCGAACTTCTCTCTGTTTCTTGTGTGCTTTTTTTTGCCCGTAAGTCTTAGACCACTCACTGGACATAGGCAAATGATAAACCGATGGAAAGCGGTTGAAAACATGCAACTTTTCAGTGTTGAGCATTTTTTCCTATTCCCAATGGTTCTAGAGATTTTTTCAATATGTAAAAACTTGTTTTAAGTTGTATACATAAAACTTTTAAACCGTTTATCAGAACGAAACATAGAATATACCATTGGAAAGCTTATGAATAGGAGCAACTTTTTTATGTAGACAATTATTACAATTTCGTTGCCGTTGGTGAGCAATTTTAAAATGGCAAAAACAACGTCGTTTTTTGCTATTTTTTGAACATGTAAATGAGCAATGGACGTCTCGCACAATTTTTTTTGAACTGTGTCGGGAGGAGCACTCGAACTTCTTTAAGCTAAGCTTTTAGGCTTCTCTGAGAGCGAATGAGGTAGCCAGCAGTGGCGGAGACAGGGGGACGAGCAGGGGATCCCGATCGAGAAATTCTACTACGTAGTTTTTTTTAGACAAAATACTACACGTAGTACTAGTAACTAGCGAGAACGTGAGGTGATTAGAAGTACTTGGCCCCCTTCAACTCAAACGGAAATACTATAAACAATAGAGAAAGCCCATTGTAAAACCCACTCATGGCCCGTTCCTAGTCCTTAGGTCCTAGCGTTAACTACCCTTCCCGAGCTTAACGTGTGATTGGATTAGGCCGGTGACTGCGTTGCCGTCGTGCCGCCTCCTTCCCTTCGAACAGTTTCTTGCGATCAGAGACTAGATCGAAGTGCGACGCCTCCGTCGCGAGGCGAAGCAAGTGCTCAGCCAGGCCAGGAATTCGAGGAGAATGCCTACACCAGGAAGGGCATCGGCTCTGTGCAGAAGCTCCTCAGGGACGCGACCGGAAGCTCAAGAAGGAACTGCAGCAGCTGGAGGCCGGCGCTGTTCCGATCATCGATTCTCCATCCGACTAACCAGTGTATGCATCACTGACCATTATCTACTAAATTCTCTCAACTATTGTCTTGTAGTAGTACATGTTAAAATTGTATGTCAAATTAATTACTTTGATTGTATGATCTTTTACATAGCCATTGTATGATTTTTAATGCTAATTCTAAGACTTGCAGTTATAAAGAAAAACGCAGCTAAACACCCTCAAGATTAATTCGAAGTAACCCTAAAAAAAGATTAACTCGACGTAAAATAGAGGGTGACTTGCTTTGGCATTGCATGATATAATCTACATGAAACTTGAAAGGGGCAGCTCAGTTCTCTTCCGATGAAATTATTGATATTTTTTTATCTTATTGGCACTATAGATGCAATC
Organism: Thinopyrum elongatum; assembly: GCA_011799875.1. Classification (NCBI taxonomy): domain Eukaryota; kingdom Viridiplantae; phylum Streptophyta; class Magnoliopsida; order Poales; family Poaceae; genus Thinopyrum; species Thinopyrum elongatum. Next base: position 35,680,799 of record CM022297.1, on the reverse strand, counting down.
TTAAACAAATACAAATGTTGTATGTTTTTATAGTGCCAATGCCATACATCATTATAATATTATGATAGTTCGCCTCGATTTTTTTTTGTCAACCAGCCCCCCCCCCCCCCCCCCCCCCCCCCCCCCCCCCCCCCCCCCCCCCCCCCAACCCCCAAATCCTGTGGGAAGCGTCGCCGGCAGCCGGATGGCGCTGCCCTGCCATCCATTCAATGTTGCTCATTAGGAACCCACACATGCACTGGAAATCGAGGAAGCATGAATACGTCTCATTTTCACATTCTCATTCATCAGCGCGGGAAAACAACCGAAAAATCTTTTTTGCAAATACCAATGAATGTACACTAATTACGAGGGTCAGTCATGAATAATTATCATGGACTAGCCATGTATGACGGACTTCTTATGATAACATTTCGTCCGATTGAGGTGAAAGAACACCTCATACTGACCGGACATTTTTTGACCAATTAGTGTTAAGTACCTATATCGGTCATGAGAGGCACATCACTGACGCTGCTGAGCTTCTCGGTCAGTGTTAACCCTCAGCACTGACATGTGGTTAAGTACCTATATCGGTCATGAGAAGCACATCACTGATGCCCCTCAGCTGACCGGTCAGTGTTAACCCTCATCACTGATGCGTGGTCATAGGCGTTCAGTGACGAGGCGTCTGTAGTGTTTGAATCTGTAGCAGTGGGTGGAATAGGCAAGAGGAGTAGGTGCATGATCCATGGCGTACTAGCACACATATCCCTCCACGTCATGGAGTTCTGACTGTTAGACATTTTTTTCGACGGTGTTTCGAATTTACCAAATGACAATATGGTCAATGTAGTGGATTTGTATGGTAGTGGGACGTCACCTCACGTTACTAGATTGACATGGGGCACAAGCTTTACCTAGGTTTGGGCCCTCACGTGCTAAGTAACAAACCTCTTCCAACTTATATGTTAGATTATATTAGAGACAAGCTATAATGGGGAACACAATAGTCTGTCTGACGATCTAAACTGGGTGTCTTGATCGGATCTACTATTCAGTAGTCTATGTATTCCGGGATTTCTGGAGTAAGATGCCTCTTTTCCTATTCCGCGAGAGGCCTTTTATATAGGGGTCTTGGTTGGTTGACAGCGCCATCTTATTGATCTTCTTTTAACGAAGCGCAGTTTCTCCATGTACCAAACAACAATTAATGTATATATATGGATTTGTATTACAGTGGGATGTCACCCTCCCTTACTAGATGGACAGAAGGCAGAAGTTTCTAGGTTTGGGCCATCGCATGGCGAGTAACCACTCTAGTCGTGCTTATATGAGATTATACTAGCAAAAATGACCGTGCGTTGCAACGGATGAAAAAAATAGCATACGTCAAGACGGTGCGGTTGCGCACACCGACGGTCACCACCTCGCAGGTGCTTCTCTATGGGGCAAATGATAGTTGCCATGGATCAAGGTTTGCTCGACCGAAAATCTGGGTACGGGACTTGTGTTACTGATAGAAAAAACAATGATTTGATTGAGGACAGAGTTTGTTGGACTTAGTTGGGGACATGTGACATGATCTTTTTTTTTTTGTGGCAAGACATGATCTAAAATTAATTGATCTAGGTGAAAAACGATGAATTTACTGAGGGCAGGTTTTTTGGACTTAATTCGAGACACGAGACATTTATCCCAAATAAATTGATATAGTTGAACAATGTCAGTTTCAGATAATTAGTTAACACTGTTTTTTTCGGTAGTTCACACTAAAAACTAAAGTAGAACAATCTAGAGTAACAGGAGCAGCAGTAAAACAACCTGGTAGCAGGGACGTTTGTGGCTGAAGAAAAAAAATCTTACTGGGCACAAACAACACTCTTGATCCATCAAACACAAACATGCAATTCCCCCGCAAAAAAAAACACGAACACAAACATGCAATTAACTATGTACAATATATAGGGATTCAAACAGTCGAGCAGGAGCATCTCGGTTTTTGTTCCGTCGACTGCTTCATTTTGCAGAATATCGGCCTGCCCGTCTTGGTCTCGCTTGCTGCCATTGACCTCGTCCTCTCTCTCTGGTGGTCGTCAACACCGTCGGGCGACGGCTGGCAGCGTTGAGCTCGTCTACTCCATCCATGCATCTCAACTTCTCTTTCTGGTGGTCGTCAGCGCCGTCGGTGACGGCTGGCAGCATCGAGCTCGTGTCCCCCGTCAATGCATCTCAACTTCTGGTCCAGGCAGCGTGTGTATCCTTCATCTCGAAATTTGTTCAAGCAGCAGCAGGCCATGGATGTCCATTAGAGATGCATGTCTTCCGCATAGTGCATGCACTAATGAAATTAGCTGTCTCCTTCATCACGTGGAGGGCCTTTCCTTGTTATCCTGGCGAGGTGGGACTATTTAATAGTCCAATCATCCTTTCCTTCAAACCAAAAGACTGAGGCATCTCGGTTGGTTGTGATATTAGCTGCACGACAGCAAGGTTGTGTGTTCAATTGCTGGCACCAACGTATATTTTTGCTGGGCCGTCTTTGTTTTTAGACGGGCTGAGGCCATCCAGTCTATTAGGTGGGCCTGCTTCGTTCACAGGATCGCAGGGCAGACTAGCGTGACGGGCAAAGGAAACAGATTATCGTTTGTATGGAAAATTCTACGGATGGATATATAGATAGATTAGTACCACCTCACATATAGAAAATAATAAGTGGATGGACGACGGACGGACCAAAAACGGACGAAATTACGATGGTAAGAAGCAGTAGCCCCTTTATTATTAGGTAGAGATAGAGATTAAAAAGATACTACAATCGGGTGCACATTGGCGTTTCCGATGAGTTGTGAGTCAAGTCGCCGGTATAAAAGGTTGATGATCTAGACTGGGTGTGTAGATAAGATCTACTAATATTCTAGTACATGATTCAAGGGTTAGAGGTCTTGCTTAGCAGCCGCCGCCCTTCATCTTGATCTTCTTGGTGTGCAAGTTCTAGACTATTTCTTCTTGGTAGGTGCACTCCTCTTTCTACAAAACCCAGGGGTGATCCATCTAGGAGAATCGGACGCCCATGCATGAGCCCCTCTGACTGCATAGCCTGTTGCATATATGGCCCAAAATTCAACTCGGCCGGCACGAGAGTGTGTCGAACCCGCTTCCCCTCAATACATTTATCCTTTGATTCATCCTTTTAGCCCTTTCTTCCCCTTTGGCTTGTTGAACAGGACTAGTTGCTTGCACTTTTATTGACCCGACTTGACAATTGGCCATGCAAACACCCCGTAGAACTAGGTGGGATTCCCGGGTATGATCTTCTCACACTAGTAGCAACATGCGAAATACAGTTCCACCAGATCAGGAAATTAGTTTCTACAACATCATTATCTACAAAGATGGCAAAATAAGAATTTCGGACACCACACTTATGTTGGACATATGCAACAATGTTGCAACATCTTTTCGTGTGTCTTAACAAAACATTGTGAATAAATAAAATGTTTCAACCTTTTAAATAATCCCACCGAACGCATTTATTGTATGTATGCGCACCTCCCACACAATGCAATAATTCATAAGAAACTTCGGTAACATAGGCAACATCCGGTGTTTACACAGCAAAATCAGATGTGGGGCGTACTAATACAACAAGTCCAAAAGGCATCAAAAATCATTTGCGTCCCAGAGAATACAACATCCGTTTTCGACCACATAAAATATTGCAGTATAAAAAATTTCGAGGCAACATTTACCTTTGTCTATCAATCCAATATGGTGGACAGCTCCCACCTTGCCTGTCACGAAACCAGCAGACCCGGTCCGCCAAAGTCAGCCACCCTAATTCACGTACCAACACGACACAAAGGTAGTCAAACGAAAACACATGGAATGTATAGAAAACGTATGTTTATACATAATATCTGGGTAGAACTAGTGTGCATGTACATGTATCGGTCGGTAAACAAAACTTCATGTAGCCAGCACCACTGGTCGAGGATTGACAATGATTGATGGCTCAACACGTTCCACTCTACCTGGCCACATTGAGCGGTGCAGCCTACTGGCCGCCCCGACATTCCCGCCCATGTCGCTCCACCTTGCGGATCTGTCCATACTCCATCCGTCCAAGAGGAGGATAGTAATAATACACACATATGGCGCTCCACCTTCCGAGTTTGTCCATACTCCATCCGTCCCGTAAGCATTCCATCAACTTATCATATTTTTCTGAAAATTTCTCTTTGTTATATGTTTAGCTGATGCCATTTTGTTTCAGTTTCATCCTTGTTAAAGAAGACAATATGATTCACCCTAGATCCTTCACCTTACAATTTGAAAAACAGAAAAGCAGAACAAATACTTTCATAACGTTGTTTTGGAAATGAGCAATGTTCCGTTGCATCAAATGAATTTTATCCGCATATAGAACCCTCCATAATATATACTGCATGCTTCATTACTGATGGATTCAAGAAAATGATGCACCTTACAGACCGGCATGAGCGGCGCCATGGAGACACTGTGCGGACAGGCCAACGGCGCCCGGATGTACCGCCTGCTGGGCTTGTATCTGCAGTCGTCGCTCATCATGTCGGCGGTCGTGTCCGTGCTCATCTCCATCCTGTGGCTGTTAACGGAGCCGGTCCTGTTGTGCCTGCATCAGGAACCCGAAGTGTCCCACGCGGCCACGGTGTTCATCCGGTACCAGATTCCCGGCTTGTTTGCTTATTCCTTCCTGCAATGCCTGCTACGGTATCTGCAGACACAGTCTGTTGTCATACCACTTGTTGTCTGCTCCATGGTGCCTTTTGCGCTCCACATCGCCCTGAACTTCCTCCTGGTGAATGTGGTCGAATTGGGCCTCACTGGCGCGTCATTGGCCATCTCAGCCACGTTTTGGGTCTCGTGCCTGATGCTGCTCGCATACGTGATGTGGTCCAAGGAGTTCGACGAGACATGGAAGGGCTTCTCTGCCGAGGCCTTCAACTACGTGTTGCCGACGATCAGGCTCGCCATGCCCTCTGCCATCATGGTCTGGTTAGTATGTTTAAACTTGTCACCAACACGTGTATATATATACATGTCGTTCCTCGCAGATTTGGAGTCTGGACAGATGTAACCTGACATTTGTACTGAGTGCATTCAGCTTGGAGTACTGGGCGATTGAGCTCCTCGTGCTCATTGCTGGCCTGCTGCCGAATTCCACTGCAAGCACGTCGTTGATCGCCATATGGTATGGGTCTTAACGGACCAAAATCCATAAATAATTCTGGTCCGTGGGTCATCTATAAAACAATCAGACTTGATGTACTACTTTTTTAAATTTAGCGCAAGCACGCAGGCCATTTCCTACATGATCACCTATGGGTTCAGTGCCGCTGTGAGGTACGTCGTCCCCCAGCCGTTTCATAGTTGATGTCCTAAGTTCTTAGTGTGTCGTTGCTGTCTAGAAATGGTTCTTGTTTCACTCAATTATTGTGGTTAATATCTCGTTGCTTGCACCATTTGCAGCACCCGGGTGTCCAATGAGGTTGGGGCCGGTAACGTGGACAAGGCAAAGAATGCAGTCATGGTGACGATGAAGCTGTCAGTGTTCCTTGCCCTATCGTTCATCCTGCTGCTCATCATGGGCCATGGCCTCTGGGCAAGCCTTTTCACGGGGAGCAGGGTGATTATGGAAAAGTTTGCGGCCATCAGTCCGCTCCTGACGATCTCCATCGTGCTCGACTCCGCACAGGGCGTGCTGTCAGGTGAGAAAGATCCGACGGGTACCTAACCATTCTTCAAGGTTCACTAGCCTGCGCTGCATAAATAATTTCATATCATGGATACAAAATCATGGAATGGAAAGTACTGCTAGTTCTTAGCAATGAAAAAACTAGCGCATTATAGCATTCTGAGCAATGTCTAGTTAACTGAAATCAGTTTACAATCTTTTTCTATAGCGTGATATAGCGCGTCGCCATAGTGTGATATAGCGTCGCTGTAGCGGATTTTGTGGCTGCGCTCTTTTGTCATAGCATGTTTTTTCATTGGTTCTAAGAGATTCTAGCAGAATTGATGAATAAAATGGTGTGTGCCAGGGGTGGCGCGGGGCTGTGGATGGCAGCACCTGGCGGCGACGACGAACCTGGTGGCGTTCTACTTGGCCGGTATGCCGGTGGCTATCCTCTTGGCCTTCAAGCTCAACTTGTACACCCACGTAAGTAAGAGATAAGCCATGTGCCTCGCCATGCTGCCATTGCGCAATGCGGCAAACATGTATAGCTCAAATTCTGAAAAGCAAATGTCGTCTTCTCCTATTGCAGGGTTTATGGTTGGGCCTAATCACGGGGCTGGCATGCCAGACCAGCGTGATGGTGCTGATCACCATCCGCACGAAATGGTCCAAGCTCGTGGACGCGATGGTGACAAATCGGGATGGCTATGTCGCTTGATCGATACTTGCGTGTTATTTCAAGAGGTAATTTATGATTAGACAGTGGCTACCCATCGATGGTATGGTAGAAGCATATGTGGTGTGAGATGGCGTGCGTTGAACCGTTGACTGAACTCAACTGTTGTTAAGCTTTTGTGAGATGGCCTGGGCTGGTACGGGTTTTTGTGAGATTGCGTATGTTGAGTTGATTTCAGCTTGAAAAGGTCGAGGTTTGCCTGCGCCTGGCATGGTAACCAAGCCGCAAGAGCTATATAGTGAGAAACACAAAGACTGGATGCAAATAGGTGGTGAGTAATCCTCTTTTCGACTTTGACTTCCCCGCTTCGGTTGTTGCATTTCCTTCTGTTACTTTGAAAGTAGCTGCTTCAGCTTGAGTTATGAGAATTCTTTATATATTTTTTATTTCTCATCAAATGAATGACATCTTTCAAAAATCATTTTTATTTTTAGCATGATTTTGGGAACGTTATGTCTATTACTCAAACAAACATGAAAAGTCTGCTTGCATATTTGTCCATAGGGCAAATCGGATATGTAATTATTAAAACAATGGTCGAAGACTCAAATAATGAATATGCCAGCATGGTAACTTATATGCACGTCGCACAACGCTCCTCATCAGATACTTTCAGTCAATGAACATGTACGTACGCTGCTATGTACTTACTGCCTACACCGATTGCTTTTTGGCGAGACGCTCAAGTACAGAAGCCACAGTTGATCAATTCTTCCAGGAGAAAGTAAGCACCTACCAAGGGGAAGAGGATTTGTAGCATCTGGGTGCTCCACACCCCTATATGAACATTAAGTTTTATAAAATACCAGGAAATTTCAAAAAGAAATCCGGGGTTTGGGGATATGAAATTTGGGTGCCCAATCTATTTTCGTCAAAAAATACCAGCAAATGTATCTATGGCAAAAAAGACAAAAAAATCCTATGTATAAAAAAAACTGTTTGGATGAATTCTAGTTCGGATTGTATTTTCTTTGCCACGGATACATTTCCTGGTATTTTTCTACCACAAAATTTTATATGGAAGTAGATTGGGCACCCAAGCTTGAGATCCCAAGATTTCAGATTTTCCTAGTATTTTTTTATTTTAAATTTTTTATAGAGGGTGAAGCGCCCAGGTGCTCCTGTGTATTTTCCCCTACCAAGCTAGCTAGCCTAAGAGCATCTCCACTCGCGCACCCCCCCCCACCCCCCAACAGCCCCCCAGGGCGTCTTTTTTAGCGCCGGCGCCGAAAAAAACCCCAGTCGGCCCCCCCAGGACGCCGAATTCCGCCGGCTCGGCCCAATTTTTGGCCCGGTGATCCCAGGCCGAACCCAGCGCACTGGGGGGCACTTGGGGCTCCGGCGGAAGGAAAACTGTCGCGTGGGCCACCACCGTCAGGCAAAAAACGCCTTTTCCCCACCCAGATTCATCCCGCGCGCTACTGGACGCCACTTCCGTTTTCGCCGCCATGCCGATCCCGGCGCCGCCCACCTGCCCACAGCCGTGGCTCCGCCACTAGAAAGGCAATTTCCCCGCCGGCTGCCCACCCACCACGCCCTGATCGCCTCCGCCGCTAGAAACTGCTACTATTCCGACCACGTAGGCGGGGATACCGGCGGGTGCCCACCCACCGAGCCCGCGAGGTGTTCGGCGATTTGCCTGTTCGGCAATGGACTCCGACGACGAGGATGCGTTCACGGCTCTGATGGAGGAGGAAGCCGAGGCCGACACCCAGGACGAAGAGCACCTCATGATCCTCGCCACTCTGGCCGGCCTGTTCGCGAACAATGCAAAGCCGCGGCGAGGTGGCTCGGCACCGGGCCGCCGTAAGAGGAAGCAGAGGCATCGGCTGGAGGGCTATTGCTTGCTCTACGCCGACTACTTCGCCGACGCTCCACTGCACGACGAGAAAGTATTTAGGTGCCGTTATCGGATGAGCCGAAAGCTCTTTCTCAGGATTGTGAATGCCATCCGGGAGTTTGACAGCTATTTCATTTGCAAGAAGGATTGCACTGGAATAGTTGGATTCTCCTCACTCTAGAAGTGCACGACAGCTATGCGGATGCTTGCAGATGGAGCTCCCGGTGATATACTGGAAGACTATGGACGCATGGCCGAGTCCACCACCATTGAGTGTTTGTACAAGTTCTGGAGGGCAGTGGTGACAGTGTTTGGACCATAATACTTGCGATCGCCCAATGCTGAAGACACTGCTCGGATCCTAGCACAGAATGTGGCAAGAGAATTTCCTGGGATGCTTGGAAGCATCGAATGCATGCATTGGGCATTGAAAAACTGTCCATTTGCTTGGCAGGGGATTTACAAAGGCGCCAAAGAAGCTTTAGTGTGGTACTTGAGGCACTGGCCACATGATACGTCTCAAACGTATCTACTTTTCCAAATTCTTTTGCCCTTATTTTGGACTCTAATGTGCATGATTAAAATGGAACTAACCCGGACTGACGTTGTTTTCAGCAGAATTGCCATGGTGTTGGTTTAAGCAGAAATCAAAGTTCTCGGATTGACCTGAAAATTTACAGAGAATTTTTGTGGAAAATATAAAAAATACTAGTGGAAAAAGATATCAGACGGGGCCCACCCAGGAGCCACAAGCTCAGGGGGCTCGCCTACCCCCCAGGGCGCGCCCTCCAGGCTTGTGGGCCCCCTGGACCTCCGGCAACCCTAACTCCGACTCCATATATTCCTATTCGCAAAGAAAAAAAAAATCATGGAGTAGGATTCATCACGTTTCACAATACAGAGCCGCCGCCACCTCCTGTTCTTCACTGGGAGGGCTGATCTAGAGTCCGTTTGGGGCTCCGGAGAGGGGAAATCGATGTCGTCGTCATCATCAACCTTCCTCCATCACCAATTTCATGATGCTCACCATCGGGATTGAGTAATTCCTTCGTAGGCTTGCTGGACGGTGATGGGTTATACGTCTCCGTCGTATCTATAATTTTTGATTGTTTCATGCTAATATTATACAACTTTTACATACTTTTGGCAACATTTTATATGATTTATTGGACTAACATATTGATTTAGTGCCCAGTGCCAGTTCCTGTTTGTTGCATATTTTTTGTTTCACAGAATATCCATATCAAACGAAGTCCAAACGCGATAAAAATTTATGGAGAATTATTTTAGAATATATGTGATTTTTGGGAGGTGGAATCAACGCAAACGGAGGCCCATGGCCTCCACAAGACACCAGGGCGCGACCTCCCCCCTGGTGTACGGTGGTGCCTTGTGGGCACCCCGTAAGTCGGTTGGGGCTCTACTTCGGGCACAAGGAAGCTTAAATCCGGAAAAAATCGTGTTAAAATTTCAGCGCAATTGGAGTTACGGATCTCCGGATATTTAAGAAACGGTGTACGGCCAGAAAACAGGAACGCGAAACAGAAGAGAGAGAGAGAGAGAGAGAGAGAGAGAGAGAGATCCAATCTCGGAGGGGCTCCTGCCCCTCCGCCGCCATGGAGGCCATGGACCAGAGGGGAAACCCTCCTCCCATCTAGGGGGGAGGCCAAGGAAGAAGAAGGAGGGAGGCTCTCTCCCGGTGGTGCCGGAGCGCCGCCGGGGCAATCATCATGACGGCGATCAACACCAACAACTTCACCGCCGTCATCATGAACTCTCTCCCCCTCTATGCAGCGGTGCAACCTCTCTTTTACCCGCTGTAATATCTACTTAAACATGGTGCTCAACGCTATATATTATTACCCAATGATACATGGTTATCCTATGATGTTTGAGTAGATCTGTTTTGTCCTATGGGTTGATTGATGATCATGATGTGTTTGAGTTGTATATTTTATTTTGGTGCCGTCCTATGGTGCCCTCCGTGTCGCGCAAACATGAGGGATCTCCGCTGTAGGGTGTTGAAATACGTTCATGATTCCCTTATGGTGGGTGGCTAGAGTGACAGAAGCTTTCGCCCAAGTAAGGGAGTTTTTGCGTACGGGAGTAAATTAAGAGGACCTGATACTTAATGCTATGGTTGGGTTTTACCTTAATGATCTTTGGTAGTTGCAGATGCTTGCTAGAGTTCCAATCATAAGTGCATATGATCCAAGTACGAAAAGTATGTTAGCTCATGCCTCTCCCCCATATAAAATTGCAATAATGATTACCGGTCTAGTTATCGATTGCCTAGGGACAAATAACTTTCTTGTGTGACAGAAGCTATTTACTAAACAACTAACTTTTATTATCTCGCAAAGTACTCGTAGTTTTATTCTTGCAAAGTAGTTCTAGCATCACACCTACAAAATAGTTTCATACTTGTTCTAGGTAAAGCAAACGTTAAAGTGTGTGTAGAGTTGTATCGGTGGTCGATAGAACTTGAGGGAATATTTGTTCTACCTTTAGCTCCTCGTTGGGTTAGACACTCTTATTTATCGAAAAAGGCTATAAACGATCCCCTATACTTATGGTTATCAATGGGTTGGATGAGATTTATCATGTAATCGAGTTAGTTTTGTTAGGGCTTGATCCCTAATATCCACTATGTTTTGAGATTGATGTTGCTATGACTTTGCTATGCTTAATGCTTGCCACTATGACCCAAGTGCCATGATTTCAGATCTGAACCTATTATGTTTTCATGAATATATGTGAGTTCTTGAACCTATCTTGCAAGTTATATGCACCTATTACGAGTTATGATCCGCATACCCCAAGGTGACAATAATTGGGATTCTTTCCGGTGATTACCGTAGTTTGAGGAGTTCATGTATTCACTAAGTGCTAATGCTTTGTTCTGGTTCTATACTAAAAGGATGCCTTAATATCCCCTAGTTTCCTTATGGCCCCGCTGCCATGGGAGGGTGGGACAAAAGATGTCATGCAAGTTCTTTTCCATAAGCACGTATGACTATATACGGAATACATGCCTACATTACATTGATGAATTGGAGCTAGTTCTATGTCGCCCTAGGTTATGACTGCTACATGATAAATATTATCCAACACAATTATCCATCGTTGAACCAATGCCTATGAGCTTTTCACATATTGATATTTGCTATGTTACTTTCGCTGCTGCTGCTGTTACAATCACTACAAACTGCTACTGTTACCGTTACTATCATACTACTTTGCTACTAAATACCTTGCTGCAGATATTAAGTCTTTCAGGTGCGGTTGAATTAACAACTCAACTGCTAATACTTGCGAATATTCTTTGGCTCCCCTTGTGTCGAATCAATAAATTTGGGTTGAATACTCTACCCTGGAAAACTATTGCGATCCCCTATACTTGTGGGTTATCAAGACCTTTTTCTGGCGCTGTTGCCGGGGAGCATAGCTCTATTTGCTGAGTCACTTGGGATTTATATCTGTTGATCACTATGAGGAATATGAAAGATACCAGAACCAAGATCGTTCCCTCTAAGACTAGGGGAGGTAAGGAACTACCATCTAGCTCTGCACTTGATTCACCTTCTGTTTTGAGTAAGCTTGCGACACCACCACCTGCTATTAGTCCTGATATGCCGCAAGTAGTTGATGATGCTACTGCTGCTATGAATGATGTTTATGATGATGCTAGTACTTTGCTTGATAAGACTGTGCCACTGGGTGAATTTTTTGACGAACAACTTGCTAGAGCTAAAGAAAATGAGAATGCTAAAACTGATGAGATTATTGAAACTGAAAACTTTGAAACACCTATTAGACCTAGCTATCCTAGATATGAATTGCCTGATATACCTGAGGGTTATGTTATGGATGGAGTGGTAGCTAGGGATTTTGTTGCTTGTAAGGATAGAGAGGATCTTAAGAAATTACTAGTCAAGTTGAAAGAAAAATCTTTGAATGCTAGAATGAAATATGATCCTAAGTTTACTACTTCACCTATCTTTGTTACTGATAAGGATTATGAATTCTCTATCGATACTGAGTTAATTACTTTGGTTAGAACTGTTGTGGCACATCTTACTAAACTGAATAATATAGCCACCCTATTTGCTCATGAGGAAAAAATTCGCTACTACTACATTCTTAAGTTGTTTTCTTTCTCGTTAAAGGGTGATGCTAAGACATGGTATAACTCTCTTACTCCTGGTTGTGTGCGTAGTCCCCAGGATATGATATACTACTTCTCTGAAAAATATTTTCCTGCTCATAAGAAACAAGCTGCTCTACAGGAAATAATTAACTTTGTGAAAATTGAAGAAGAGAGTCTCCCACAAGCTTGGGGGAGGCTTCTCCAATTACTTAATGCTTTGCCTGATCATCCTCCCAAGAAAAATGAAATACTTGATATCTTTTATAATGGACTAACCGATGCTTCTAGGGACCACCTAGATAGTTGTGCTGATTGTGTTGTCAGGGAACGAACTATTGAACAAGCTGAAGAATTATTGAATAATATATTGAGTAATGATAATGATTGGACTCTTCCCGAACCACCGCCTAAGCAACTCCGAAGAAGAGAGGTATTCTATTTCTCAGTCCTGAAGATATGCAAGAGGCAAAGAAACCTATGAAAGAAAAAGGTATTAAAGCTGAAGATGTTAATAATTTACCACCTATTGAAGAAATAAATGGTCTTAATACCCCGACACAGGTAGTAGAGGTAAATTTTCTCTATAGATTTGATGAAGGTGATATTCCTTATACTAAATCTGCTAGTCAATGCTTGGATGAATTTGATAACTTTATTGTTAAACAAGAAAATTTCATTGCATATGTTAGTAGACAATTGAAACAAAATGCTTATATGATTGAACGCTTGAGTGACTATATGTTTAGAACTGTTAATGAGGTCAAGGGTGTGAGTAAACATGCATCCATGATCAAAACTCAAGTAGAACAAGTCCTCAAAGAACAAAATGATTTGCTAAATGAGATGAACAATAAGATGAAAGATCATGCTGTTAGAGTTATGACCAGGGGTGGCAAAATGACTCAGGAACCTTTGTATCCTGAAGGTCATCCTAAAAGAATTGAGCAAGATTCTCAAAGAATAAATACTGACGCACCCAGTCCATCTAAAAAGAAAAAGAAAGATGATAGGACTTTGCATGCCTCTAGTGAACCTACTGTAGACACACCTGAAAATCCAAATGATATTTCTACCTCTGAAACTGAAACTCAATCTGGTGATGAACATGAACCTTGTAACAATGATAATAATGATGTTCATGTTGATGCTGAACCTAGTAATGATAATGATGTGGAAATAGAACCTGCTGTTGATCTTGATAACCCACAACCTAATAATAAAAGATATGATAAGAGAGACTTCATTGCTAGGAAACATGGCAAAGAAAGAGAACCATGGGTTCAGAAACCATGCCTTTTCCTCCTAAAGCTTCAAAGAATAAAGATGATGAAGAATTTGAGCGCTTTGTTGAAATGCTTAGACCTGTCTTTTTGCGTCTTCGTTTGACTGATATTCTGAAAATGTCTCCTTATGCTAAGTAGATGAAAGTTATTGTCACAAATGAAACAAAAAAACCTGAAGCTGAAATTTCCACCATGCTTGCTAATTATACATTTAAGGGGGGAATACCAAAGAAACTAGGAGACTCTGGAATACCAATTATACCATGCTCCATTAAAAGAAACTATGTTAAAACTGCTTTATGTGATCTAGGAGCCGGTGTTAGTGTTATGCCTTTTTCTTTGTACCGAAGACTTGATTTGGATAAGTTGACACCAACTGAAATCTCTTTGCAAATTGCTGATAAATCAACTACTATACCCATTGGTATTTGTGAGGATGTGCTTGTCGTAGTTGCAAATGTTACTATCTTAACGGACTTTGTTATTCTTGATATACCCGAGGACGACAGTATGTCGATCATCCTTGGTAGACCTTTTTTAAATATTGCAGGGGCTGTTATTGATTGCAATAAGGGCAATGTCACTTTTCATGTCAATGTTAAAGAGCATACGATACACTTTCCGAAGAAACAACCTCAAGTGAATAGTATCAATTCTATTGAAAAAAAATCAACAATTACTATTGGAGGTTTTGAATTCCATATTCCTACTGTCAAAAAGAAATATGAGATTCTTATTGTTGGGGATATGCATATCCCCATTAAGGTAACCTAGTGTTATATGAAAATTCTCCGATTTCATGTCATTCAAAAGAAGTTTGTTAATAACACTTGATCAACCTTATTAATGGATTCTTTTTGACGGGCATGTGGTCGATGAATTTAGTAAACACAACCTTCTGTACTCACTTTTTACTTTCTGTTATTTAGAGTTAATAAAGTAGAAATGCTTTTATTTTACTGTTTTCTGAATTATCCGTACAATAAAAAAATGACTAGAAAATAAAAGTTCTCCAAATGCCCTGAAAATTTTATATGAGTTTTCTGTAATATTTGAGTAATATTGGCACTGAACACACCCAAGGGGGGTGCACCTTTGAGCCACAAGCTCACAGAGCGTGCCCACCCCCTGGGCGCGCCTAGCAAGCTTGTGGGGCCCATGTATGCCCCCTCACTTATTGCTGCCACCCATGCACTTCTTCTTCCTCTAGAAAAAATCACTCCATTGCTCAAACCCGTGTTCTTTCTCATCTTGCTGCGATTTTCGATCTCCTTGCTCGTAGCTCCATTTGTAAAACTGTTTTGGGGGATTGCTCACTGGTATGTGACTCCTCCATTGGTCCAATTAGTTTTTGTTCTAGTGGTTTATTATTTGCACATTTAGCTACTGTTGGTGACCATGTTCTTGAGCTTGCATGTCAAATTTATATGGTTCAAACTAGTTTTGGTGCATGATATGGCCTCCAGACACTTGTGGGAGCAGTTGCTATCAATTTTATTGAATTTTGTTCACTTTTATTTTGGGTCACTAAAAATTTCAGAAATTTTCAGAGGAAGAAAATGTTTAGGAAGATATTCCAAGGTGGTTCCATGAAGAAGAAATCCCCAAGGCTCGCGATAGGTGAGACGGACCTTGAACCACCGCAGGAAGCTCTAGTGCAACCTTACGAATGGCAGTCGAATCATTTCATGACTCACGCAAGTTTCAAGGAAGAATTTGATATGTACGTGCACAATGCCGGCCTGACAGATTTCGTGTCAGATAAGTGTTTGCAACACTACAATCTTACTGATTCTTTCGTACGGAGATTTGAGTATTCGGTTGATCACAATACACATTCTATTCTATTTTATCTCTATGATAAATCATTTCGCATGGACCTTGAAGAATTTAATGAAGCATGTAAAATTCCCCAATGGGTCATTTATACTGAACCTCGTAAATCTGATTGCGCTGATTTCCTTGCTAGCATCACTCTGGTTGAAACTAGGACCACAACACAAGCTACTATAGGGAGCATTCACTTTCCTGCTTTACATTATTTTTCTCTCTTTATAGGTAGATGCATCAATGGTAAACATGACCATAGCCACCCTTGCGCTCCTGATTTGAGTGTTCTCAAGAGCGCGGTAATGAACGATAAACAACATAATTTGGGGGCTATCATTGCACATCGGTTACATAATAATGCCTTAGATGGAGATTTCTTTGGTGAAATTTATGGCACCCATTTAGCTGATTATCTTGGGGTACCTATAAGAAATGATGATACTCAGTTACCACGTGCTTTTCTCTATTATGCCGCTATGGAGCATTTCCAGTTTCTTGAGAGGGGCGACTTGCCTTTTCAGTATAGACTAATCTTTGACAGGCGCCGCGTCGTCCATATTATGCTTCCCACTCCTTCCTTCTTTGCCTTTCAGGTAAAACGAAGATATTTCATACTCAAAGAGGAGGCAGAGGAGTACGAGAGGGCGAGGGAGACCGCTCGCCTAAACGAGGCAACCCGCCAAGTGGTGGCAGCTGCAATTCAGTTCAACCCCAACCACGACTTTGGATATTACCCCGGCCAGCCTTGATCATAGACCAACTTAGGCCAAAAGCCTAAGCTTGGGGGAGTACGTATTTCTCACTGACATTACATTCATTCATCACACATTCATTCCAGTTGTCGGTGTTTATACTTTTTCATTGTATAATCCATGCTAGTTTATTTTTCTTGCTTTCTTCTTGTGTGTTTGAAAAAAAAACTTTGATAAAATTGAAAAAATATTTCTCACTTCTCTTTAGTTTTTCTTTCTAGTTTAATTAGTTGTAGTATTAAAAGAAAACCCAAAAGGATTTCTCATTCTTCTTATGCTTGTTGGGAGTTTTCCCGTGTAAATAGTTTTTCTCGTTTTTGTTTTCCTTTCATTAATTTGCTTTCTTCATGAAAAAAACTCCAAAAATATTTGAGTGTGTTTCTCTGAAATTCTTTTCTTTCCTTTGGGTTATAAGGAGAAGACCACGATGAAAAATGTTGAGTGGCTCTCATATGCATTATTGTTGATCTAACAAAGAGCCCATATTACCTTGTCTTCTCCCTTGAATAAATGTTTGCAGACTCCAGCTTAGTCCACTGCACGTGCACTCTTATTATTATTCACATCGTTCAGTCGTGCAAGTGAAAGACAATAATGACGAAATTTGAAGAAATGATTGAGATGAAGAAAAGCTGGTATGAACTCGACCTATTTTGTTTTGTAAATATAATTAGCTCATCGTTTTTGATTCAACCTATTATGAATGAACATGTTTGCAATGACAATTAGAGATCATAGTTACTCATGCCATGCTTAAATAGCTAGGAGTGGATAATGGTTTATCTTGTATGTCAACATGCATTTTAAATGGTTATGATGTAGTATGGTAGGATGGTATCCTCCTCTGAATAATTCAAGTGGCTTGACTTGGCACATGTTCACACATGTGGTTGAATCAAAACCAACATAGCCTCTACGATATTTATGTTCATGGTGATTTATATCCTACTCATGCTTGTACCCAATGTTTCTTAATCTCAATGCATGTTTATGACCGTTGTCGCTCTCTAGTTTGGTCGCTTCTCAATCTATTTGCTAGCCTTCACTTGTACTAAGCGGGAATATTGCTTGTGCATCCACTTCCTTAAACCCAAAGTCATTCCATATGGGTCCACCATACCTACCTATATGCGATATTTACCTACAATTTCAAGTAAATTGGCATGTGCCAAATTCTAAACCTTCAAACAATAATCTGTTTTGTATGTCCGAATCGCTCATGTAGCAACAGAGGGCTGTCAGTATCTTCCATGCTAGGTGGGTTATTCTCACGATGAGTGTTTATTCACTTGTCATTCACGAGAGAGTGGCTGGTAATTGGGATGCCCGGTCCTATGATCAAAATCAAAATCAAAATATAATAATGAAACAAAACTCCCCCGGATTGTTGTTGGTATGGAGGGCACCCGAGGATTCGGCTAGCCATGGCTTGTGTTTGTTGGTGGAGGGGGAGTAAATACTTTATCATTCTGTTTGGGAACCGCCTATAATGTGTCTAGCATGAAAGATAGTGAGATCTCTCGGTTGTTATGTTGACAATGAAAGCATACCTCTCAAAATTATATTCATCTCTATTTTAAAAGCTTCGAGCTCTGGCACCTCTGCAAATCCCTGCTTCCCTCTGTGAAGGGCTTATCCATTTACTTTTATTGTTGAGTCATCATCTTCTTATTAAAGCACCAGCTGGAGGGCACTATTGTCATTGATATGCTTTGTTTTTAGTCAATGTTGAGTATGAGTGTGACTGGATCTCTTTTGCCATGAATTACAATGTCTAGTCAGTGCTTGAACTTCAGAGGTGCTCTGCATTTATCTTTTGCAGTCCCATAAAGGGCTAGCGAGGTACCATTATATCATGATTGTTTTGAAAAAGTGTTGTCATCCTAGATATCTTATTATTGCTCGCTAGTTAGTTATGCCCTTGATATGAGTAAATGTGAGACCTAAGTGTTATTGTGAATATGGTTAGTTCATAATATTTGCTGAAAACCTGAACATCGGTTAGACATATTTGCAACAACAAGATCAAACAGAGTTTGTAAAAGTTTTTCTTTGTCACTTTCAGTTTGTCAACTGAACTGCTTGAGGACAAGCAATGGGTTAAGTTTGGGGGAGTTGATACGTCTCCATCGTATCTACTTTTCCAATCTCTTTTGCCCTTGTTTTGGACTTTAATTTGCATGATTTGAATGGAACTAACCCGGACTGACGCTGTTTTCAGCAGAATTGCCATGGTGTTGTTTTTGTGCAGAAATCAAAGTTCTCGAATTGACCTGAAAATTTATGGAGAACTTTTGTGGAAAATATAAACAATACTGGTGGAAAAAGATACCAGAGTGGGGCCACCCAGGAGCCACAAGCTCAGGGGGCGCGCCTACCACCCCAGGGCGTGCCCTCCAGGCCTGTGGCCCCCTTGGACCTCCGGCAACCCTAACTTCGACTCCATATATTCCTATTCACGAAGAAAAAAAATCAGGGAGAAGGATTCATCGCGTTTCACGATACGGAGCCGCCGTCACCTCCTATTCTTCATCGACAGGGCTGATCTGGTGTCCGTTCGGGGCTCCGAAGAGGGGAAATCTACGCCGTCGTCATCATCAACCTTTCTCCATCACCGATTTCATGATGCTCACCTCCGGGAGTGAGTAATTCCTTTGTAGGCTTGCTGGACGGTGATGGGTTGGACGATATTTATCATGTAATCGAGTTAGTTTTGTTAGGGCTTGATCACTAGTATCCACTATGTTCTGAGATTGATGTTGCTATGACTTTGCTATGCTTAATGCTTGTCACTAGGGCCCGAGTGCCATGATTTCAGATCTGAACCTATTATGTTTTCATGAATATATGTGAGTTCTTGATCCTATGTTGCAAGTTATATGCACCTATTACGAGTTATGATCCACATACCCCAAGGTGACAATAATTGGGATTCTTTCCGGTGATTACCGTAGTTTGAGGAGTTCATGTATTCACTAAGTGCTAATGCTTTGTTCCGGTTCTTTATCAAAAGGAGTCCTTAATATCCCTTAGTTTCCTTATGGACCCCGCTGCCACGGGAGGGTAGGACAAAAGATGTCATGCAAGTTCTGTTCCGTTAGCACGTATGACTATATATGGAATACATGCCTACATTACATTGATGAATTGGAGCTAGTTCTGTGTTGCCCTAGGTTATGACTGCTACATGATGAATATTATCCAACACAATTATCCATCACTGATCCAATTCCTACGAGCTTTTCACATATTGATCTTTGCTAAGTTACTTTCGCTGCTGCTGCTGTTACAATCACTACAAACTCCTACTGTTACTATTGCTACTGTTACCGTTACTATCATACTACTTTGCTACTAAATACCTTGCTGCAGATATTAAGTCTTTCAGGTGTGGTTGAATTGACAACTCAACTGCTAATACTTGCGAATATTTGTTGGCTCCCCTTGTGTCGAATCAATAAATTTGGGTTGAATACTCTACCCGCGAAAATTGTTGCGATCCCCTATACTTGTGGGTTATAACCACATAGGACCTCTGGATTTGGCACTCCTTTGGTATGCCAGGAACTCGCAATGGCATCAACGTACTGTAGTGCTCGATTGTCTTTGCCAAGCTTGTTGAAGGTCATGCTCCTCCGGTGAACTTCGAGGTCAATGGGCGCCACTACAACAAGGGATACTACCTAGCAGATGTCATCTATCCGAGATGGTCCACATTTGTGAAGACTATCTCAAACCCTGTGCCAGGAGGCAAGAACTCCTACTTTGCCAAGTGTCAGGAGGCTTGCAGGAAGGATGTCGAGCGGGCATTTGGTGTGCTCCAATCTCGATTTGCTGTTGTCCGGTACCCCACTCTGACCTGGTCGAAATCTTAAATGTGGGAGGTGATGACTTGCTGTGTCGTCTTACACAACATGATCATTGAGAGCGAGCAGGAAGAGCCAGTGTTTGACACTGAACCATATTACAGGCAGGGTCCTCTTGCAACTATTGATCACCAAGTACCGGCATCATGGGCTGCCTTCCTCAATATGCGTCAGGAGATCCGAGACCCATAGGTCCGTCAAGAACTACAACACGATCTGGTGGAGCACCTATGGAGGCTCAAGGGCAACGCCTAGTTCGATGTGTTTTAATTTGTGTTTGAATTATGAGTTTGCTTCATTGAACTATTTGATTTGTATTGATTTTTGTGATGAACTATGTGATAAAAATTATTTTTTGTTGAATTTGTGCCGAAGTGTGTTGAATTTGGGCCTAATTTGCGCCGAAATCGGCGGCTGGGTGTCGGGGCCGGATTTTTGGGACATAAATCCCAGTAAATGACCCTTGTGTCATCACCAGCCCCAGGATTACTGTTCGTTGCTGGACACTTCCTTGATACAGAATTCCAAGAAATTACAAGAAATTGAGTACAAGACCACAAAGGTCCAATGAATATAACAAGCATCTCTAGTGGTGGATGACAGAAGCGACTCGTGGATCTCCAACGTTGATGGGACTCCATTCCCAGAGGAACAGCTCACCAGGATAACTCCTATCTCGCACAGCTGCTATCTTCGAATCCTAGGTTGCGGGGTGTCGTCGCAGTACTCCTCTCTGAATCATGATCTGGCCAAGACAATAGCCAGGGACAAGCCAGTGAGTACGTTTGAATGTACTCGCAAACATTATGAACAAAAGATATACCGAATGCATACATTCATGATGAATTAAACTATATGCATGCACTGACTGATAACTAAAGCATGGCATGACCAATATTCATACGGTGCAGAAGGGATAAATGAATCACGTTAGTAGTAAATCGAGGAAATGAAATGGAACATCGGGCGTTGGACCACCCGAAGAATTCCAAGAAAAATGCCAAGCGGGTGTCTAAAAGCGACGCCTCGAGAGGTCTTGAAAAGAAATGCCAAATGGGTGTCTAAAAGCGACGCCTCGAGAGGTCTTGAAAAGAAATGCCAAACGGGTGTCTAAAAGCGACGCCTCGAGAGGTCTTGAATAGAAATGCCAAACAGGTGTCTAAAAGTGACGCCTCGAGAGATCTTGAAAATAAATGCCACAGTCGGGTGTCTGAGCGACGCCTCATAAAGGGCTTATAAGAAAATAATCTCATGAGTATCCAGGTGGACTAGCCATCCCAAGTGATACCCAGAAACGAAAATGAAAATGAGTATCCCGGATAGTCTAGCCATCCCAAGAGATACTCACAGTTACATATAAGAGGAAAGGGTTAGTCCATAATAATACTTAGGTCAACAACAATATACATCACAGCACCAGTAGTGACAATACACATCCTGCAAAATGGACCCTGATCAATTTAATTATTTCCTCCGAAGACTGATACTAAGACCTACACTTGACCAACCCAGACTGTAGTCCTTAACCATGGACACGGCTATTCGAATAGATTTTATACTCTGCAGAGGTTGTACTCTTTACCCACAAGTAAAGGATTTCTTTAGCCAGCACCGAGACGCTGTCTAATTCCCATTACGGTCTTTGGGTTGAAAACACACCTGACCAGCACACACCAGTTTTAACTCACCAAAGCCAGGAATCTCCCAAGGCAATGATAGAGTAAGACTCTAAGTGGGAAGGCCTCATTCAATGGCCTCTAATAGCATGGGATCACAATACTTATATCGGCGCGCAAACAGGGGTGCTACCCCACTCCGGCTACAACCGGAGACACCCATGCCCCCGGACCAAGTGACATGCCTACCAGTGATAAATGGTATCTTTCACTATGGCCTCTCTGTACGGTGTGTGCACGGAAAGGGGTTATCAACTTATTAAACCATACCCTGCCTGTGGTAGGGACAAGTGGCAGCACGAATCCAGTATGGGGGTTACCGGAACAAGACTCGATCTATGGTCAACCCAGGAGGTTTAAGTTTTCCTGCAGTGGTTAGCACAACATATTTCCTTAGTGGTACCCAACAGGTTCACCACCTGGTATGTCCCAACATACCCTCACTGATCACTCTCGTCACAACAAGATTTCAGTCTCACGGTCACTCTTATTGTGACTGATTTTTCCTGCAAATTAGCCTGGACCAACACAGGCACATATGGCACATGAAAATAACCCTACTCACTTATACTTCATGTTTAAATGAAGATAAAATACCATCAAGGGGGATCATGCATGTATGACCAATACTATGCAAATTTCCTATGAGTTCAACATATTCATAATTCAATTCTACATGCAAACAAACACTATGCATTCACCATATCATGTGTTCAAGATGCTTTCCTTGAGCATGCAGAAAGATTGGGTGTACTCAAAAACTTTGAAAATCCTATCTCCCCTCCATTTCCTATTTTCAAAATATAATTACCACATAAATCCAAAATAGTGCTAAAAAGTTGTTTGAATTTTTTTGAAATAAATACTAAAATAAACTAGATGAAATTTGAGAAATGACAGAAAAAGAATCAAGTCATTTGGAGTTCATATGATTTTCCTAGAGAGTTTCTAATCTATAATAAATGAAGAATAGGACTATTAAATAGATCCAGTAGAAACAGAGCTTAGGAAAAATGTCCACCCAAGCTGGATTAACAGAGCATCATTTTAAGAGTAGGAAGAAATTTGAATCATCAAATTTGGATGTGAAATGGCTGCTGTGGAATTACTTGAAATTTGTTGGAAAAGAAAAAGAAAATAGATATTACTCTGATGGGCTGAGCAGAAGCGCGCCCTAGGCGCGGTATAGCCCCCTGGCGCCTCTGGGCCAGGCCCAGTCGCTTCGGCCGCACGGGAGGGGCCAACGTCGAAGGCGTATTCAAGGGAATACACTTTCCCAGCGCGAAGGCGGCTCCAGGGGAGTCCGTCTCCACTTACGGACAAGTCGGCGGACGCTGGGTCAATGACGGTGGGCCCGCCTAGCCCACTGGTCAGGTTTGACCAGCCGCCGCGCGCGTCCTCCTCCGAGGCAGAACAGAGGGCCTCGCCGGCGGCGATTGCCGGCGAACGGCGGCACCTCCTGGGGATCTAAGAGTATGGGCGTGATCAGGAGATCATGGCGGACACGTGGGTACCCTACGTGGTCGTCGTGGTGGACAGAGTCGCCAACAGCGAGCTCTCCGGCGGACGGCGGCGTCGGGCGAAAGGGGAGTTCTGTCTACGGGCCATCTCGCATGGAATCGAAGGGTGGAATCGGTTGGTGGTGGCTCAAGGAGGTTTGTGGTGAAGAGAGTGGGGAGGGGAGGCCCTAGTTCCGTCGGAATCGACCGAAAGGTGGTGGCGGGCGCCCTGGCCGGAGTAGAGGAAGATGACCTCATCCGGTCGCTTGGCTGCTTGAGGGGGCTCAGAGAGTGGGAGGGGAGTGTGGTGAGGATCGTAGAGAGCCCGGGGTGGCCAATTTATAGTGCAGGGAGGCCGCTTCGCGGGTTCCAGAGGATGGCCGAGGTGGCGGCAGCCATTGATGGCAAAGCGCGGGCGGTGGCGAGGGTAGGCGTGGCCGGTGCGGGTAGATACGGACGGTGGCCGCCTGTAGTTATGCCTGGGAGGAGCTGGGTGGCTCGGGGTGAGCCACACGTTGCGGGCGGAGACGTGGCCGTGCGGAACTCGTCGGGCGGCGGTCCTGGTCGTCGTGAACGGCGGTGGATGGCGCTAGAGGCCAAGCGAGGGTGTCGGCGAGGTTCCTGGTGGTCGGGCTGATCTAGAGGAGGATCAGGATGAGAGGGGGAGGCAGTAGAGCGGCAGCAGGAGCTCAGTGCCGACGCGTGCAAAATGCACGCTCTGGCCATGCCCAGAGCACGTGTGCAGAGTGCTCGACGAAATGCCAGGGGCATCTAGGGGTCTCTGATGGCAGTGCAAATTGATAAGATTGTGAGCCTGGTTATGAGAGAGCTAATGGACATGCTGGTTTGGCCAAATGACCAAGTGTCCAGTGCAGTTTAGGAAGTGGCAACATTTCTGTCATGCACATGAGGTGTTTGATAGAATGCTAGGGCTGGCTAGGGGACTTTGTTGGATTTGAAACTTGGCAGGATGGGGTCTCTTTAGATGATAGAGATGATGGTGGAGTTAGTTTGGCAAGAAGAGAAACTTGTTAGTGCAAGTTTTACCAGAATTCAGTTCTGAATAGAAACTTGAGAGGAATGTTTGGTGCACTTGCAAGTTGAAATTGAAGCTGCCCTTCTGGACTTAAGGTACTAGTTGGAAGGACTACAAGGTGGAAAAGTTTCAGAATCATTGGAGCTAGGAAAATTAGGGTTGCAGTTGTAACTCAGAAATGGGACAGAAATGAAAAGATAGTGTTCCACTCAAAATTTTCAAAGGACCTCGTTAGGTTTTTGCATAGAAATGATATATAGGCATCACATGACCTCTCACAATTTTTGTGGGATTTTAAAACAATTATTTAAAATAATTGTAGTGCTACAGAAGCATTTCAAGTACTGAAAATGCTTTTTAAAAGAATTATTTTGTGGCAAATTTTATTATGAAAGTATTCCCTACTGTTATTTATAATATAAATGAAATGATTTACAAAACAACAAAGGACCACAACATTCTACAAAATAATCTTCTATGTAGGGGAGAATTTTGTAAAACAGAAAATAGAAAAGGCTCTGAAATTAATAAATGACCTAGTATAATTCAATTTTTTTTTCTGGTCAAATTTTACTTAATAAAATTATGGTTAAATTTTTGGGTTGTTACACTGGGGGCGAATTTGGGGGGTCGGTTGGGAACCCGAGGCCCCTCATGCCGAATTTAACGCCGATTAACCCCCAAGCGGCGTTATTTCAAGCCCTTGAGGGGCCGAACGGCTGGAGATGCTATAAGGTAGCTACTGGATCGATTGGTCCTTCGGCCAGCACGTCTATGTACAACAAGTGATTTCGCCGGCTACGAAAACATGCCGGCGGCGACCAGACGACACAAGGGATTGATGGCCATAGAGCACGTGCCGCGCCTTTTGATTTTCTTGCTTTGGTCTCGGATATTACATGGGATGAATTATACTATATAGACCTAGAGCTAAAGGCCTATATACAACTGGAATGATTTTTTTGTTGACTACCCAAAACACTCGACAAAGGCCCATTTAAACTTGACAAACCTTTTGTGAAGTGTTGCACTTGGATGGCACTCGACGTACACCCCTTCAGGCGAAGCAAAGGTCAACGAGTTTCTACCGTCGGACACTCGACAAATCGTTTGCAGAGCCTCAAATAAGGGGACTCAGCATAATAATATTACTTGATGGTTGCTGAATGGAGACGATGATTGCTACATGCCATAATACACTACTGCAGAAAAACACTAATGATGGTGTGGCAAAAAGTGTCGTGGTGGCGTGGACACCCGACGCCACCAATATGACGCCACAGATAAAACTTAATGGTGCATTGGGAGCCCACGCCATCAATAACATTGATACTGATGGTGTGCCATGTGTCCCACGCCACCACCAATTTTCATCACTAGTGACATGTCATGTTAGGGCCACACCAGAAATTTGATTTTCATGTATAAAAAAAGAGTTATACAACATCGCTTTTCCAACCAAATGATAGCATTATCCAATCTAACAACGGAAGTAAAATCATATACTCCCTCCTATCCAAATTAGTTGTCCGTAAAATAAACGTATCTAGCGCTGAAATACCTCAACATACATCCATTAAAGTTACAACTAATATGGATCGGAGAGAGTAAGACTTAAGTTTGACAGTACTAAATAGTGGCAAATGACAACATTTCAGTTCAACGAAGTTAACATAGCAGGCATATGTTCAACAGGATGCTGGCGTAATACGAGTAGTTACTATGCCTACTAACTCAATTCTTTGGCGGTTAGACCGAGGGTCTTAATCTGGAGTAAGGAAACGACGGCTGTCAGCAGATCTGTACACTATCTAGGGGTAGGCCTAGTAGCGGTGCAGGTAAACTGCCTAGTAGTAGGGCGGGGACCCGCGCTACTAGTATCACGTCACAACTAAAAAGTTAGTAGTAGCGTGGGTGCCATCACGCGCTGTTACTCCCTCCATTTCTTTTTAGTCTGCATATAAAATTTGGTCAAAGTCAAACTTTTTCAATTTTGACTATGTTTATAGGAAAAAATATCATGATTCACAATATGAAATTAATATTATTAGATGCATCATGAAATTAATTTTCATATCATATAGCTTTAGTATTGTAGATGTTGATAACTTTTTCCTACAAAGTTAGTCAAATTTTACAAAGTTTGACTTTGACCAAATTTTATATGCAGACTAAAAAGAAACGAAGGGAGTACTAATGAAATAGTGCTATAATACCATGTCACAAGATAGTGCTATAATACCAGTACGCAGTTTTTCCTCGCGCTACTACTAACTAATGAGGAATTAAGAAAAATAAAATCCACCAAGTCACAAGATAGCATTTGGAAGAATCTGGAATCAGTCCATAGTTACAAAATATGGGTTTGTATAAAGCAATCAGCAACACTAGCAACGGTAGATGGTCAAGTGATTAGTAGC
This sequence comes from Thinopyrum elongatum, assembly GCA_011799875.1. NCBI lineage: Eukaryota > Viridiplantae > Streptophyta > Magnoliopsida > Poales > Poaceae > Thinopyrum > Thinopyrum elongatum. Next base: position 35,654,013 of record CM022297.1, on the reverse strand, counting down.
GGATCAAGTAGCAGCAGTAGATGATCGATCAAAGCAACAACCACATCATACGGCAATGCCATCTATTTGTTCATAATTGAGAGTTGAGCCGCAATTGGTTTGTTCTGTAACAAAGTAGGAGAAACAAACTGGAACACCATTCATTTGGTGGAAAAACAACCTACTTAAGCGGCCATGGAACAGTCCGATGCATTTTGGTCAAACACACTCAGGATTAAGCACTATATCATCACAAATTGACCAAAATAAATCTCAGACCCATAAAAATTAGAGTTTCATCAACAGTTTCGCAAACCAGAAATCCATTATACTTGATTACAGCATGATCAACAATTAATTGCAGAGGAGATACTAGGATCATCCTAATCATGGATAATTAAATCTTCCATGTCCAAAATATGATTCATCAGTAAATGCACAACCTTTTGTCATATAAAGCTTACACATTTTCTGCATCCAATATCAGAAGGAACTTGTTCGTCAATCAAATGAGCTGGATGTATGATACATACATGCATGTTGCCGATGCTGATGCCATTCCTGTTGGCAGAATCGACGCGGACCTTGTGTGTCCGTTTGGGTGGATGACGGTGTCCTTTTGGTTAGCTCGGGCGTGGGATCCCGGTCGTTCTGCTGCAAAAAAAATCAAAGGTTGGACTGGTTCCCCACAAAGATGAAGATGGGCCTTGCAGCAGCGGACATGGAACAGTCCGATGCGCATGTCGGAACATACTCATTATTTTGCACTATACCATCACAAATTGCCAAAAATAAATCGAAGGCACATCGAAATTACAGATTCATTACCAGTTCGGCAAACCAGAAAATTCGTTGTACTTGATTACAACATGTTCAACAATTGATTGCAGAGGACATATGAGGTTCATCCCTAATCATGGACAACTAAATTGCCCATGCGCAAGATATAATGATTGTCAGTGAATGCACACACTTGTGCCATATAAATCTCAGACATTTCCAGCCCACACAAACAAAAAATAAGGCTTTGAAAAATGAAGTGACCATGTGGGGGTGCTTCTTACCCGAGGAGCCGTTGAGCTCTGGACCATGGATGCCCTGGTCCACGGAGGGTGCCAGCAGCTCCAAATATATCGAACAAACAAGTAAGTAATCTGGAGGTGACAGTAGATAGGGAAAATAATCTTTCCCTTGATATGGTACAAGAAAGAGTAAAATCTTACAATAATAAGCAGTAGCTAATTGGACTAGATCCAAAACACAAGCACTGACTAAATAGCCCGACATAGCCATGAAACCGAACATATGGTATTACCTACCTAGAGCAGCACGAGAGAAAGAGAAGGAGCCAGAGGTAGGAGATGGGCTCACTCACTGGAGAGGGAGCTTGTAGTCGATGCTGATGCACAAACAGAACCGCTGTCGTCGGGTCGGGCATGGGCTCCTTCTTTCCTGGTCGTCGTCATCTTGGTCCTTGTGGATGGCATCCATGGATTGGAAGTGGAGTGACTTGAGAATCCCCTCCCTTGAGATGGCTTGCTGTTGCCTATTGAGGTTCGCCCATGGAGAAGAGAAGAGAGGCTTCATGAGCACACACACAAAAGATAAGAGAAGGAGGCTCTACAAAGTGAAACGGCCATGGGGATGGGGGTGCTTACCTGAGTTAGGAGCCGTGGAGGCATAGGTCGTTGGACCAACACCGCACCAGAGCAGACAATGGTGAGCTCGACCATGTGTGGTCTGTGGTTGGTTGTCCTCGTCAATGTAGGAGGGTGGCTGCTGCACCGAATTGAAGAAAAAAGTGAGGGGGCAGGGAGAGAAGGAAGAAGGGGAGAGGAGAGGGAATGAATCGAGGGAAGATAAGAGCTCACCGCGCCGGAGTTGGAGGCAGCCGAACCCCTAGCCATGGGGAGGGGTCGCGCGCGAGCGCTTGCGTCCGCGAGGAGCGGATCTAGCCGGAGGGAAGGAAGCACCGAACGCCAAACCTCTCTTGGAAGTCACGCGTTGCCCTGCAAAGGATGACTTGAGGAAAATTAAAGGAAACCAAGTTAGCCAATTTTGGGCGCAACTATATGAAACTCGGTCACAACATGTTGAACTAAAACCTACCATCCTAGCTAGGAAGTCATCTAGAAAATCTATGAAGAACTTCCTATCCTTCTGGCATTTGACGGCGCCAAAGACACGAGGGATCCATTTACGGCATTCACGTTGACAAAAGAAAGAGTCCTCATGATGTAAAATGACGAACAAAAAAGAGGAATATAGCTAGTCTCTTTGGATAATTTAAACACTCTCGTAACTAAAGTCACGTCCGAGATGAACGAGTTCCTCACAAAGGAGTTTACCGCATCTGAGGTAAAGGCAGCCCTGGATAGTATTGGGGACTTGAAAGCACCAGGGGTGGATGGCCTCCCGGCTATCTTCTACAAGCATTTCCGGCGGCTGATAGGTGATGAAGTGGTGCACGAGGTGTTGCAAGTATTACAAGGCGGCAGCATACCGGAGGGATGGAACGACACAATATTGGTGCTTATCCCAAAGGTTCATAACCCCGAAAGTCTAAAAGACCTACGCCCGATTAGCCTTTGTAATGTTGTCTATAAGCTCGTGTCAAAAGTTCTTGCCAACCGGCTGAAAGATATCTTGGGGGAGATCATATCGCCAAACTAGAGTGCGTTTGTCCCGGGTCGGCTTATTTCTGATAATACTATCTTGGCATATGAGATGACACACTATCTGAAGAGGAAGAGATCAGGAGGTACATGTTTCGCGGCGCTAAAGTTGGACATGAGCAAGGCCTATGATCGGGTTGAGTGGTCCTTTCTAGAGAAGATCATGTGCCAGCTTGGCTTTGCACCGGCTTTTGTTGATCAGATTAGCAAGTGTATGAGAACTGTTAAATTCAGGTTTAAGATCAACGACACATGCACTGATACGGTGATCCCAGGGCGAGGGCTGAGGCAGGGATGCCCTATCTCCCCCTACCTCTTCCTGATCTGCGCGGAGTGACTCTCGGCTTTGCTGAATCAAGCGGAGGCAGCTGGAGTTCTGAAGGGCATTATAATCGCCCCGGCAGCACCACCAGTGACACACCTGCTTTTCGCCGACGACTCGCTGCTACTCATGGAGGCCATGGAGGAAAGTGTGAACGCGATCAATGGCATCCTGGAGGTGTATGAATGGGGCTCGGGCCAGACGATCAACCGGGACAAGTCGGCAATCCTATTCAGTAAGAACACACCATGCCAGAGGAAAGATCAACTAATTCACATGCTGGGCCTCCGGGCTGAGGGACACCACGGGAAATATCTGGGCCTGCCGGCCTATGTGGGAAAGTCGCGTCATGCATGTTTTGAGTACATCCGGGACCGGATTTGGGTGCTGTGCTGCAGGGGTACAAGATCAAATTGTTGACAAAGAAAGGAAAGGAGATCCTAATCAAAACAGTGCTACAAGCTATTCTAGCCTATGCCATGGCCTGTTTCGATCTGACAAAATCACTGTGTGAGAGCATTAGCCAAATGATCTGCCGCTTCTGGTGGGCCAACCAGGATGACGAAAAGAAGCACCATTGGGACGGCTGGGAGAAGATGATGCTTCTGAAGGAGGAGGGAGGTTTGAGCTTTAGGGACCTGCACTCTTTTAACATGGCATTGTTGTCCCTCCAGGTCTGGAGGTTATTGCAAGCCCCAGACTCCCTGTGTGCCCAGGTGCTCAGAGCAAAGTATTACCCAGACGAAGACCTTTTAGCAGCCGAAGCTACCCGGGAATCAGCTATGTCTGGCGTAGTATCCTCCAAGGAGTTACCATAATCAAAGAAGGTATGATCTGGAGAGTTGGGAATGGAGAACAGATCCGGATATGGCAGGACCCCTGGCTCCCTTCAGGCTCGGTCAGATTTACAAGATCACCCCGTGGAAACAATCTGCTCACCAGAGTTGCGGAATTGATTGACCCGGCCACCCACACTTGGGATCAACAACTGGTAAGACAGACGTTTATTGCCGAGGAGGCCAACATTATCCTAGGGATTCCCATCTTTGAGCACCATGAGGATTTTATTGCCTGGCAATTTGATAGTAAAGGGATGTTCTTCGTAACATCAGCTTACAGGGTCTATGTCGATCTTGAGAAGCGTAACAGCACCCACCCCCCGGGCGACAGTTCCAGAGGGAACCATGGCGACAAGAAGATGTGGACGGAGCTCTGGAATGTTCACTGCCCTGGGAAGGTCCATCATTTCTTGTGGCGTGTGGCGCATAACAGCCACCCAATGTTGAGGAATGTAGAGCGCATTGGCGTGGAGTTGGACACAAACTGCATCATGTGCAAGAGACTACTTGAGGATGGAGGGCACCTGTTCTTGAGGTGCAAGGAAGTGAAGCAGATGTGGCGTAGCACGGGTCTTGAGGAGTACAGGCTAAAACTGCTGGAGTGTACTTCCCCACGCCAGCTCCTAGCACGCATCTTCTCGCTCCCGGAGGACACTGAGCTTAAGATCATCTGCCTCTTATGGATGTGGTGGTCAGAGAGAAACAAAGTAAACCACCAGCAAGAAAGGGCGTCTACCCATCAATTCCAACTGCTCATGTCTAAGTCCTTATCAGAGTGGCAGGAGTTCAACTCAAAGGCGCTGCGGGAGAAAGACAAGCCCCGTGCAAAATGGTCAAAGCCTACGGCGGATTTTGTGAAGACCAATGTAGACGGGGTCTTTGTGCCAGGGGGGGCACCAAGCCAGCTGGAGCTATGTTGCAAGGATCATACTTGCGATGTCCTATTTGCTGCGGCCGGGGAGTTGGAGCATGTGACTGAAGCCCTACAGCGAAAGCCCGTGCACTGATGCATGCACTAACCTTGGCTGAAGCACAAGGTATGGGGCGTGTTGTGTTTGAAACGGATTGCTTGGGCCTGGTCAACACCATCGCCACTGCTGTGTTGGATCGATCAAACTTGGGTGCCATCTTCCGGGAGACGATCGAGATTCCTTCTTCAGATAAGCTTTATCCAGTGGAGTATTGTACACTGCCCACGCTCTTGTAATATGCCAGCACATGAGCTGGCCGCTCTGGGTAGGCAGGGTATGCATGGGAGCCAACATGTATGGCTCTCGAACTACCCCCCTAATGTAACCGATGCAGTGACCGCCGATTTGGTTGGTCCGGCATAATCTATGGAATGTACGGTGTTCCAGTTCAAACAAAAAACTAAATAGTGCTACAACCATTCATATAGTTCAAACATAAAACACATATAACTAACTAGCAGTTCATTTGATAGCTTAAACATAAAACACATATAATAATAAACAGTTCTACAACTATGCTTAATATAATGCAAATATAATACATGCATAAATTTAGATAGTACATATGATAAACTAAAGAGAACAACTAATTAGTTGAGCTAGCTACGTCAACTAGCGCTCCCCATCTAGCTAGTGGGAGTCACACTCTCAAACTTTGCCTAGTTGTAGTCGTCACTCTCAAACGTTGCCCCGTGCTCATCCCTGGTAGATGTATCCCACGTCGTCTCCCTCACATATTGCTCCTTAGCCTCCCTCTCAATCTTGTCCAAGTCTATGAGATTCTCCTTCGCCTTCTTCATGGCTTTGTAGGTCATAAACATCATCTTGTTATGCTCCACGACCTGTGGATCTGCGGCCAGATGCCTCACCACGGGGTCGAAGTACCACATCTTGACCTAGAGGTGTTGCTTCTCCTGAACCTTGGAGCATATCCTCATGTTCTCCGGCGCGAGGAACTGCGGGTGCTCTCAATCCCCAGCGTAGTTCACACGCGCCTTAGCCTTCAAGAGCTCGACCGCCTTGGTATCATAGGCACGCGCTGCGAGCTCTGTGGTGTCCCAGTGGCCGAGGTGGTGCGTCATGCAATTCTTGGTAATCTCTCCATGCCACTTATTCCCTTTCTATCTCACACCATCGTACTTTGACGTCGTCTGTGACCGTGGCAATATTAACAAGTTAGTAATAAATGCATTCTAAAATTACCGAAACAATTCTCCATACTTGCCTACAAATTGGGCACATTGAGTTCTAGGAATTTTAGAAACATATAATAGTTAATGTTTCACCAAAACCTTTGCCCTCATTTTGAATACCTACGAAATTTGACAAGAATATCAAAAAACACTATAAGAACTATCTATAATTTTTAAAGTACCTAAACTATCTAAAATTTCTAAAGTACCTAAATATATAAAATTTTAAAGTATATAAAATTTCTGAAGTATCTAAACGATCTAAAATTACAAAAACATCTAAAATTTCTAAAGTATCTAAAATTTCTAAAGAATCCATTTATTTTAAGTATCTAAATTCTCTAAATAATCTACACTATAGTGTACCTAAACTATCTAAAATTTTAAAATTACCTATCTAAATAATACACTATGAAAAAATGATGGCTGTGACCGGGGCGCACCATGGGCGGGCAGTGTGGCGACGGGAACAATGGTGGAGATGGAAGGCGACGACGGCGGCGACGGAGGCGGGGCGACAGTGGTGGCGATAAGCCGGAGGCGACGATGAAAGGGAGTGTTGACGGAGGAGGCTTCGCCAGAGATGGAGGCAGAGGCGACGATGGCAGTGTTGGAGGGAGGAGATGATGCGGTTGTGCAACGGCGGTACCGATAGATGAAGAAGGGAATTAGGGAGTTAGAAGCGATGAGGGTTAGGGTGGGGGTTAGAGGTGCGCCGGCGCTGGTGGCATGGGCTATTGCGGTCCACGCCATCGGTATTGTTGTTTTTTAATTAGGTTTATTTCTCTATTTTAATTTAGGTTTTATTTAAGTTAATGTTAAATTTATGTGTTATTTTATTTATGTTGATTTTTAATATTGATTATTTTTCATTTAATTTTTTTATATGGGCTTTGTTTACATTATATTTAGTTAATTTTAAATTTAGATTATTTTTAATTCAGATTTTGTTCACCTTAATGTTTAATTCATTTTTAAAGTTTTGTTAACTTGATCTGGATACATATTTATTACTAAGAACACATAATACATGCCTGAAGGCTAGAAAATAATTACTAATTTGTTACTCGATCTAGCAAATTGTCTAAACTATGAATATCATCGCAACAATAACTCCCACAAGAGAAATGTTGCCGTTGATCCAGCTGGGAGAATGAGCCTAATGAAAACACAAGCTAATAGTGCATATTGAAACTTCTTTCATTTCCTCATCTAGCTGCATCTCATTAGTGGTCCATGTTAGTACTCTAGCAATTTGCATACATATTTATGAACGAAATTGGCCCATATCCATGTGTGACAAGAGACTCCTCTTTTCTTCAGATGTGAATATAATGATGTGAGCAATGCTAGATTTGAATGCATGTGCCAATTTGCTGAAACATAGAGGGTTTTCGGCCAAATACTTTTCCATGGCCAGCACAGATGAAGAGCTCTTGTTTCTGCATTCCATGGTTTGTACGAAGTTTTCTTTTCAAGAGGGCATTGGCAGGCTCAAAGTAGCATGGTTGCCCGAGGAGGGTTGTAGGAGGTTGAGCGCTGGAGTAGGAGGAGGAGGAGGAGGGGGGCAGTGTTGGCAGGGGCGATTCTACCGTCCGGTCACCCCGGGCACGTGCCCGGGCTCGAGTGCTGCCAATCTATAATACCTAATAAATCATCCCCACTATAATAATTCTCTTGACATGCAGCCTGTCCACGTCAGCAACCTGGCCATATCAGCGCTTTGTTAACACTGAAATGAGGGACCCACCACAGTACAAGTCAGCCACATTAGCTTTCGGTTACCAGCTGTAGGACCGATACCACAGTTAATTGTGTGACTGTGTCTCTATTATGGATTTTGCTTGATATGTAAATTTATTTTGCTTGATTGAATACATAGCCTTGCATTTTAATGCTTTGCTATTACAAATCTGAATTCAATTTCACTTGATTGAATATGTAGCCTTCATTTCAATTCTTCAGGTTTCTTCTCGGCTGCCTTGGGATCGAGACGCCATTTTCTTATTGAAGGTTACTTCCCACACACGCTCCAATTTGAAGGTATATGCAAATTTATCTTTCTGATTAATTTTTGTTTGAAGGTATACAAATGTCTCGCTTCAGATTGTGGGAAGATTAATATTCAGTTTACTATATGGTTTCTGAGTGTTTGTGGGAAGATCACTATTTAGTTTGTTGTGACTTTATGCAAATTCGTGTTTCAGTTTCTGAGCGTTGTATGGAGATTACTATTCAGTATTTGACTATATGCAAATTTATATTTCAGATTGGAACGTTTTTCTAATTTATATTTTCTTACTGAAGATTACTTCCCACACACGCTCCAATCTGAAGGTATATGCAAATTTACATGTTTTACTTCAAATCATGATGGCTCACTTCCTTTTGTTGTTGAACTTCCACAATAGTTCCTCTACACTTCCCTCTACGTAATTGTTCCATGTAGATTTTAGGTAAAGAGCATATATTGTGGATGAATAAATAGATTATTCTCAAGTTCCTTTTATTAAATTATGAACAATAGTCTCTTAAGAGAAGGAGTTCTCTGTGTTGAACATTCTACTTTTTGCCCATTTTATTTGCTTAGTCACATTGAAGAGTTCTCTGGTGTCACATCTGACTCAAAATATCACAAGTATAAGTGGGTAACGACTATCTAGGTACACACTATAGATGTGGAGAAAACATCAATGAATTATCGATTGATATAATTTTCCTTGATACATTGTGTTTGTGCAGAACCCGAATTTATAGCACATGCTCATATGTGCTTCCATCAGACTGCGCGTCGTGGGGTCGACGCCTCCTCGATCGCGGTCCATGCTTCATGGTACTGCCTCCGCGCGCTCTCTCATAGCGATCTCGACGGAGCAAACCTCAGAAGTGCCTAAAAGAAATAGCAGTACTATCGGGAATTTCACATCCAACATTATTCGGCTTTTCATCATGTTTTCTGTAGATGCTTTAAATAATACTTCTTTTATACAAAATTCTTTGTCATTGTCATATACTACGTGTTAGTAAAATATCATGTTTTTAAACCTTAAATATTTATCAGCAATTCCCGTAGCAACGCAGGGGGTATCATCTAATTTTCCAAGCGCCGAAGTCTGTGAATACATACAAATATACGCTCAAAAGGTACATCTGGTTCATGAATTGGGCTACTTTGGGCGTTATTTTTGCCTCTTGAGCTTAATCACGTCAAAGGCCCATCCATTAATTACCTTACATGGGCCACAATAGCCTACCTCACAGGAAGACCCTATTTGACGGGCCGGCCTTTTTAGACGCGAGGCATTCGTTCCACCGATATTCGTTTTGGGAACCTTCTGGAAGGTTCCAGCTGGTTTTTTTTCCAGTTTTGGGAACATTCTAGAAGGTACCTGAACATGTTTTTTCTATTTCTTTTTTCTTTTCATTCCTTTTTCTTTTTCCCTATTTCATTTATCTTTTGTTTTTGTTTTTTTCCTTTTTCTGTTTCTCTTTTTATTTTCTCATCTTTTTCAAGTTTCTTTAAAAAAATCAACAAATTTGCAGCAATTTAAAAATTGTTCGCATTTTAAATTTTTTTCACAAATTCTAACTTTTTTCCATCAAATGTTCCCATTTTCAAACTTTTGTTCACAAATTTTGAACCTATTCATGTTTTGAATTTTTGTTCTCAAATTCTAAAATGGTCAGAAACTTCGAAAAATGATCCCACACTCTAGTTTTGTCCATGAATTTGAGAAAAAAAAAATCATGTTTTGAAAATTTGTTCTGAAATTCAAACAAATTTCTGTGAATTTAAAAAATGTTTGCATTTTGATTTTTTGTTCACAAATCTATAAAATGTTTGGGAATTTCAAATAATGTTACAACTTTCCAAATTTGTTTGCAAATTCCAAAATTGTTCATGTTTACAATTTATTTTATTATATAAAAAAAATTGTGCAAGTTTGAAAAATATTCGAGTTTGAATTAATTGTTTGTATTTTAAGAATGTTCTAGTTTTTAATTTTTGATCCTGTTTTCCAATTTTTTTTTGTCTTTTTTACACAATTGTTAGTAACTTCAAAATTTTCTCCGCATCAAAATTTGTTCTCAAATTTTAAAAAATGCTCGTTCTTTATAAAATTGTTCACAAATTCCAAAAATATTCATGTTTTCGAAAAGTGATTGGAAATTCAAAATTTGTTCGCTATATCATCAATCATTGGTTTTGTCACAAATAAATCGTATGTTCAAAAATGTAATTAAAATTTGGAAAATTGTAAAAAAAAAAATCAAACAGTGTTAAGTCGTATACTTTCTTTAGTACTTTTAGTGTTCCGCTATACATTGGTCAACCGAGCTTTAAAAATGTTCATTCTTTCAAAATTTATTCACAGATTCAAAAAAACTTTGGGGAATTTCATAAAATATTTGATTTTCCAAAAAAGCTAATGTTTTTTAAAATTTGCTCACAAATTAAAAAATGTTTATGTTTTCAAATTTTGTTCGCAAATTCAAAAAATGTTTGGGAAATTTCATAAAATGTTTGTGTTTTTCAAAATTTGTTCTCAATTCAAAAAATTTCTTGTTTTCATAATTTTTTCACAAATTAAAAAAATGTTTGGGGAATTTCATAAAATGTTTGGGCTTCTCATTTTTGTTCCTTATTTTTTGGAAAATGTTCGCATTTTCAAAAAGGTATTCATAGTTTGGACAAATATACTCATTTTCAATCTTGTTCCTTTTTTTTTTCAAAAAGTGTATGAGATTCCCAAAAAATGTTCGAGCCTTTTAAAATTTTGTTCGATTTTCAAACAGCATTGACTTTTGTGAAAAAGAAAAATTCTGTTCGAAATTTCAAAAAAAAATTAAATCTTTCGCTGCCTATAGTTTATATAAACTGAGCTGCCAGATTTAAACAGCAAAATTTATGTACTACAGTGGGTCGGGATGTGGTTCACTCACGTTAGATTGTTTGTTCGATCCTACTCACGCACACTTTTTTGGAGCTTTTCTTTAAGTTTTGCCGCTGTTCTTTGTTTGTTTAATAGTCGCGCTGCTATATTTACAAGAAGGTAAGCGTGTCGCATTGCCTAGCAGCTATAGCTTTCTTGCAGCAGGACTTGTGTTCCATTCCCACCTGCGGCATAAATTTTTATTCCTTTTTCATCGCGCGCGGCCCATTAAGCCCGCCAACTAGGTTCCCTGTGCGAAACCGCGGTAACCTGACGCAGAACGCGTCAGATAGGACCTCCCTACCTCACACGCCTATTTGTCTGTGCATTGCACCGCACGACGTGCCCTAGCAACTCTCGCGGTTCAAGGTGGTGACCGGCGAGGTGGACTGACGAAACACCGGCGGCCGGCAAAAACGCAAGAGATGATGCACGCCTGGGCCTAATCAGACTACGACTCCCACAAGGAACAATCGGGATCGGAAGCGGAAGTGGAAGCATGAAAATCAAAGCGGCAGCCCCTTGTGTAAATTCACTCCGGCTCCGGCGGATGGTGCTCGTCCTCGTCACCGTCGCCGTCGGCACTTCAATTCACTGAAAAATTTATAATCCGGTAATGTGTTGTATACTGTAGAATCTCTTTTTTTTTTTGCACTTCAATTCAATGAAAATTTTATAATCTGATAATATGTTTTATCTTGTACTCCCTCTGTTTGGGTTTATTAGGCCCTCTTTTATTTTGAGCCAAAGTTGCGAACCAATCTGTAGTTGGATGGTTAGAGTGACAATGGTATCCCCAGCCCATCAGGGTTCAAATCCTGGTGCTCGCATTATTCCTGGATTTATTTCAGGATTTCCAGCGATGCGCTTTCAGTGGGAGGAGACGTTTCCGTCGACAACGAGGCACCTACGGTGACTTCGTAAATTTCAAGATGACATGCCGGCTCAGTCTCCCGGAGGTGCTCATAGGGGTAGGGTGTACGTGTGTGCGTTCATAGGGTTGAGTGTATGCGCATATGTATGAGCGCTTGCGTCTGTACTGATGTTTAAAAAAAATCTTGAGCCAAAGTTTTACCATGCATCTAAATAATAATATGTAAACTATATGTCACAAGAACTATGCCTTGAAAACCTCTTTCAAATACAAATCCAATAATATTCTTTTTGTATCGTATACGTTATATATTTTTAGTACATTCTCATCTGTGCACCAGGATGAACATGGGAGATTGGACTTTTATTTGCTATTGTATCTCATGTTTTAATTTATTCATATGATGTATGAAATATTAGTGTGTATATTACACATGATGTTTACCTAAATATATGATACTTGTGGTGTTGATAGACCAAAGTAAATTTTAGCTTGCGTCGTGCCCAGGCTTCGACAATTTGCTAGCTCCGCCACTGAGTGTTGGTGTCTAGCCCTAACTCTCTCTCTCTGTCACCTCTCACTCCGGCACATACACAGGAAGAAGGAAGAAGAACAGGGCACGGTGGTTTTTCCGGTGCACGAACGCCCGCCGCACGTATGGCAATTTTCTTTAGCACGAACTGAACCCATGACAAATTACAACGATCATCAAGGGGGTTTTATACCTGGGCCGGTGCTGGGGCACGATCCCCACGCCTCCTACCCAGTCCGGGCGCCCGATCGGCCCACTCTGACCGCGCCCACCATGCGCACATATGCGCACGGGTCGCGGTGAGCCCACTGCGATCTCCACGCTCACCCCCGGGATCCACTAACTACCTAGGCTATCTACACGCGATGAGCGCACGCACACACGCACACCCCGCGCCATACACGCCCGCACACGCAAACACTCCGACTCAACCGAGACACACTACTAGGGAAAACCTTATACACAGAACCTTAGCAGCAGCGCTGGAGAAAAAGGGGCGCTACTGATAATTAGCAGTAGCGCGTGCCATAAACAGGCGCTACTGCTACCGACTTAGTAGTAGCGCGGCCCGGTAGAACAACGCTACTACTAAAATTGCCCGACCGTTCCCGCCATGCTAGGGTTTAGCAGTAGCGCGCCCCCTTTAACCGCGCTACTGCTACTTCAATAGTAGTAGCGCACTTTTTGTGCAGGGCGCTACTGCTAAGTTTGAACCAGACCACATGGCGGGCCCCGCTTAGCAGTAGCGCCTCTCCCGGAAGCGCACTACTGCTATCTTATTAGCAGATGCGCGTTTTACATCCAGCGCTACTGCTAAACCACAGCCACCACCTTTTTCCTCACCCCTCCCCCCTCCCCCATCCTCTCTCCCTTCACGTTCCCCTAGTCCCACCTCCTCTCTCCCTCACTTTGCTTCTTCCTCACTACTTCTTCCCCCCATTACTCTCCTTCTTCTACCTATCTTTCTCTTCTCTTTATTGCTCCTAGCTAACTACACCACCTCCATTAATGCATGTCCTTTCTCTTTTTCCTTCCCCCTCCACTAGTTGAACTTATCTCCTTCCCAAACTAGATAGGTGATAAAAAAATTGTGCTTTTGCAAGAATGGAAATATGTGTATGTGTGCGATATGACATAATCGGGCGATATGATGGAAATTGTGTGTGTGGCATGAGTTGCCGCCGAATTGTGCTTGTGAGTTGCCTATGTTTTGCCGAAATGTCGATTTATTTCCGTTTCAGTGAATTCCGGGCAAACTCTATATGTCCTATTTTTACGGAAGGTCATGCCGAATTTTTGTATGACCTTGATGCATGCATGCATTTTTATATCAATTTGTTTATTATTACCGTGCAGGCGTTCATGATGGTCAGTGGAACGATGGTGGACAGGTGGTTGCGGTCAGTGGTGCAGGACATGAAAGAAAATAACCAAACATAGATTTTATGTCCGTGTCGAAGATGCAAAGGAGGATTTTGGCTCGACCCCTATGACGATGGTCGTGTGATGGCGCACCTGCTCATGGCTGGTTTCATGGATGGCTATACTCGGTGGATAATTGAAGATGAGGATGATGATGATGAGGACGCCGACGGGGCAGGCAATGACGACACGGGGCAAGACGAAGAGATGACCGATAATGGCCGCGAAGAAGGGCCGGACATGGCGGCGGGGAAGAGGCCAGACATGGCGGCAGAGAAGGGGCCGGACATGGCGGCGAAGAAAACATGGACTCCACGCCGCAGACTTCGTCGGTACTAAGTTTAATAGTGCGGGACCCTCATGTTCAAGCACTGCTTCGCAAGGAGACGAGTACTGACAGAGCTGCTTCTAGAGAGGAGGCCAAGCTGCAGCAACTGGTGGTAGACTCGAACACTCCATTGTATGATGGTTGCAATCCCGAGGTGACCCGCTTGAGTTTCACGCTCGAACTTCTGAAGACGAAGGCTAAAAACAAATGGACCGACGCTAGCCTCGATGAACTTCTCAAATACCTAAAGGATGTTCTTCCCGCGGGGAATCTATGTCCTACTAGTGTGGACGAGGCCAAGAAGATCGTGTGCCCTCTTGATCTGCCACACGTTAGATACCATGCATGCATCAACGATTGCATAATTTATCGGAAGGAGCACGGGGAAAAAACCAGCTGTCCGGTGTGCAATGCTTCTCGATACAAGAAGGCCGGGAAGAAATCTCCCCAGAAAGTTGTATGGTACTTACCGATCACTCCCCGTCTGCAACGCTGTTTTGTAGATCCCAAGGAAGCAAAGCTCATGCGTTGGCACGCGGAGAGGACAAAGCCTGACGATGGAGATGATCCGAAGCTGAGACACCCCGTGGATGGAAGCCAGTGGAGAGCGTTCAACGGCGAATATCGGTATTTCACATGTGATGCAAGGAACATCATGCTCGGCACGTGTATCGATGGCATGAATCTGTTTGGCTACCAGAACACCAACCATAGCACATGGCCCGTGTTTGTATAGATGTACAACCTCCCCCCTGGTTGTGCATGAAGTCGAAGTACATACACATGAGCATGCTGATTCAAGGGCCGAAACAACCGGGAAATAATATTAATCTGTATCTGGGGCTACTTCAAGAGGAGTTAGACACGTTATGGAAAACACCGGCCAAGACATGGGATGCCAGCAAAGGCGAGTATTTCTATATGAGAGCCGCGCTGGTCACGACGGTGCACGATTATCTCGGTTACGGATATGTCGCAGGCCAGGTGTGCCATGGATATTGCGGATGCATGTGGTGCATGGATGATACGACGTCTCAGCAGCTAACGTCAATGAAAGATGGCGGGTCTGGGAAAATCATGTACATGGGGCATCGAAGATGGCTCGAGAAGGATGACCCGTGGAGAAACCGTGGAGATCTATTCAATGGTGAGGCTGAGCATCGATGACCTCCACGTAAGCGGAGCGGCGCCGAAATCGATGAGCTGTTAAAAAACTGGGAACAGTGCCCCCCGCCGGGAAAGACGATGAAAAAGGCGTCGGAGCCGCTGCTGAAGGCATGGAAGACGAGGTCTATTTTTTGGGACTTGGAGTACTGGCAAAAACTCGACACGCCTCATTGCCTTGATCAAATGCATATCTGTAAGAATGTCCTTTAGAGCTTGCTTGCAACACTGATGAACATGCCAGATAAGACCAAGGATGGGCCGAAGGCAAGAAAATACTTGCAAGATTTAGAGATCAGGGCAGATCTGCACATGCTGCCCCGTAAAAAGTCAGAGGAGACAGAGACGGAGACAGAGGCGCGGGAGAAGAAGGGCAAAAAAGTAAAGGAAGAGGATTATTGCCCCCCTCTTGCTTGACCTTTAGTCCGGCTGAGATCGATCAATTCTTCAAGTGCCTTACCGGAATCAAAGTTAGTTCCGATTACAGTGGGAAGATAAGCAGATTTATAAACACGAAGAAGAAAAGGTTCAGCGGGATGAAGTCCCATGACTATCATGTGATGATGACGCAAATACTACCTGTTGCCCTTAGAGGGATAATGGACAAGCACGTCCGTGACACGCTTATTGGTCTCTGCAACTTTTTCGATGTCATCTCTCGAAAGTCGATCAGTGTGAAGCAGCTCCGAAGGCTACAGGAAGAGATCGTTGTGATACTAAATGAGCTTGAGATGTACTTCCTGTTCGCGTTCTTTGACGTCACAGTGCATCTGTGTGTCCATATTGTGGACGACATAATAGACCTGGGGCTGTCATTCTTGCACAACATGATGCCGTTCGAGAGGATGAATCGGATCATCAAAGGATTCATTCGTAACATGTCCTGTCCAGATGGAAGCATCATCTAGGGCTATCTGACACAAGAGTGCATCTCTTTATGCGAGAATTTTCTATATGGCGCAGACCGGCCGCCTGGTGTTGGTTTGCCCGTTAAGAAGAATGTTGGGAGGCCCGAAGGAGAAGGTCACTCCAACGGTCGCAGGGAACTTCATGTGGCCTACTCAGATCGACGCAGCGACTTTGACAGAGCAAACTTGGTAGTGCTACAACACCTGGACCAGGTAGATCCTTTCGTGACACTGCACAAAGAAACTATCACAAAGAAGTATCTTGACCGGTGGTATGCAGGACGGACGCCGAAGTTACTAGAGAGCACAACTCCACTTTCCTGCATTGGTTCAAAGAGCATATTCTTGCTAATCCCCCGGAAGAGGGCTCTAAGGACGGATTGCTCATATACGCCTTAGCACATGACCCCTCGCCCAACCTTGTCACCTATCAGGCATACGATATCAACGGATACACGTTCTACATGGAGGCCAAATATATGAACAATGATTTTCAGAACTCAGGGGTGACGATCGAATGCATGACCGGCAGCGACAACGGCGCAACTGAGAGATTTCACGGAAGGGTCGAGGAGATCTGGGAGCTTGACTACAATGGACTGCACAGCGCGACGATGTTCCGTGTCAGATGGGCTAAGAATGTCGAAAGAGAAAACCGGTATTTCACTAACATGACTATAACCGACGCCAAGAGCGCTACCGTGAACGCCATCGCAAAAAATGAGCCATGGGTACACGCTAAGCACGTGACACAATGCTTCTTCGTAACCGAACCGAGCAATCCGAGCCGTGTTGTCGTGAGGAGAGGCAAAAGGAACATCATTGGAATGGATGGAGTCGCCAACGAGGAAGACTACGACCAGTACGGCAACCCAATGAGGGAAGATGACGATGACGATGAAGTATACGTCAAAAGAAGAATCAATACAACATTACCTAAGAAAGATCGTACTCCATGGAAAAGGAAAAGTCACAATGAGGGGCTCAATTATTCATCAACGAACAAGAAGGGAAAGAAGCTCACTCAAAAACGAAAACGTCGACGCTGAGAAACCGTTATCGGTCAAATGGTGTAATATATATGTTCCTATTTTGTGTACACACTTAACCGTTATGCATGGGTCAAATGATGTAATATATATATATGTTCCTATTTTGTATACATACTTAACCGTCAAATGATGCAATATATATCGCCTTAGTTATATACATTATATCACCTTCCCTTCGTTCCTGCTCTCGGAAAAAAAGGAAAAGAAAAGAAAAAGAAGAAAAGAAAAGGAAAAGAAAATAAAGGAGAAGAAAATAGAAGAAACAAACAGGAAAACTGCTATAGCTACTGGTGATAGCAGTAGCGCCTTTCTGGAAAAGCGCTATAGCTACGTTAGATAGCAGTAGCGCTATTTGGTAAAACGCGCTATAGCTACTGTTGATAGTAGTAGCGCTTCTTGGAGAAACGCGCTATAGCTAAATTAGCTATAGCGCGTTTTGTTGAAACGCGCTACTGCTTTGTTGACTTAACCCCCCTCGCGGGTTTCCCGCCTCTGCTTCTTCCCCCAAATCCGCACTCTCTCTTCTACCCCCTCGTCGCCACCAGAGCCCGTGCCCTCGCCCTCGACCTCGCCGGAGTCGTTGTCTCCCCGAACCCCGCCTCGCCTCGGTGCCGCGCCGTCTCCCTCGCCCTCGCCCTCGCCGGAGTCGTCGTCTCCCCCGACCCCGCCTTGCCTCGGTGCCACGCCGTCTCCCCCGACCCCGCCTCACCTCGGTGCCACGCCGTCTCCCCCGACCACGCCTCGCCTCGGTGCCGCACCGTCCCCCTGACCCCATCTCTCTCTCTCTGCCCTCTGTAAGCCCTCTCCCCTCCCCTCTTCTCTGCTATTTAGTGTTAGTTAGTATGAATTAGTATGAACCCTAGGCTATTTTTTAGTTGTAGTTAGTTAATTAGAATTAGTATGAACCCTAGTTAAAAAAAATCATAGGATAAATTAGTTGCTATTTTTTAGTGGTAGTTAGTATGAACCCTAGGTTTCAAACTATAGCTATTTTTTTGTCAAAGCAATTGTTGCTATTAAAAAAAAAAGAATTAGTATGATCCCTATAGTTAATTAGTTGGTATGAACCCTAGTTAAAAAAATAGAATTAGTATGGGTTAAATGAATTCTAGGTATTTTAAGTGTAGTTAACAGAATTCTAGGTATTTAATTTTTTTGTTAAAGCAATTGTTGCTATTTAAATATAAAATAGAATTGATTAACCCTAGGTGAATTAGTATTTACCCTAGGACAGATTAGGTAGTATGAATCTAGTTAATTAGTAGGAAATTAACTAGGTTTTCAAATTAGGACAGAAATTTAGCTAGGTTTCAAATTAGGACAGAAATTTAGGTAGGCTGAATTTAGTTTCAAGTTCTATATTTTTCTTGCTCTTATATGCAAATTTGAAGTGGTCATTTGATATGTGGACATGTGATTTGGACATGTGATGTTTGGAATTTGGACATGTGATATTTGGAAAACCATGGTTATGTGCAGGGTAAATGATTCGAGTGGCCTATGTTTCGCCGGAATGTTGATTCATTTCCGTTCCGCTGAATTTCAGGCGCTCGATATGTCCACTTTTTAGCAAAGTCCATGCCGAAATTTCCCGTGAATTTTTGCATGACTTGTGCTAGAAAGTTGACATATCGAGTGCCGGGATTTGCTGCGACGGGAATGAAACAGCATTCCGGCAAACCATAGACCTTTTTTCATGTCATTTCTCATTTTATTATAGTTTTAGAATTAAACGAGGAGACTTAATCGTAGAAAACATGTGGAACAACGAAGAAACCGGGCCTTCAAACCATGAAGCAGACGAGATGGATTATGAGGGTGAACAACAGTACCTCGACTTTTTGTCTGCTAAGCACAGTCAAGGTTTGCAGGGCAGCCTCGATGATGGTACTGATGCTGACATCGACACCGACGGCGCCGGCACTGATGGCGGCGCCGAGACTGGCGGGGAATGTACCGGCGCCGAAGCTGCTACCGAAAAGAAGAAGTAGAAGAAGCAGAGGATACGAAAACCTAACAAACTTGGCATCCGAGGACTGGTGATCACAAAGATGGCCCCTGGAAAGTTTGAGCCATTAGAGACGGAAGAACCTCGCAAGTGCTATGGGAACCAAGTCGAATGCATCCTACGGGAATGCGCGAGCATCAATGACGATGACTTAAGGGGTAAAGAACATTTGAGGCAGTTGCTGCTGACAAAGTTGCACAATAGATTCAAGTTCCCTGACCGGGATGACAGCATAGAACAACCATGGGATGATCCGAAGATGAAAAAGATTGACAATCACGCCATGGGCATGTTCAGCAATGATTTGGCCTCCTGGAAAGGGAGGGTGAAACGAGCTATTGAGGCTGAGGAACCCCTGTCCGAGATTCTGGAGGAAATTCCGACACTTACGGAAGAGGAGATCCAAAAGTTCAAGGATACTTGCGGTACCGAGGCAGCCAAGGCTAAGGCTGCGAAATTTTAGAGCCTTCAGCAAAGGAACACGGGGAACCAACGCCTCGGAAGCCGTGGCTACCCAGGCAAAAGGCCCATATGGATAAGGAGGACGCGGAACGTGAAGCCGCGGGTCTCCCAGACCCCTTCGCGAAGTTCACCAACCCCTTGGAGCGTGACTTCATCAGGGCCCGCTACAAGTGGGACAAGGAAAATAAGGTTTTTTACACAGACCCGATCATAAGGAAATTGATTAGAATACTGGTAATTATTCTTTTACCACCTTACATTTAGCTTCTGATCAAGTTGACTACACCTTCATAAACGTTTCACGTTCCTTCTGCAGGACAAGCAACACCAGCTTGTAGCCGAAAGCCAGTCTTCGTCGATGAGGCCCAAGTGGGTCACCCCTCTCAACTGGGCCTTGAATGAACTTAAGGGACTCCCATTGGACCAGCTGCCCCAATATGGACGTGTGCACAGTGCCGGAGACGGCGCCACGTGGAAGGTCTTTTACAACGAGGGCCCGGAGGCCAAGAAGCAGAAAAAGAAGTTTAGTCAGATGGACATCGACGAGAAGGTGAAGCTTGCGTTCGAGAAAAAAGCTGCTGAGGACGCGAAAAAAGCAGCCGAGGAGAAAATGAGTTGCTACAGCAGGCAGTTGCTGCAGCTGTAGATGCCTGCAGAAATGATTTCGCTACTAACTTGATCCCGGCTATCATCAACTGGACGAGGGAAAATCCAGACAAGACGGTATATGATTTCCCCATGCCCAGTTTCGTCGGGAGCAACTCGGTGAACAACATCACCGAACCATCACCTGCTCACGCAACCGCGCCTGCTCCCACACCTGCACCCGCTCATAGCAGCCCGTCCTCAGTCTCTGGTGCGCTAGGCGGGCCTTCGTCTTTGGCTGAGCTCGACGCCCTCACGGTAATTACATGTCGCACCAACATATATCTAGAATATTCCGTTTTCGTTGCCTTTCGGATGTTTTACGCCGCAGACATGTGTTTGCAGGCCGACGAAACCCCTTGCACCGTATTCTACTTGATCAAAGGCCAGAAGGTGGACGTGGGAAAGGCGATGATAACGAAGCCCTTGGAACTCACGTTCCACGGCCAGCCGATGCCCGGTGGGCACTTCAGGGTTACCTTGTCGAGTGTGAAATCGGGGCACGAGGATTTGCCTCCTCCAGTACGACTAGGGGGAGAGGACGATGAGACCCCGCCGCGGCTTGAAAACTGCAAGGGTTGGGTGCTGCTATGGCCGAAGAATCTTCTTCGTCTGGAGCCGGCCGAGAGCATACCAATAACCACACATCAGCAAGCAGGTATGAACACCACCACCCCGCCTATGCAATTACCAGCGCCTGTAGTGTCGGGTGAGAGCGGCGGACGACGCGAGAAAGGGGGTCCAATAGTGGCTGATGTAAGCGCCCCCGTAGAACAAAGAATGGATGATCAGATGGACGAGGATGACCCTCTTCGGTTCCTCAATAAAGGCGCCTATGACGACTTAGATATGATGAGCTAGCCATATGACGAGTCGGGTTATCAACATGCTGATGAGGAGATGGATGATCTGCCCGGGCAGGAACGTCCTAGCAGGGTTGATTGCAAGAAGTCTCTCTTCATGCAATCCTCACAGGACACGCCTGAAGATGCCGCCTCAACATAGGCTCAACTAGCCGAGGGTCGTACAGTGCTTAGCCCGACAACACTGGGGCAGGGGTTAAGGAAGGGCCTGGAAGGTCAGCCCAAGAAAAAGGAGAGGAAGAGACCGGGGAAGAGAGGCTCTGCTGCCTACAAACAAGCCAGAGCACATAGCAGCCAGATGGCAGATTTTGAAGAGCGTGTACCCGTCAAAGGTGCCGCCATGTTCCATGTCACGGGCGAGCCGATGCTACCGCCGAAACCACTGGAGGCAATATCAGGGGATCCCAGGAGACTGCACGACCATGTGCTGTTGACTAAGAAAAGCCTACTAGCCTCAAAGGATCCAGGATATCTGACATACGCGGCTCGTGTGCCTAAAGGGAAGTGCTACGTCGACACACAGCCCGCGGAGGTGTTCTTCCTGCGGTTTGAGCATATCTTCGAGATGTTTCTGACAAGGCGGCTCGATTTTACAATCGTCCGCCTTTTTGCGCTATATATGAGCTCCGTCATGAAGAGAGAAGAAGTCTCGCAAATCTGTATGGCGGATCCATACTACATGCACGAGTCCTTCTTGAGTCTCGGCGACTTTGAGCTTAAAACTGCTAGGGAGTACCTCGAAAACTTCATGGTACAGAATAAGGACCAGGAAATTGTCCTCCTGCCTTATCATCCAAAGTAAGTCAGTGTCGTACAACCCTTTCGTACATTTCAATCATTCCTTCTCGCTCATATAGAGAATAATTTGAGGTGTTTTTTCCCCGCAGCAACGGGCGCGCCATCCTTATCGTTCTTTACCCGCGAGTCTCCCACGCCGTGTATTTCGACGCTACCAGAAACTACGAGAAGAAGGACTATACCCACGTAATGATTATTCTAGATGATGCTCTCCAAGGCTTCAGCTTGAGGGTGGCCACCTGCAGATCAGGAAACAAAGGAACAAGAAGACGGGTTTCTCGCATAAAACTAACTTTTGCTGCATCCATGTCCCAAAACCAAGCAAGAACAATGGATTCTACCTCCTCCATCTCATGATGGAGTTCAGAAGGGATCACCAAAAGCTTCGCATGACAAGCAGAAACGATGATCATATCCCCAAGTGGGTAGAATCTCATGGAGAAGCGGATTATAAACTTAGAGATGACTTCTTTCGCATCCAGAGGGACATTGCGACGATCATCATGAAAGAAGTCATCGAAGAGATGGGGATGTTCCACCACGGCCCTATATCGCGAGCTGACGTTCGAACTCGCATAGGCATGCAACGTCAGGACCTCACGCCGTTCAAGAGGCTAGGGTGCATCCTCGATGATATGGAAGGATGGAAATTCTAGTGATTTACGATGCCGATGATGATGATATGTGTCGGTTGAACTTGTATACTTTCTGTAGCGATGAAACTTTGTGATGTCCACGGTCCCTGCCGAACTTGCGTAACGCTACTTTTTTAGTTTGGGTACAATGACCTGCGTACCTCTAGTTAATTAGTTTGCGTACGATGAAACTGCGTTGATTATTTATATGTTTACTATATGTTGCATCTAGTTGCTAACCCTTTCTTTTTCGTGTTGCTCAAATATATTTTGTTGCATATGATTGTACATTCTCTTGACGAAGATGCATCTCTAACAGGTACCTAGATTCTTGATGGCGAAGAAGCAGTGCTATGTCGTGTACAAAGGAAAGGTTTCGGGAGTGTACGACGAGTGGCCTGAGTGTCAGGCGCAAGTGGAGGGGGTCTCATGCGCTAGCCATAAAGGCTTCAAAAGCAGACAAGAAGCAGAAGCTAGTTACTTGAGGTTCACGCTAGTGTGAGAGAGGACTCATAACCGCCGCCTCATGTACTGCATAGTTCCGCTCTCACTCATAGTGATAGCTCTTCTCGCGTATATCATTGTTTAGATGGATGACGATATAGTTGCAAGTATTTGAGACTTGTATCACTATTTTCGAGATGATGATGAGATACCACTTTGTATTGGATGATGATTATGATGATGACATGATTTGATGATACTATTTGTATGTGTATGCTATGATTACATTTGTATGTGTATGATATGCTAGAGATTATTGTATAAAGCCTATTCAAATACAAAACAAATATGCAGAAAAAAACAGAAACTAATAAAACTAGCAGTAGCGAGGGGAAAAAAGTTAGCAGTAGCGCCTCTTACTTCAAAGCGCTGCAGCTATTAGCAGTAGCGCGTTCCTGTAAAACTCGCTACTGCTAACTATGTGTAGCAGTAGCACGGGTCGACACGTGCTACTGCTACCCGCGCTACTGATACACCTAATACCCGCGCTACTGCTAGGCTTTTTCCTAGTAGTGTACTACATGGACACACCCCATACATGTCCCTGATAATGGCCAGATGATGCCCTAACAATGCACGCGCCCGCCACGGACTCAACCTGGGCGCGCTCATGCACCGTCAAGACATGGCTTATTTCCAACACTCACCCCCTAAGCCATGACATCGCCACACGGCTTGCCGACAGGAGCCCTGCCTCGTCGTCGTCTCGTTCGGCCGATGCCAACGCGCACCTCCGCGCCCGCTGTGACGTGCCGTCTGCATGCCACGCCCGCGGCATGGTTGCCGCGTCCCTCTTCATCGGAGCTGCGTCTGGACATGCCGCGCATCGCCATCGCCAAGCGCTCACCACGCACCGCAACTGAGACCTCCATGTCCGCCGCGCTGGCCGCGCGTGCCGCGGACGCCACTGTGCGACACGGACCTGAACTTGGTGGCTCTGATGCCAATTGGTGGTGTCTAGCCCTAGCTCTCTCTCTGGCACATACACAGGAAGAAGAAGAGGGCACAGTGGTTTTTCCGGCGCACGAACGCCCGCCGCACGTACGGCAATTTTCTTCAACACGAACTAAACCCACGGCAATTACAATGATCATCAAGGGGGTTTTATACCTGGGCCGGCGCTGGGGCACGATCCCCACACCTCCAACCCAGCCGGACGCCCGATCGGCCCGCTCTGACCTCGCCCACCACGCACACGTACGTGCACGGGTCGTGGTGAGCCTGCTGCGATCTCCACGCTCACCCCCTGGATCCACTAACTACCTAGGCCTATCTACACGCGATGAGTACGCGCACACGAGCACACCCCACGCCCCACACGCACGCACACGCACACAATCAGACTCAACCTAGACACTACATGGACACGCCCTATACATGTCCCAGATATTGGCCAGATGATGCCCAGACAATGCACGTGCTCGCCACGGACTCGACCTCGGCACGCTCACGCCAGTCACCACCGTCACAACATGGCTTACTAGATCGGGATCGCGCCTTGGCGCGAGGGTGCCAGTCCCAACGTTTTTGTCAAGCAGGTATTGCTCAAGTTAGTAAGAATCCTCATTTAGCATATGTATTCAAACAAAATAAAAGAAAGAAGAAACATTAACTTGTAGTAGAAGCAAGACAACAAAAGATAACCATTTGACATTAAATTCAGTACTAAGAGCGCAAACACGAGAGGAAGTACTAATCTAAAACAAAGTTTGCAACCCATATATACCGAAAAAGGGTTTCCCCCCGCTTTGTATTCCAAAGCAACCAACACCGAGTACAGAGATCGCTGTGGCAAGCAGCACAACACACCAAAAGAAAAAGAAGAAGAAACAAATGCCAACCACGGCAGCTCGGCAAAGCACGGATGACCCGCCACCACGGCGCCCACCGGATACAAACCACCACAGACCGAGACTCTGAACCGCCGCGTACCAAGCAGTACCTCCAAGAAGGAATGCGACGCCGACGACGCTGCTGCCCGGACAAGTCCTAGGGTTTCCCCCGGCACGCGGAGAGAGGTGGGGGTTGGATACCACCGACACCCTCCAGGAAGGAATGGTGGCACCCGCAGGTGTCACCGCGTCGGGGCCTAAGCCGGCAGGGATTTCTCCCGCATTCCAAACCCAACCGCCCAACCGGACAGAACCGACCCGCCAAACCATCGCCCACCACCATGCGCCAACGCAGTAGCTCTGCCACCCACGCCGCCTCACTACGAACACCATCACGAGGCCAAGAGGACCGGAGAGAAGTGCACCACGACGGGAGCAGCTACACTGACTCCGAGCGGGAGGGAACCACCTCCACCGCCGTCGTGCGGGAGGCCCGTGCCTCCGGCACCGTCGCGGTAGCCGTCCGGACACGCGCGCCACGGAACACCGCCACCACGCCAGACCGCCGCCGCCTAAGTGCACCCCCCGGAGCAGCTCCGCCCGCGCCGGAGAGCGACCGGGAGGGGAAGGGCAAGGAGGCCGCGGCCACCAGCAGCCCCGGGGCCGAGCCGGCCACGGGCGCCGGCGACGGGAAGGGAGGAGGGAGGGGGGCCTGGAGGGAGGAGGGAGGAGGCGCGGCTGATCGCCCGCGGGGGGGCGACGCAGTCGCGAGAGAGAGAGCCCGCAACCCATATATAAGCAAGGCAGCTACCCATTATACGCTAAATTTATACCAAAAGCAAATTCAGTACAAAGGAAACATCTCAAAAAGTAGTAGGCAGTAAACACTTACTAACGGTTCAATACAAAACATCAAGGTCCATCACAGGCCATTGACAAATTTCATATGAGATGTATATACCAAATCATACTTGTTGTAACAAATATACAAATAGACTCAGAACAACCTCGTTCTCAACTTTCGCTTCTTTCTCCAAGTATATTGGAATTCCAAAAAGCGGTCTTGGGGCGCGGTGCTCTGTCCAGCACCATGGTCCAGCGCCCAGATCCAAACCAAAAAGCAGGTTACAGTTCACTACCATAGAAAGATAGATAGTCCAGATGGTGTTGTACATAAGTGAACCCCTAACAAAGCAATGTTCTACATTACTTAGGTATCATCTTCACACCTCCAACAGACTCCAGGTTGTAGCCTTAAGTATTATTACTTACCCATGAGCAACCCTACATAGGAACCCGGAGCCTCGTCGTGCACAATTATTAGCCAACCGCCATGGTCAGTCTTCATCAAATTTTCATTTTGTTTTTCTTATATCCGAGCTCTTAACTACAAAGTGAACATTGTATGTGTGGTGAGAAACAAATAGTTGCAACAGAAACGATGAGTAGGTGGAAGTTTAGTACAGGCTATAGGACAGTACCACACCTTAACCAGTTCCCAGTTTACACTAACAACCATAGCCAAAATAAAGAGAAGATTAGGGGAATTCACCAGCTCTGCAAGCCTTAAGAGCACTGCATGTGCATAGATAAACAGCCAGAACCAGATAACCAGGTCAAAATCCTAGCCGAGACTTTAACGAATCTGCAAATTCGGTCCAAATAGCATGAATAAGAAAATGTAGAATTGTTATTCCAAAGACCTGGAAAGAACTAACACTTCCATACAATTGAGAAAATAAAAATCCTGCAATAATCCTTAACAGCCGGTATATAGATTGAAACTTACCTCGAAATAATACATGCATTCAGATTTAACTACGCATGTTTTCATCCCAGTTTTCTTCTAACCAGATTGTTTAAGAGACTATACTCAAAATGTTCATTAAGAGAATCTTGTGAACTACCACGAAACACAAAAGATTCTATATAAATGAAGACACATATCAACATCTTAGCAATAATCTTGTGAACTAATAAAATGGCATTCAAAATCTTCCAATATATAGTTATTTCTTGTTACTTCTATTTCTTCTTGTTTGGCACATCGATTTCAGTTGTATATACCAGAGGCCAATACATTTAAAAAATGAGGAGAAATGAAAGAGAGGGTGAGTACTGACGAATATGGCCAATGTCTAAAGATACTAATCACAATTCCCTCTAGAGGTTAACTGATTATCACGAATATGTGGGGAAGACGGTCGCAGCTCAACTACGTTATAGAGCTGGCATAAAAAGTAGGAGCTCTTCATTTCCCAAACTTAAATACGCCACCACCAGCCAATTAACATTCCATTACTCCTGACAAATTGTAAAGTAATAAAAAATTAATGCTTTGTGACTGACCAGCAAGAATTAGAGACCATAACTGCTTCAACACACACAAATTACGGACTAAAAGCATAACGTACTATCGACATTATCTATGCTCAGACATACAAAAGGAAAGCTTAGTAATCTTAGTCTTTTAATGTAACATTTTAAAAGTTTTGTTTGCATAACGTAAATTTCAGAAAGGTGATAAACAACAATACTGAACAATGCAAAATACAAAGGGGTCACCTGGAATGCTATCACTCGTCGTAAATACTACCTCCATGCTGCTACTCCATCCCAGCCTCCGGCGTGGTCGATGACGACGACTGTCTCATCTTCTCCAATCTCTATTGCATCTTCTCTTGGGCTGACTGCAGGAGAAATCATCAATTTTCAGTAGAAAGCATCAAGACTCATTTCAAAGCAGACTATATATAGTAATAATGGTTCAATAAAGCAACAATTTAGATACAAGCAGAATATACATGTGGTTCAGTACAAAGCATCAAGATTCAGTACAAAGCATAGATTCAGTACAAAGTAGAACATATGCGGTGTAGTTCTTTACAAAGGGTGAGCATGTGTGTTTTTTTGTAGTGTATTGATTAGCGCCATGCTAACTAAGATAACAAAACATGTTGCTTTAGTTAATGCAAGAAAATATGAACCCTTAGGACACCTAAAAAATGAAGTAACATATTATATATTTATATTATGAATCATTTCACTATCGATGAAGTGCTTTTGAGTAGAATATGTATTTCCCAAATGCACCGCCTACCCTGATTTGTAAATTTCTAAAGCCAAGAATATTAGGTATTATGTATGAACTTTGATACTGATGATATAAAGAAAAAATGAACATTTCTGAGGTTACTGAATAACCAGTCAACAATTGATACAACAATTCAACATGCTTTAACATGACAAATAAAGTTGAAGAGAGCATCTCGACAAACATACCTCTTGTTCTTCCGATGCCATGTCCTCTGATTTAAGCCTAGCATCCAGTTATAAAATCAACCTGTACCAAAAGTAAAAGCATATGCTTGAGATAACTTGGCAGAGTATAAAGAGAGAAGAACTGAAGGTCTCTCTCATGAAAGATGGGTGCTTGTATCCAAATGTTACTCACGACTTATTATTTATGCCGCCACAAAACTCTTTGACAAAACCTTGTTATGATTTAAACTGATTTACACTCTCATGTGTGATTTAGCCATTTTATTGTACTATAAAAAATGCACCACAACAGATTCCAAATCAAATAATGGCTAGTCTAAATAGTCAATGATGCAACCTATAGGACAGTCAGGCATGCAGTGTCACTAACAAACCTGAATGTACACCCTAAACAACAAAACCTATCCCTAATTGCAGAAAGTACACCCTAAACAAAAAAAATTAGAGAGCTAGCTTGTATTAGAGATGAGAAGGGGGGATAATAGTATTGAAATGAAAAAACGATGTTTCGGTTATCTTCGCCCTTCTCTGGATCTTATCTAAAACAGAGAAATATCTAGGGAGCCTTGATGCAAATATTCAGCAAGCCATTTTTGAGAACTCAGTGTTCTCACAACCTAAATTTGAACTGATTATAATTAGAAAGAAGATCCATCAACATATTAGTACAGTAATAAAGGCAAAGGTGGGTTTGTGGGTGTAATGGGGGTACAGGCAGTAAAGGAATCTGAACCTTTTCCATGTCACCTCATCATCTTCCTCTTGCTCTCTTCTCACCAATTTAGCATTGCCAATTCTTCCCCTAATGGTCAGGAACAAACAATCAAGTTTAGCATCCCAAGCACAAAGAAGAAATTACTAACATTCCCTCATGTATACTATTTGATATATATTTGACTGAGCAAAAGAGAAATTATAAGTATATGAAAGTAGAGAGGCATGCTGAAAGTGATCTTGCTCAACCTCTCGCAACATGTCAAGTTGTTAACCATGTTATAAAACTACGAACAATCTAACATGTAACAGAAAAACATGCAAGAAAATGGCAAGAAAACCTAAAGATCCCAATATGAAATAGCATGACATGATAGGATACTTGCATCACTCCCTCCGTAATAATCTCCTCATTGTACAATCCTTTCCTCCCCATTTTTTTTATCTCAAAAAACATATACCCCTGCTTTCTTTTTGGTGTAGAGACAGAAATAGCACATAAGTATACCACGTACAAATACGGAATTTCACTTGACTAAAACTGTGCGCTTTTCATTTTAGAAATATATTACAACATACGCAAACAAATTGATAATGGCTAGAACATGTTTTCTCTTTATAAAAGAAGAGGCCCATGGCTGAGCATGGACATCAACCCAGCAATGAATCAAAGAACCTAGCTAAATCCAAGGATCTACTTGACGGCAAGGCACCAACAAAATAAAAAAGCCCCCAAAAAGTCCTCCTTTGGAACCTAGCTACCTAAGAATCTGCTGCACAAGAAGAAACCCAAGATATTTTTGCAGCAACCTAGCCAGTCCAACTAAATGGTACATGAACATAGGAGGGGAAGGAGCTCAAGAATAGCAACCGTGCAACTGTGCGTAAATCAAGTTGGGTTTTTTTTGAGAAATTTTAACTCTAACGCAGGTGAATGCATATCCATTAAGAACAGAAAAAGGAGTGTGCACACACGTTTCCACTTTACACCGGTACATATGGTTTCATGTTAGTAAGTCGGATCAGGTTCACCGATGAGGTTCAAGAATGAAAAATCGCAGGCTGGGGCTCTGTAATTCCCAGTGATTGAGAACAGTAAGCTGGCCTGAACTTCTGAATACTCGCTGTAACTTCTTTGTAGCCCCCAAATTAAACCTCCCATGTGAATCCTATTTGCAATCTTTATATCGATGCGGCGTTGCTGCATTCGCCCCCAAGAACAATCAGATCAGATCAGCTAAAAGAAGAAGCAAAGATTCATCACAGATTTGTTGGATGGTGAAATGGATATTGACATGAGTTACTACTTAATTAGAGCAAGTTGTTGTTGATCAGCTGATACACTCATAAATATTTCACATGGTGCCACCGTTGCAAAATTGTACAAGTATGCCTAACATAGAGGCTTATGGATCAGAAATGGGACCCCAAAAACGAGCATACAAGCCTATATCTATATAAGATGCACGTACATGTACATAGCTTGAGCAACAACAATTTGCGTACTACACACTCCTCTCTATACGTATGTGTGCAATACAAAGATAAGAAACAGATGATAGAACTTACCTGTCGATTCATGGAACAGGGAGGGCTAGTTGTAACAGCAAAGTGTTTTAGTTCACTCCATCCTTGATCCGGCAGCGGTGCAGGGCATCTGAGTTTCCATAAGTATGATCTCTGCAAAAGGAAAAGCTTCTTGGATAATCAAGCTCATCTCTGGAGAGAAATTAAAGCTTCTCTGAGAATGGCAGACGCTTCTTCGAGAATCAATAGAATGTGCAGCAGTAGAAGCTTGCCCTCGGTATAGAGAGGGGACGTCGACCCAACAAAAGTTGTCACAGGCAAGAGGAAGGTTAGCCAGAGATAAAATCCCCTGTCCCTTGCTTGCTGCTGTCCAGCGGCTGCCTGGTGCTCCTCGACGGCCATAGCTTGGTGGGGATTGCGTGTTGCTGCCTGGAAGCCTGGCCTTCTTCGCGAATGGCGTTCAGCTTGCTGGGGAACGGCTTGGCCAGCGCTGCGGCGGGCTTGGTGCCGCTGATGCCGTGCTGGATCTCCAGTGGCCCGAGGCTGACGCCCCTGCGGTGCTGCACGGGAGGCTCCTTGATCGGCTTGAGGATCCGGTTGTTGGCGGCGCCTCTCTGCAGCTGCTGCCGTGCCGCGGGGGCCTTGGTGGGGTTCGCGGCGGCGATGTTGAGCGGGCCGAGACTGAGCCCCCTACCGCCCCGCAACGCCGGGAACTGCTGCTTGGTGGGCGGCGGCTCTCTGCAGCTGCTGCCGTGCCGCGGGGGCCTTGGTGGGGTTCACGGCGGCAATGTTGAGCGGGCCGAGACTGAGCCCTCTGCCGCCCCGCAACGCCGGGAACTGCTGCTTGGCGGCGGGCTTGGGCTTCTGGGCGGCGGGCGGGGGCTGCTGCTTCTCCAGGAGGAGGGGCTGATGGGGAGGAGAAAAGGCGGGACGGGGAGGATGGCTGGCGGCGGCGGGGAGGAGCGGGTGGCAGGGGGAATGGCTAGGGTTCCAGCTCGGTGCTCTCACGGTCTCACCCCTAGCTCTATTGGGTCTTTTTCCAACCATGTAAAATCCCAATAATGCCCTCGGCGGGGCACCAAATTTACAGGCGGTGGCACACTGAAGGGGCACTATTCATTGCAATAGTACTCAGTTTTGATCCGATGGCCGAGATCATCCGAAAGAGAGATCCGACGGTCCAAATCGCATCCAAAAATCGATCCAACGGCCAGGAAGCCAAATCGCTGAGGAGCCGGGAGCTTCCCCGTCAATCTTATTTCTCGATTTCCAACAGGCAGGAGGCTGGGCGGCCGCGGCGCTGCCCCGCCTCTGTAGCCGCCACACACATGAGTGGAAATAGGGAAAATTTTAGTGTTAGGAAAGGCTCGTTCAAATTTTTATACCACCAGGGGATATCTGATGGCTATATTGGACCATGGGCCGGGTTGGAAGTTTAAACAAGGCCGAATTTTTTGAACGGTTTGTACAAATACTGGGCCCAAAAGAAATGTGCGAATTTCGGCCAAATTCATTTTTCCAGATGAAATCCAAATCCCTGCCAGTAACCCTTTGAAGGTGGCGTACCAAAAATGTAGGTGTATAACCTTGAAGGAAGTGCGAGAGACCCAGCTATAGGGCAGATCAATCCTGTCACCACCATTAGCACGATAACCGGTTGTCCCGCCGCGAACGACGATGTGGGAGACCAGTCGCCCGATGGCGCGGGTGCGGCCCCGTCAGCTTGCTGCGGACCTGTTGGCCCGAATGAGCGACGGTACAGAAGAGAGGGTTAGAGGGAGTGTCGCATCATGGAGATGAGCAGGGTGCCCGGATGGAGAGAGTGGAAACTAAATGGAGAGGAGACTTGGATTATAAACAACAGAGGAGGCCCTAGGGTCACGACGCAGCGGATCGTTGACATGAGGACGTGTGTCCTGTCAGTAACAACAAAGGAGTCCCTCGGGTCACGCTGCAATGCTGGCAAGCGTGCCAAGAAGAACTACATGATCATCAATTAATTGTTTTATGCCTATGTATGTTTTAAATATTTCATGTAATTCACAACCTATGAACCTTTGTTCATTTATCATTTATTCTTAGTAGACCCATGTGCACGGAATCACACAAAGTTTTCCTTCACCAATCATGCTTGATGTGTTC
The DNA here is from genome assembly GCA_011799875.1 of Thinopyrum elongatum. NCBI lineage: Eukaryota > Viridiplantae > Streptophyta > Magnoliopsida > Poales > Poaceae > Thinopyrum > Thinopyrum elongatum. The sequence continues at coordinate 35,621,408 of CM022297.1, read as the reverse complement.
ACCATCACATAAGTTTTCACTTTCAGGCACAAAACTTTATTTTTGTAACGTGTCTGATGACTTGGTCGGACATAATTTGACGATATTGTGTGTAATAGGTAGGGCTTAATAGCACCGATCTTCTGTAGTGGTACGCCAATGTGTAAGAGTTTGCCAATACAATGTTTGTGTGATTAATGTACATCAATGTATACATTATTTGCAGAAACACGCGATGCAAGTAATGTAAGGGATGTAGTGGAAGAACAAGTTACATACAATAATACAATAGAAACAATGAAGCAGGAACACATGATACAGTAGAAACGATACGTAATTACTTTATTTATATAACCGTCGATATATATGTAACACCTTACATCTCAATTATTATGCAGCCTTTAGTGGAAAGGGCAAAATAAAATTCAAACAATAGTTTAAATACAGATGTAATAAAAGCAAGTAGTAGTACATCACACGAGATACATTGGCAGCTCTATTCGCGAAGTACAATCCTCATGCATGATTCGGTGGCCCGCCTAATTATTTGTTGAGGTGAACCTTGAATCAAAGTTCATCTTCTCCACCAGACACATAGATTACTTAGAGCTGTAGATGATCTCCATCTTACGAAGGACCGCCGAGGCCCGATCCTGCACAACCATCCATGCATCGTCAACGTGGTGCTCCTCCGTGAGCGTGCTCCCCACTGCGCATCTTAGCATGAACATACCGCCTACGTTTGCGGTGCTCATGTAGGGGCCGGAGGTGACCGCGTTCACCTCCTCTAGGAGGCCTCAGTTGAGGTTGTTGGCCGTCTTCTTGCCGGCAAACCTGTCCTGCGGGCGAAGCCGGAAGCAGACCAGCGCGAACGTCCTGTCAGTGACAACCTCGAACCTCTCGTCGGCCCTCACCATTTCCTCGAACGCCTCGGGCATGCGCACGTGGGAGCGGATGTGGTCGTGGATGCCGTAGCAGCGGAGCATGAGCCACATCTTGAGCGCGCGGAACCGGCGGGTGAGTGTCATGTTCCAGTCCTTGTAGTCGACCACGTTGTGCCCCTCCACTAGTAGAAAACAGGGCTTTGGTCCAGGCCAGATAAGAGCATTAATCCCGGTTCTGTTACGAACCAGGACCAATGGGTGCATCAGTCCCGGTTCGTGAGGCCAGGGCGCCGGCCGGGCCACTACAGGCACCAGTCCCGTTTCGTCTGACCCCTTTGGTCCCGGTTCCAGACACGAACCGGGACTAAAGGTCCTCGCTCCTGGCGCAACCCCTTTAGTCCCGGTTAGTGGCTGGAACCGGGACTAAAGGTCAGTCTTCTGTCCCGGTTCTAGCCGCCAACCAGGACTAAATAGATGCATATATATATATTCGCCCCTGCCCGCTCACTCCTCTGTTTTTTGGCCGGCCGGCGTGTGGGAGGTGTGTGTTGCTCTGCTCTCACCTCCTATGCACATGAGGTGTTCGATGAAATGCCTGAGCCACACTTAAACTTTCTCCTCTCCAAGCTCGACCTCCAAGCTCCATTTTCCCCAAGATTTGTCTAGGTTTGGCGGTCCGTCCTGTCCCGTCCCCGTCCTCACTGTCGTCGATCGCCCGCGCCGATCTCGTCGCCGACACCACCGTGGTGAACCTCTTATTCTTATCTTCTTTTTAAAAGAAAAAAATTCTTACTTGTATGATTTAGATAGATACTTGTATAATCTTCTTACTTTTATTATTGTTTGTTATTATATAGTGCCATGGTTTTGGTATCCGCCCCCGTCGGCCCTCGTCCTGTCTATGATTCGGATGTGGTATATTATCTTTTATTACTTTTTTGTTTCATTTAGTGTTTATGACAATTATGCCGATCAACGTGACATAGATGTTTTTATCTAGGAGATATGTGAACCGGAAATTCCAACCGACCCTATTGTCGAGAGGTTAAATTTAGTTGAAAAAGAAAACAATTACTTGAAGGAAAAATTGAAAAGAATTGAAGAGTAGAAGATGGAATTGGAGTTGCATGTTGCCGATGTCGTCGATGATCACAAGACCAAGATGAATGCAATGCGCTTGAAGATTAGAAAGATTAGAAAATATGCCATTGATAATGAGGCTTGGTATCATTATGCTGTTGGATGAATTGTTACCTTAGTTGCGATTATGATCGTATTTATTGTTGCATTTAAATGTTTTACATAGTTGTTAGTTAGTTTCAATGTATGTTTTAATTAGATGCTCTAGAGAGCTATATGTTGTTCTATGAGAACTATGTATGAACTTTATGTATTTATTTTTTCAGTAATAACATTTGATCACTACTGTACTTTGGTTTTAATGTGATGATGAACTTGTATTAATTTGGTCACTTCTCTATTCATGATGTTCTGTAATTGTTTTTGATACACTTAATTATATAATGCACACAGATGAACCGGCAATGGATGTACGGTGACCGACGCACCTCCGAGTATATTGAGGGCCTGCATAAATTTCTCGAAGTGGCTGAGGCAAACAATCAGAATGGTTTTATGTATTACCCATGTACTGTCTGTGGGAATACGAAGGATCACACTTCCTCGAAAACCCTTCACATCCACCTGCTTAAGAAGGGTTTCATGCCACACTATAATATTTGGACCAAACACGGAGAAAGAGGGGGTATGATGGAAGACAACAAAGAAGAAGAGGATGATGAAAACTATCCCCCTGAATACGGTGATACTGCAACGGGGGAAGCTGAAGATCAACAGGAACCAGACGATGTACCCGATGATGATCTTCGCCGGGTCATTGTTTATGCAAAGAGACAATGCCAAAGTGAAAGGGAGAAGTTGAAGTTCGATCGCATATTAGAGGATCACAAAAAAGGGTTGTACCCAAATTACGAAGATGACAACACAAAACTCGATACCACACTGGAATTGCTGCAATGGAAGGCAGACAATGGTGTATCTGACAACGGATTTGGGAAGCTACTGAAAATATTGAAGAAGAAGCTTCCAAAGGATAACGAATTGCCCGACAGTACGTACGAAGCAAAGAAGATTCTATGCCCTCTAGGATTGGAGGTACAGAAGATACATGCATGTCCCAATGACTTCATCCTCTACCGCGGTGAGTACGAGGATTTGAACGCATGCCCGGTATGCGGTGCATTGTGGTATAAGATCAGACGAGATGATCCTGGTGATTTTTAGTGCGAGCGCCCCAGGAAGAGGGTTCCTGCCAAGGTGATGTGGTATGCTCCTATAATACCAGGGTTGAAACGTCTGTTCAGAAACAAGGAGCATGCCAAGTTGATGCGATGGCACAAAGAAGACCGTAAGAAACACGGGAAGTTGAGAGCACCCGCTGACGGGTCGCAGTGGAGAAAAATCGAGAGAAGGTGGAAGGACTTTGAAGGTGACGCAAGGAACATATGGTTTGGTTTAAGTGCAGATGGCATTAATCCTTTTGGGGAGCAGAGCAGCAATCATAGCACCTGGCCCGTGACTCTATGTATCTATAACCTTCCTCCTTGGTTATGCATGAAGCGGAAGTTCATTATGATGCCAGTGCTCATCCAAGGCCCTAAGCAACCCAACAACGACATTGATGTGTACCTAAGGCCATTAGTTGAAGAACTTTTACAGCTGTGGAATGGAAAAGGTGTACGTGTGTGGGATGAGCACAAACAGCAGGAATTTGACCTACATGCGTTGCTGTTTGTAACCATCAATGATTTGCTGCTCTTAGTAACTTTTCAGGACAGACAAACAAGGGATACCACGCATGCACACACTGTTTAGATAATACCGAAAGTATATATTTGGACAAATGCAGTAAGAATGTGTACCTGAGACATCGTCGATTTCTTCCGACGAACCATCTCTTAAGAAAGAAAGGCAAGCATTTCAAAGGTAAGGCAGATCACCGGAAGAAGCCCGTCCTCCGTACTGTTGATGCCATATTTGATATGGTCAAGGATTTACAAGTAATCTATGGAAAGGGTCCTGGCGTACAATCTGTTCCGAATGACGCTGAGGGACGCACACCCATGTGAAAGAATAAATCTATATTTTGGGACCTATCCTATTGGAAAGACCTAGAGGTCCGCTCTGCAATCGACGTGATGCACGTGATGAAGAATCATTACGTGAACCTGTAATGATTCTTCATCACGTGCATCACGTAATGATTCTTCATCACGTGCATCACGTCGATTGCAGAGCGGACCTCTAGGTCTTTCCAATAGGATAGGTCCCAAAATATAGATTTATTCTTTCACATGGGTGTGCGTCCCTCACCAATGCAATCTCAGAAGGTAATTGATCCATAAATCCTACCAAGGTTAAAGAACGATTTGGTGCAATGTCTTGTCAGTTTCGAGTTGGTGTTCCCCCCATCCTTCTTCAATATCACGACGCACGTCCTAGACATCTAGTCGATGAGATTGCCATTCTGGGTGCTGTATTTCTACACAATATGTTCCCCTTTGAGAGATTCATGGGAGTCTTAAAGAAATATGTTCGTAACCGTGCTAGGCCAGAAGGAAGCATCTCCATGGGCCATCAAACAGAGGAGGTCATTGGGTTTTGTGTTGACTTTATTCTTGACCTTAAGTCGATTGGTCTCCCTCAATCGCGGTATGAGGGGAGACTGACTAGAAAAGGCACGCTAGGAGCGGATTCAATAATATGTAGGGACAGGCATTCTTGGGCTCAAGCACACTACACAGTTCTACAGAATTCTACCTTGGTGACCCCATATGTCAATGAACACAAGAATATTCTGCGCTCCAAATACCCGGAGCAGTCTGACGACTGGATTACATGTGAACACATCAAGACTTTCGGCAGTTGGTTGCAAACAAATCTCATGGGTAATAACATTGTTGGAGATGAGATGTACTCGTTGGCCAGGACACCATCTTTGACTGTATTGACTTACCAAGTGTACGAGATAAATGGGAATACATTTTACACGATCGCCCAAGATCAAAAGAGCACCAACCAAAACAGTGGTGTCCGCTTTGATGCAGCAACCAAGAGGGGAAAGGACACATATTAGGGTTACATAGTGGACATATGGGAACTTGACTATGGACATGATTTTAAGGTCCCTTTATTTCAGTGCAAATGGGTCAATCTGTCAGGAGGTGGGGTACAGGTACACCCGCAGTAGGGAATGACAACAGTGGATCTCAACAATCTTTGGTACACAGACGAACCATTCGTCCTAGCCAATGATGTGGCGCAGGTTTTCTATGTGAAGGACATGTCTACCAAACCGAGAAAAAGAAAAGATAAGGAAGCGAATACATCATACGATGAGCCAAAGCGCCACATAGTTCTTTCAGGGAAAAGAGACATCATGGGAGAGGAGGGCAAGACAGACATGTCTGAAGATTATGAAAAGTTTCATGAAATTCCTCCCTTCAAAGTGAAGGCTGACCCAAGCATCCTGTTAAACGATGAAAATTATCCATGGTTACGGCGCAATAAGCAAGGAACACACACGAAGAAAAAGTGAAGACTTTCTCTCCACAACTATTCTGATGATGGCTTTTATCTAGAATATCACTGTAGTTACATGTCAAGAAATGAAATGCCTTTTTGTAACAGATGAGTTTTCGTCCGAAACCCTGATACTTCGAAAGAGATTGTCCATTTTGTACACGAAGTGCATCCAGTTTTTGCCGTAACCCTCTCAACTTTTTAGCACATGCTATGTGGGTGAAATGATGATACCATGCCAACTTTCAACCTTTTCAGAGTTCATTTATAGTGCTTTTCAATTTCAGGGTCATTTAGCTAAAAAAATCAGTAAATGCATGAAAAATAGCAAATGAAGTCAGAAAGGGTTGAAAATTGATGATGTGTCTTTGAATGGTGCATGTTGAACGCACAAAAAGTCTGGAGTTGAAATAAGTTAAAAAAGTAAAATGCTTTTTGTAACAGATGAGTTTTCGTCCGAAAACCTAATACTTCGAAAGAGATTGTCCATTTTGTACACGAAGTGCATCCAGTTTTTGCCGTAACCGTCTCAACTTTTTAGCACATGCTATGTGGGTGAAATGATGATACCATGCCAACTTTCAACCTTTTCAGAGTTCATTTGTAGTGCTTTTCAATTTCAGGGTCATTTAGATCAAAGAATGAACTAATAGCAAAAAGAATGAACTAAAAAACTTTTATAAAACGCTAATAGCAAAAAAGAATCAACTAAAACAAAACTATAAAGCTCCGCCACTGAGTGTTGGTGTCTAGCCCTAACTCTCTCTCTGTCACCTCTCTCTCGGGCACATACACAGGAAGAAGGAAGAAGAATAGGGCACGGTGGTTTTTCCGGTGCACGAACGCCCGCCGCACGTACGGCAATTTTCTTCAGCACGAACTGAACACACGGCAATTACAACGATCATCAAGGAGGTTTTATACCTGGGCCGGCGCTGGGGCACGATCCCCACGCCTCCTACCTAGCCGGACGCCCGATCGGCCCGCTCTGACCGCGCCCACCACGCACACGTACGTGCACGGGTCGTGGTGAGCCCACTGCGATCTCCACGCTCACCCCCGGGATCGACTAACTACCTAGGCCTATCTGTGACGCCCCCGGCCCGATCGTGCACTAATCATACACGCAAATGCACACGATCAAGCCTAAGGACTCACGGCAAGATATCACAACACAACTCTAAAACATAAATAAAGTCATACAAGCTTTATATTACAAGCCCCGGCCTCGAGGGCTCGAATACATAAGCTTGCGTACAAGCGTTAGCGGAAGCATCAGATATCTGTGTACAGATATGAAACAGAAACAGAAAGGCCTTTATAAAGGCGGGACAAAATAAAACACTACGATCGAAAGGCGTAGGCCTCCTGCCTGGGACCCTCCGATCCTACTCCTGGTCGTCAGTCAACTCGTCGTAGTATCCATCCTCTGGGTAGTAGTAGTAGTCGAACGACGGGGCATCTGTCTCTGGGGGCTCCGTCCTCTGGTCACGACAAACTGATATGGGGAGAAAAGGAAAACAAAGCAACCGTGAGTACTCAGAAGTACTCAGCAAGCAAGGATCTATACCACATATGCAACATTTTCAACGGGAGGCTGTATATGTGGACTGGGCTGCAGACATGCAAGAATAGAGAGAAGGCCTAGTCCTATCGAAGACTAGCATCTTCAGAGGTCTTGCAGCAATAGAAGAGAGAAGAACAGTACCATATAATGTAGCAGTATCATTAAGTCTCAACCTCACCCAGAGATCCTTTCTCGACTCCCTGCGAGAAAGCAATCCCAGAGCCATACAGTCATCAACCTCGTCCTGAGATCCCTTCTCGACTCCCTGCGAGAAGCAATCCCAGAGCCATAGTATCCAAGTATTCAGTTCTAAAATTGTATCAATTAGGATACAACTCCGAGTGTCCTTTACCGTAGGACCGGCTATCGATAGAAGTTTTCTTCCCTGCAGGGGTGCACCAACTTACCCAACACGCTCGATTAACTCCGGCCGGACACACTTTCCTGGGTCATGCCCGGCCTCGGCCAAACGACACATTGCAACCCTACCTACAGCTCAGCAGAGAGGTCCCCGCCGGTCTACATCCTAAGCGCTCAGGGGTCTTGGGCCATCGCCCTGTGCACTCCGGGTCGTTGCGAGCAGGGTGAAGCCAGGCACCCGGAGGGCGCCGGTCCGTCCCGGCCGCAAGGCTGAACTAGACGTCTGACAGAGCTTTCGGCTGATGCTACGATGCAGAACGCCCATACTATGCCCACGTGATGGTTAGTGCTATCAGGCCAGAGACCTGCTCGGATCAAATATCCAAATCGTTAGTGGACTAGGGCTTGCGGTAACGAGCAGAGACTCACGAAAGATGTGACCCTGTCGCCCCGTCTCGAGGACTTGCTGCAAGGGTTAAGAATGCCCGGCCGCGCCTCGTATTCACCACTCGGGCACCATACAGGCACCCGTCTTCACAACACTCGCCTCTTAGGCGCACGCGGGTACCCCTCAGGGTCGACCCGCCTATCCAAGTAACAGTGTAATGTCCAAGTATCCGTGTGTCCATAACATCAGGGGAATCCGAGGTATCACCCTCGTTGGATTCCTACTCGATGTGTCTGTCAAGGTGAACTCGGAGGATTCACCCTCGATGGGTTCACACTTGAGGTGTTGTACGACAGCGTCGTTACCGGAAGTGGTGAAGGAGGAATCACCCTCGATGACCACGACCGAATAGCTACTCTACAGAGTTAACATCCGAAGTGCTACAAGAGGTTTCACCCTTGGCACTCGATAGTAACGCTGCAGTGTCGTTACAACTAAGGGGGATGATGTGCGGTGTCGGGGCCTGGTCTTCAATCCCATTGATCAGGTCTTCTTGATAATCCAGCAGGGCAGTCGGGATAAGTGGGGTCACTGATAGGTCTCTACCCAGCCTATACTAAGCAGTTTAGGATATGCAGGTAATCATCAACAGCAGGTTACAATAAACAGGCTATGCATCTGAATAGGTAAAGCGGTAGCAGCAGCAACTCTAATGCAAGCATGAGAAATAGAATGGGCGATATCGGTATGCTCAAGGGGGGGGGGGGGCTTGCCTGGTTGCTCGGCGGCAAGGGCAAGGTCTTCAATGGTGTCTTCGGGCTCCGGAGCTGCGGCGGTCTCGGGGACGACGTCGGTGTCGGGGGCTACCGAGAGAGAAGAGGGGGAGGAAAGAGTATAAATATAGAGCAAACATAAGCAACACAAAGTACGACATGACAATGTGCAGTGTCGGGTGTGTCCTAACGTATGGTTGCACGTCACCGAGGAAGGAGGAATCCATCCGGGAATATTTTCCCGGTTCCGGGCATTTGTCAGACAGATGACCGGAGGGGAACGGTTGCATGTTTGGATAGTTAGGGACGTGTGGCGGACGAACGGACCGCGGATTCGGATTTGTCTCGTCGTTCTGAGCAACTTTCATGTACAAAGTTTTTCGATCTGAGCTACGGATTAAAAGATATGATTTTCTAAAGTTTTTATTAATTTCTGAAATTTAATTATTTATTTAATTTCAACATTATGCGAAACAGTGTATGCTGACGTCGTCATGACGTCAGCAGTCAGGGTTCAATTAGACTAATTACAGATTAATTAGACTAACTAAGTAATTAGCTTTAACTAAATAGAATTAATTAAGTTAATTAATTAATTGATAATTAATTAATTAATATTTATTTTTGTTCATTTTTCTTTTTAATTATATCTTCTTTTTAACAGGGACCGGACCTCACTGGACAGTGGCACAGCCGGACACGTCCGCGCTGTGCCTGTCCAGGGACGGACATGTCCGTGCGGAGGGAGGGTCAACGCGCACGCGCGCGCGTGCAGAGAGCCCGCGAACGGCGGCGAGCGTGCGGGGCGGAGGTGGCTGTGGCCAGCGGCGGCTCATCCGCGAGCAGCAGCAGCAGCGCAGCAGCGGGAGGCGGGGCACGCGGGAGGAGGCCACGGGCGGCGCGGGCTGCGGCATGGGCGGCGCGCAGCGGGCGGCGGGAGTGGCAGAGGCGGCCGCGGGACGCGGTGGTGGCCAGGGCCCTGGCGCAGCGGCGCGGCCAGGCGTCGGAAGGGCGCGGCCCCCCGGGCAACGGCTGCCCAGCCGCGGCAGGCGGGCGGCCGGAGCGGGGCGGAGGCAGGGGGGTGCCGCGGGGCTGGGCGACCGATGCGGCGTGCGGGCGGGCAGCGTGCGCGACAAGGGACGACGCGGGCGCGGCCGGGGAGCGGCCCGGCGCTTGGTGATCGTGGCGAGGGGGGGAAATGCGGGTCCGGGGGGGCTCACAGTGGGGGCTCGGGGCGGTCGCGCGAGCGGGAGAGCGAGGTGGCCGGCGGTGCAGCGGAGAGGCGGGCGCATGGAGGCGGGGGCCGGCGACGGGGGGGCGGCGACGATGGCCGGCCAAGGCGGGGCCGGGCGGGATCCCGATCTGGATCCCGATCCAGCGGGGGCCTCTTCCCCCCCCCCCCCTTTTTTTTCTTTTTGTGCTGTGTGTGTCGGTGGGGGGGGGGGGAGAGAGGGGCTGTGGGGTGGGGGCCTAAATAGGCCGCGTGATGGGCCGGCCCAGTTGGGCCGGAGCTTTCTCTTTTCTTCTTTTTCTGTTTGTTTTTTTCTTTTATCTTTTTCTTTATTCATTTTCTGTTTTTCCTGTTTGCTAATATAGGCCCCAAAATGATTTTTTACGAACCAATGACCTAGCCCAAAATTAGCAGTGCATTATACCCTAACTCCAAAAATTAGTTTGGGGTATTTATCATTTCATATTTATTTTAAATAAATTAAAAGGTTACTAAATATTATTTTCAGCCACTGTTTGAGGTGGTTTGAGTCACTTACCCAATTTAGTAAATGTTGGTTACAATTTTAGAATGGTCTCTGGAATATTTGCTATTTATTAAACATTTTAGTTTTTATGTTGGATAACTTTTATTTTCCACTTTAATTTTAATTTTGAATTTGACTTAGGAGTTGAAATGCAATATGGTGCTAATGATGATTATGCACTATTAAACATGCTGACTTGTCATCATCAAAAGGGTGATTACTGTGGCTAACCACTGGGGGTGTTACAAATCTCCTCCACTAACAAGAATTCTCGTCCCGAGAATTAAGAGGTAGAAGGAAAAAGTTCGGGGTATTCCGCACGAAGATTATCCTCGCGTTCCCAAGTGGCTTCATCTTCAGTATGATTTGACCACTGCACTTTGAGGAACTTGGTAACCTTCTGACGGGTCCGACGTTCAGCTTCATCGAGAATGCGGATCGGATGCTCCTTATAAGATAGGTCATCTTGCAATTCGAGCACCTCGTGATCCACTGCTTGGTGCGGAGATTCCTTGAAGCATTGACGAAGTTGCGACACATGGAAGACGTCGTGGATATGGGAGAATTGCGGCGGCAATTCCAATTTATACGCCACCTGACCACGTCTAGCAATAATGCGGAAAGGACCAATGTAGCGTGGAGCTAGCTTGCCCTTGATTCCAAAACGGTGAGTGCCCTTCATAGGAGTGACACGAAGATAAGCTTGATCACCAGGTTGATAAGTCAAACCCCATCATTTGCGATCATAGTTGCTCTTGTGACGGTCCTGAGCCGCCTTGAGATTTTCTCGGACAATGCGGACTTGCTCTTCAGCGTGTTGGATAATATCCGGACCCACGAGCGGTCGTTCCCCAGTTTCTGACCAATTCAGAGGGGTTCGACACTTACGTCCATAAAGAACTTCAAAGGGAGCCATTTTCAAACTGGCTTGATAGCTGTTGTTATAAGAGAACTCGGCATATGGGAGAGATTCTTCCCACTTCTTACCGAACGATATAACACAAGCCCGAAGCATGTCTTCAAGCACTTGATTGACTCGTTCGACTTGGCCTTGGGATTGGGGATGATAAGCTGAACTCCAGGTAATATGAGTTCCCATAGCTGTTTGGAAACTTTCCCAGAATTTGGAAGTGAAAAGGCCGCCACGGTCCAAACTGATCTCCTTCGGAATACCGTGGAGTGATACAATTCTGGAGATATACAACTCTGCTAACTGACTAGCAGTGATAGTTTCTTTGACAGGCAGAAAGTGTGCAACTTTAGAGAGTTGGTCGACGACAACAAGAATAGCATCGTGACCCTTCTGTGACCTGGGAAGTCCTGTAACGAAATCCATCTGAACCTTATCCCATTTCCATAGAGGAATAGGAAGTGGTTGCAGAATTCCAGCTGGTTTCTGATGTTCTGCTTTAACGCGACGACACACATCACATTCAGCAACATAACAAGCAATGTCCTGCTTCATTTTAGACCACCAGTACCTTTGACGAAGATCACGATACATCTTGGTGCTACCCGGATGAATAGACAATGGTGTGTCATGTGCTTCCTTCATGACCTTATCAGTCATAAGCTCGAAGCGAGGTACCACAATGCGGTCTTTGAAATACAAGGTTCCATCTTCAGACAGCGAGAAATCCCTGTACTTTACAAGGTGAAGGTCTTTCTTCATCAGATCAATTTCAGCATCTTTAGCTTGCGCATCCTTAACAGCTTTCTCAAGATCTGGTTGTATCACAAGGTTATTTAGAGAACCCTGTGGGACAATAAGCAGATTCAGCTTGCACAGTTCTTCAAAAAGACAAGCTTGTGCTCGCCTAACCATGAGGTTGTCGCAATAGAACTTGCGGCTTAAGGCATCAGCCATCACGTTAGCCTTGCCAGGGGTATAGGAAATACCCAAATCATAGTCCGCAATGGCCTCCATCCATCTTTGCTGACGGAGGTTTAGAGATGGTTGAGTGAACAAGTACTTCAGACTTTTATGATCCGTGTATATCTCGCAACGATTACCGAGGAGGTAATGTCGCCACAACTGCAATGCATAGATCACAGCAGCTAGTTCTAGATCATGTACCGGATAGTTCTCTTCATGTGGGCGCAACTGACGAGAGCCATAGGCAATCACTTTGCGCTCTTGCATTAGGACACAGCCTAATCCTTCACAGGATGCGTCACAAATCACAAAGTCTTTGCGGGTATCTGGAGGAGATAGTACTAGGGCAGATGTCAGCTTGTCTTTGAGTGCTTGAAAACTTTTCTGACATTTTTCTGTCCATTCGAACTTAACGCCTTTGTGAAGCAGATCAGTCAGGGGCTTAGCAATCTTAGAAAAATTCTCGACAAAATGGCGGAAATAACTTGCAAGGCCGAGAAAACTTCTGACTTGCTTGACATTCTTCGGAGGAGTCCAGTCAAGAATAGCCTGAACTCGTTCTGGGTTAACGGCGATGCCATCTTTGGAAATCACATGACCAAGGTAAGTTACTTCAGAAAGCCAGAATTCACAGTTGGAGTATTTGGCATACAACTGGTGTTCTCGGAGCCTTTCCAGTACAAGACGGAGGTGTTCGACATGTTCTTCCTTATTCTTCGAATATACCAGAATATCATCTAGATAAACCACGACGAACTTGTCGAGGTAATCCATGAAGATATAATTCATCAGACGGGAGAATGTCGCTGGAGCATTGGTTAAGCCGAAGGACATGACCGTGTACTCGGAGGAGCCATAACGAGTAACAAATGCAGTCTTCGGAATATCCTCTTCGCGAACACGGATCTGATGGTATCCCAATCTCAAATCAAGCTTAGAGAATACTGAGGAACCGGCAAGTTGATCATACAAATCATTGATCCGAGGAAGCGGATATTTATTCTGGATTGTAGCTTGGTTAATGGGCCGATAATCCTGAACCAATCGGTTAGTTCCATCCTTCTTCTTAACGAAGAGTGGAGGTGCTCCCCAAGCAGAGGAACTGGGGCGGATGAAACCTTTCTTAAATGACGTGTCGATTTCTTCCTTAAGTTCAAGAAGATGATGCGGAGGCATCTTATAAGGGCGCTTCGCAATAGGGGTAGTGCCAGGCTTCAAGTCGATGATGAACTCAACAGCTCTAGCAGGGGGTATTCCTGGAAGTTCTTCTGGAAATACATCTTGAAAATCACGAACAACTGGAACGTTCTCGATGCCTTCAAGATGTGAAGCGTTCAATGCATTCAGAACATATATCTGGCTTTCAGCATCTTGAGCTATTCGGGCTGAGTAATTGATCACCTGACCAGAAGGGTGTGTGAGCTGGATTGTCTTAGTAGCACAGTCAATCAAAGCATTATGGGCTGTCAACCAGTCCATACCGAGAATGATGTCTATGTTGGAAGGTCCAAGAGCAATAAGGGAAGCAGAGAACATCAACCCTTCAATTTTGATCTGATTGTTGTGACATACCATCTTGGTTTGCCACCGGGAACGGGGAGTGATGATTTCTAAAGGAGTGGGTAATGAGCTCATAGCTAACCCATGCAATTGTGCAAATTGCTGGGACACAAAGGAATGTGATGCCCCGGAATCAAAGAGAACAGAGGCTGCAACTGAATTAACTGGCAGAGTTCCCATCACGATTTTAGGTGACTCACGAGCTTCTCCCATATTGACATGAGTGACCTGGCCACGACCCATAGCAAGCGGCCTGGCCTTACGACTTCTGGAATGATGGGTTCGATGGCCCTTCGTACGACCATCCGGAGGACGTGGTGCATCCTGAGGAGAAGCCATAACATTGGACTATCCATCATGAACCGTTAGCTGTCTTGGCGGTGAAGGCAGTCGAGGTGCAACATAAGACGGCCTTGGTGTTGGAGCAGGTTGATGATGAACATTGTGTGGGATCCAGACTCGACGTTTCTGAACAGGCTGACCCGAGGATGAGCCAGCTTCATGAGTGCGCTTGAGTGACTCCTGGTACTCAGTCAGAGCTGTTTCAACTTGGAAAGATTTGCTGACAAGCGTTGCGAAATCTGTGAAATCATGGACAGCAAGTGCAAGTTTTATATCCGTACGCAGTCCTTCACGGAATTTCTCATGCTTGCATGTGTTGGTGTCGACGTCATCCGCAGCATAGCGGGACAATTCAAGAAATTTCCTCTGGTATTCATCCACAGTCATTGTGCCCTGTGAGAGTATGCGGAACTCCTGCTTCTTCTGGTCGATCAGACCTTGAGGAATGTACCGTGCACGAAAAGCTGACTGAAATACCTGCCAAGTGTTTACAGTTTCAGTAGGCAACATACCCTTGTGGCTTTCCCTCCATTGAGCAGCGGGACCCTTCAAGTGGAATGTCGCAAAGGTGATGTAACTGTCAGGGGCAACATTAGCTGACTCCATCTCAAACAGGATGTCACGAAGCCAATCATCAGCATCCATAGGATTGGTGGAGTTGCGGAAAACGGATGGATTGAGGCGCACAAATTCTGGCAGCGAGATCGGTCCAGGCTCCTGGCGAGCCTTGTTGCGTTCCAAACGTCTAACCAGACTCTCGTTGAGCTGACGGTTCAATTCAAACTGCTGCATCATTGCGGCAATATAGGGTGGAGGTGGAGGATCGTCAGCCATCCTGCCAAATCAACAGGGGCAGCTTAGCAAGAAAAACTGCAGGTGTATGGAATAATTCATGAAGTAACACGCACAATAGAAGGAAGTGCAATAGATACTTCAGCATATTCGCACCAGACATTCAAATCCGCACATAGCCTCGGTTAGTATCCGGCATTACGACAGCTGAAAGGGGAAGGCTAGACATCTAGGCGGCGCGCAGGCACGCGGTAGGGAAGTACACAACGAGACATAGCAAAGGCTACATCAACGTCGGAGAAAACTATTGGAGCGAGGAATCTGCAAGTGAAACACAGGGTGCCCTCGATAAGAGGATCCTGTAAGCAGAACCTGGCCCACAATCTTGGAGCAAGGGGGGAATATTTCAGAACACCGGGTGGATGTGATTACGAGAACCTAATGTTGGAGTTAGTAAAAAAAATTTAACCCAAATAGACGAGAGGTCAGAGTCCCAGAGTATAGGTTGAGGAGTAAAAGATACTAATACCACCTAATTGGTCACGTGGGCCCGTAAGCCACACAGCCAAGTTAGTAAAACAGTTTTCGATTACTAGACTCAACTTCGGCCAAGGAGTTGGAAAGGGGGATTCCTAGAGGCAGTCGGCTCTGATACCAACTTGTGACGCCCCCGGCCCGATCGTGCACTAATCATACACGCAAATGCACACGATCAAGCCTAAGGACTCACGGGAAGATATCACAACACAACTCTAAAACATAAATAAAGTCATACAAGCTTGATATTACAAGCCAGGGGCCTCGAGGGCTCGAATACATAAGCTTGCGTACAAGCGTCAGCGGAAGCATCAGATATCTGTGTATAGATATGAAACAGAAACAGAAAGGCCTTTATAAAGGCGGGACAAAATAAAACACTACGATCGAAAGGCGTAGGCCTCCTGCCTGGGACCCTCCGATCCTACTCCTGGTCGTCAGTCAACTAGTAGTAGTATCCATCCTCTGGGTAGTAGTAGTAGTCGAACGACGGGGCATCTGTCTCAGGGGGCTCCGTCCTCTGGTCACTACAAACTGATATGGGGAGAAAAGGAAAACAAAGCAACCGTGAGTACTCAGAAGTACTCAGCAAGCAAGGATCTACACTACATATGCAACATTTTCAACGGGAGGCTGTATATGTGGACTGGGCTGCAGACATGCAAGAATAGAGAGAAGGCCTAGTCCTATCGAAGACTAGCATCTTCAGAGGTCTTGCAGCAATAGATGAGAGAAGAACAGTACCATATAATGTAGCAGTATCATTAAGTCTCAACCTCACCCAGAGATCCTTTCTCGACTCCCTGCGAGAAAGCAATCCCAGAGCCATACAGTCATCAACCTCGTCCTGAGATCCCTTCTCGACTCCCTGCAAGAAGCAATCCCAGAGCCATAGTATCCAAGTATTCAGTTCTAAAATTGTATCAATCAGGATACAACTCCGAGTGTCCTTTACCGTAGGACCGGCTATCGATAGAAGTTTTCTTCCCTGCAGGGGTGCACCAACTTACCCAACACGCTCGATTAACTCCGGCCGGACACACTTTCCTGGGTCATGCCCGGCCTCAGCCAAACGACACATCGCAACCCTACCTACAGCTCAGCAGAGAGGTCCCCGCCGGTCTACATCCTAAGCGCTCAGGGGTCTTGGGCCATCGCCCTGTGCACTCCGGGTCGTTGCGAGCAGGGTGAAGCCAGGCACCCGGAGGGCGCCGGTCCGTCCCGGCCGCAAGGCTGAACTAGATGTCTGACAGAGCTTTCGGCTGATGCTACGATGCAGAACGCCCATACTATGCCCACGTGATGGTTAGTGCTATCAGGCCAGAGACCTGCTCGGATCAAATATCCAAATCGTTAGTGGACTAGGGCTTGCGGTAATGAGCAGAGACTCACGAAAGATGTGACCCCATCGCCCCGTCTCGAGGACTTGCTGCAAGGGTTAAGAATGCCCGGCCGCGCCTCGTATTCACCACTCGGGCACCATACAGGCACCCGTCTTCACAACACTCGCCTCTCAGGCGCACGCGGGTACCCCTCAGGGTCGACCCGCCTATCCAAGTAACAGTGTAATGTCCAAGTATCCGTGTGTCCATAACATCAGGGGAATCCGAGGTATCACCCTCGTTGGATTCCTACTCGATGTGTCTGTCAAGGTGAACTCGGAGGATTCACCCTCGATGGGTTCACACTTGAGGTGTTGTACGACAGCGTCGTTACCGGAAGTGGTGAAGGAGGAATCACCCTCGATGACCACGACCGAATAACTACTCTACAGAGTTAACATCCGAAGTGCTACAAGAGGTTTCACCCTCGGCACTCGATAGTAACGCTACAGTGTCGTTACAACTAAGGGGGATGATGTGCGGTGTCGGGGCCTGGTCTTCAATCCCGTTGATCGGGTCTTCTTGATAATCCAGCGGGGCAGTCGGGATAAGTGGGGTCACTGATAGGTCTCTACCCAGCCTATACTAAGCAGTTTAGGATATGCAGGTAATCATCAACAGCAGGTTACAATAAACAGGCTATGCATCAGAATAGGTAAAGCAGTAGCAGCAGCAATTCTAATGCAAGCATGAGAAATAGAATGGGCGATATCGGTTATTTTACAAGGGGGGGGTGTGTGGGGGAGGCCGGGGCTTGCCTGGTTGCTCGGCGGCAAGGGCAAGGTCGTCAATGGTGTCTTCGGGCTCCGGAGCTGCGTCGGTCTCGGGGACGACGTCGGTGTCGGGGGCTACCGAGAGAGAAGAGGGGGAGGAAACAGTATAAATATAGAGCAAACATAAGCAACACAAAGTACGACATGACAATGTGCAGTGCCGGGTGTGTCCTAACGTATGGTTGCACGTCACCGAGGAAGGAGGAATCCATCCGGGAATGTTTTCCCGGTTCCGGCCATTTGTCAGACAGATGACCGGAGGGGAACGGTTGCATGTTTGGATAGTTAAGGACGTGTGGCGGACGAACGGACAGCGTACTCGGATTCGTCTCGTCGTTCTTAGCAACTTTCATGTACAAAGTTTTTCGATCTGAGCTACGGATTAAAAGATATGATTTTCTAAAGTTTTTATTAATTTCTGGAATTTAATTATTTATTTAATTTCAACATTATCCGAAACAGTGTATGCTGACGTCATCATGACGTCAGCAGTCAGGGTTCAATTAGACTAATTACAGATTAATTAGACTAACTAAGTAATTAGCTTTAACTAAATAGAATGTTAAACTGCATTTTAAAATGTTAAATATGTTTAGAAAAATAGAGTGGTTCCATTTTGCAACAAATAATTGCTAGGTTCTTCACACATTATAACTAATTTCTGAGAATTTTTTTATAAAATAATTGTGGTATTACAAGTTTATTATTTTTTCGGGCATCTTAGTCAAATATAATGACACAATGCGAGGTTTTCCAATTTTTTGATTTTTTTTAGTTGTTCATGCCCATTTCAAAATGCGGTCAAAACGGCGGGCATGACCGTTCCTAGCTAGTGGTTGAATGTTGGAAAACTTTTGGTGCTTCCCTAATAAATTAGCTACTTATGTACCTAAAAATGGTTTTTTGGAAAAAATCATGAGCAAACTACGAGGCAGCTGCAGATCAAATTTGACCCGTTTCCTGTTGAATCGGCGGAAATTTGTCTTTTTCATCAGAGGTGGATCAAGGATTTTGACACCCAACCATTTGGTCAATTGTGCATTAAATATGGCCTAATATTATAGAAAATTGATTTGGTCCAATTTTGCAAAAATATATGGTAGGCCATTCACAAAAAAAAACTCATTTCGGGCACTCGAAAAATGGAAAATGAATTTTCCGTGAAATGAAAATGAAAACTCCCTTAGGCAACATTGTTTGGAATTCCAAGATGCACCCTTGTGCACAATATAAAATCATTTGAACAAACTATGTCATGAATGTGGCCATAAGATTGATCATTTGGCTTGAAAGCTATGAATCTTCACGCATGATATCTCATTTCTGAGAACACTTTTTTTGAAGAATTATTTTATTATAAGTTTATTATTTTTCCGGGTAACTTGGTCACATATAATGACACAATGCGAAGGTTTTCCAATTTTTTGAATTTTTTTGAATTTTTTAAGCCTGTTTCAAAATGCGTTCAAAACGGCCGGAATGACCATTCCTAGCTAGTGGTTGAATCATGTAAATTGTTTGGTATTTCTCTGATTAAATAGATACTTATGTACCTAAAAATCATTTTTGGAAAAAATAAAGAGCAAACTATGAGGCAGCTGCAGTTCAAATTTGACCCGCTTCCTACTGAATCGGCGGAAATTTGTCTTTTTCATCAGAGGTGAATCAAAACTTTTGACACCCAACCATTTGGTTAATTGTGCATTAAATATGGCCTCGTATTTTAGAAAATTGATTTGGTCCAATTTTGCAACAATTATTTGATAGGTTCTTCACAAAAAAACCTCATTTTGGGCACTCGAAAAATGGAAAATGATTTTTTCGTCCAAAGGAAATGAAAACTTCCTTAGGCAACATTGTTTTCCATTCCAATAAGCACCCTTTGTGCACAATATGAGATTATTTAAACAAACTATGCCATGAATGTGGCCATAAGATTGATCATTTGGCTTGAAAGCCATTGATCTCCACACATGATAGCTCGTTTCTGAGAACACTTTTTAAAAATAATTATCGTATTACAAGTTTATTATTTTTCCTGCTAACTTGGCCACATATAATGATAGAATGCGAAGGATTTCCAATTTTTTGATTTTTTTTGAATTTTTCATGCCCATTTCAAAATGCGGTCAAAACGGCGGGCATGACCGTTCCTAGCTAGTGGTTGAATCTTGAAAAACTTTTGGTGTTTCTCTGATTAAATAGATACTTTTGTACCTAGAAATGATTTTTGGAAAAAATTATGAGTAAACTATGAGGCAGCTGCAGTTCGAATTTGACCCGCTTCCAGCTGAATCGGCAGAAGTTTGTCTTTTTGACGAGAGGTGGATCAAAACTTTTGGAACCCAACTATTTGGTCAATTGTATATTAAATATCACCTATTATTTTAAAAAATTGATTTGGTCCAATTTTGCAACAATTATTTGGTAGGTTCTTCACAAAAAAACTCATTTTGGTCACTCGAAAAATGGAAAATGAAATTTCCGTGCAAAGAAAATGAAAACTTTCTTAGCCAACATTGTTTGCCATTCCAAGATGCACCCTTGTGCAAAAAATGATATCATTTGAACAAACTATGCCATTCCAAGATGCACCCTCATGCAAAAAAATACAAGAGAGGCAAAAAAAAAACACAAGTACATAAGCTTTGTTCTCATTGGTTGAAACGTTTGTGCCATGGATCGATGACATGGCACACATCCATCCATCCATCCCATTTATCTAAAGAAAAAAAGAGAAAAAAAAGAAAAAGAAAACCCCACCCGCAGCCCACCTACCCCAAACCCTAACTCCCATTGATCCCCTCTCGTCTTCTCCCCCGATTCAGATCGACGCCGCCGCTCTATCCTCTCCCACCCCCAGCCTCCGCCCCAGCTTTCTCCCGCGCCGATTCCGGCGAGTTCCACCATCCCTCACCGCCCCGATCCGAGCCCCCCTGCCTCCGCTGATCCCTTTCCTCCAGGCAGATCCGCCTCTCGCGGCTTCTACTGCTCACCCACGTCCCCTCACGTGGCTAGGGGTTCGGTAGCTGCGTCGCCTCCTCCCCCTCCAATCCCGATCTCCACCATGCCCCCCTCCCCTTCCCTCCCACGTCGACGCGATGGCCCACGCGTCCTCCTCCGCTGCGGCCGCCTTCCTATGGGCGCCCGCGTGCCTCGTGGCAGCGGCCTCGGGCGCGCGGCTCACGGTCAGCGCCGGGGGCCCGAGCCTCACTGTCCGCACCGGCAGGGGCACACCAACCACCGCAGTGTTCATGCTGGGAAGCTTCTGGCGGCCGTCCGCCCCTTCTGGTCGTCATGGGGTTTCATCCGGCGCCTTCAGCGACTCACCGTGGTGCGTTGGTGCCCCTGGGGTGGCGTCTCTGTGCGGTGATGTCCTCGGGGTGGTGCCACTGTGCCCGGCGCTAGCGCTGGTCGCCGCGGTGGTGCTTTGGCGACTTCCAGACCCTCTCCTGGATGTGGTGATGGTCACACCACAGCCGTGGTGTGGCTGAGCCTCTGCTACGGCTACAACCTCCCTCTGGTGAGCTCCTCCCCGTTCCTTCTTCTCTGATGTAGCTCCTGCATGGCCTTGGCCATGATTTGGGTTGGATGTGGGGCTCTACTAGTTGTTGCTAGATGCTGTAACCAAGCATCAACTCCTACCGGAGCTCTCTGGTGATAAATTCATGCGGTTCTAGGGTCTGTCAGTAGCTCTGTTGTTCCTATTAACTGAAGAATTCTTTAGTTTGTAGGTTAACTGCTGTTGGTGCAGTACTTCAGTTGCTGTGATTGTTAAAGTGTTGTTCTTGATTCAGTTACTAGTCCCTGTAATTCTGGTTAACTGGAATTGCTTATTGTAACCGTTGTTACTGACAATTACTACACTATTTGTCTATGGATTCAGTTAACTGCCTCTACTGTTATCTTCATTATAGATGTTGTTCATGGTATTTTCCTTACCATAGGTCTGTTTAACCTCTCTTGCTGTAACTACTATTTCTTCTGTATAGTTGTAGTAACACTTGCTGAAGCTACCCGTCCATGTGCTTGTGGGTGTTGTGTCCTATTTGCAGGAAAATACCATGTGTAAGTGGAGTGTAGTGTTCTGCAGATGCAGATGTTCAGTTGGGTGCTACCCTGACTATTTCTTCTATGCTAACTTGACTATGCTTAAAAACAGATACTACTTGTCTTAGCTATATCCTACTTTCTTATCTATTTTTCTATCCCTCTCTCTTCTATTAAACTGATAAGAACAGATGTTGCCTGACCTTATTGCCTATGATGCTGGTCTGAGGCCTCTCTGGGTTCTAAAGTTATTTTTGTGGCTCTAAGAATTCCTACAAATCCTGTGATGCATGACACAGCATTTCTGTGCATGCCTGAAGATTCCATCCCTCCAATCCTACCTATGGTGCTGAGTAGCTTGGTCTTGAGGCTCTGGTTATCCTTCTTCTTGTGGTGAGCCTGCACCTCCTCGCTGCTTCACACTAATTCTTAGGTTTGGGTTTGGTCCAACTCCTGTTTGGTACAATTGTACTTGTAGCTATCAAACTCTTTCCATGGCTGGGTTGCTCTATTTATAGTGCTCTGGATGGGTGACTCAGCTGTGTGCTTGTTGTGTGTGCTGCTAGTGCTGTCCTTGCGTGTCTCTGGTGGTGGTGGTGGTGTTGACAGCAGTTGCTTACTGTTGTCAAGCTCTCCTTGATGCCTATCTTGTAAGCTGCTGGGTGGCTAATATCAAGATCATGGTTGTGTTGATGCTTATCTTGCGTGTCTCTGGTGGTGGTGGTGTTGACAGCAGTTACACACCTAGCTTGTAACTAATATCCTTACTGCTAATTTACCTCAAGTTTATCTGAACATGGTTGAAATGAGCGCTGCAAATTTTGATGTCTAAAATCAATTTTTACCCCAAGTCCTTAAGTAATTATTTTCATTACATCACAGTTAGCTAAAAATATTGACTTGAATATTTTATGTATGCCCTGATGCATGTACACATACGGTTGAGCAAATACCGAGCTGCAGTGCAACAACCTGGAGTTAGAGAACTTCAAGGACAAGATCAACGAGGTGACCGGCGTTATGGCGGCTGTGTACAGCGGCGACCACAAGTTCTTCGGTGAGTTGGCTCCATCTCCTACCCCTAGCTCCCTCTTTTCTGCTCCTATAGCATGCTCTGTTGGACTCATGCTCTGGTCCTACACCAGCAGCTTGATTGGTTCTATATACACTAGCAGGAGTACCTCATGTACATGTAATTGGAATCCCAGGTTCTTTCCAGGGTGCTGTTCTTGTAAATTCTTCCATGTCTTGCTCTTTTGCTGGTGCTACTACACATGTTAGATTGTTAGCTGTACTTGTTTCCATCTCAAATTACTTATCTTCTTGAACATATGCCTGATGCTTGGTGCATGTAGGATGTGCTCCGTGTGGATATCTATGCATTTGTTAAGATTTTTGTAGCACATGCTATGGCCTCAAAGTTTGTTTATTTTATTTTCGTTCATACACGAGCACAGTTTTTTATTGCCATCAATGGGTGAATTGATTTGATCGTTAATATGTGGCTGGATGTGATGTTTTGCAGGTTGAAGGCGCTAAGGTGTTGGAGACATGCCTGTACTTGTTGAGTGTTTTATCTGTAGAGTGCTATATTGTGATTGGTGTAATATTGTATGGTTATATTGTGATTGGTGGAATATTGTAGTAAACTTGATTGGTCTATCGGTGATTTGGCTGTTAATTGAATATATTTTAAATGTGTTCTCTGGTTGGTATATCGTTGAGTTACAAGCTGTGAAAAATTAAAACCTGATCATTGGGACCTAGTGCCTAGAATAATCTGACAATGTGCACCCAGTTGCCTACAATAATCAGAAAATTGAATGTAACAAAAAAAACAAAGAAAAGCCGGAAATAGAAATTATATAGAATGTGAAAAGGTTGCATCTCAGAAAGCAAAAAAAGGCCGAATTAATGGCCCAAGCCCATGTAGCTAGCGAAAATTAACAGGAAAAATATATATTAAAAAGGCTGAATTAATGGGCTCGGCCCATGTAAAACACCGAACTGGACCGGGCTGATTCTTATCAACGACCTTTTCATTTGGTCGCAATTTTGCCACGTCAGCTAGCCACGTCGGATCCGACGTGGCCTGGGCAGACAGCTAGCGACCAAAACAGAAGGTCGTAGGATCAACGACCTTTTGTTTTGGTCATTGCTTTCAACGACCTTATCACAAAGAATGTCGTTAATTTCAATTAAAGACGGTCAGCTTTTGACCATCTGTTTTTGGTCACAAAAAGGTCGCAAATGAAAAACAATGACTATTCAGCGACCAATAGTGATGGTCGCAAGTTGACATATTTCTTGTAGTGACATGAGTGGAAATAGGGAAAAATTTAGTGTTAGGAAAGGCTCGTTCAAATTTTTATACCACCAGGGGATATCTGATGGCTATATTGGACCATGGGCCGGGTTGGAAGTTTAAACAAGGCAGAATTTTTTGAACGGTTTGTACAAATACTGGGCCCCAAAGAAATATGCGAATTTCGGCTAAAATTCATTTTTCCAGATGAAATCCAAATCCCTGCCAGTAACCCTTTGAACGTGGCGTACCAAAAATGTAGGTGATCAATCCTGTCACCTCCATTAGCACGATAACCGATTGTCCCGCCGCGAACGACGATGTGGAAGACCAGTCGCCCGATGGCGCAGGTGCGGCTCCGTCGGCTTGCTGCGGACCTGTCGGCCCGAATGAGCGACGGTACAGAAGAGAGGGTTAGAGGGAGTGTCGCGTCATGGAGATGAGCAGGGTGCCCAGATGGAGAGAGTGGAAACTAAATGGAGAGGAGACTTGGATTATAAACAACAGAGGATGCCCTCGGGTCACGACGCAGCGGATCATTGACATGAGGACGTGTGTCCTGTCAGTAACAACAAAGGAGTCCCTTGGGTCACGCTACAACGCTGGCAAGCCTGCCAAGAAGAACTACATGATGACCAATTAATTGTTTTATGCCTATGTATGTTTTAAATATTTCATGTAATTCATGACCTATGAACCTTTGTTCATTTATCATTTATTGTCAGTAGACCCATGTGCACGGAATCACACAAAGTTTTCCTTGACCAATCATGCTTGATGTGTTGACCATCACATAAGTTTTCACTTTCAGGCACAAAACTTTATTTTTGTAACGTGTTTGATGACTTGGTCGGACATAATTTGACGATATTGTGTGTTATAGGTAGGGCTTAATAGCACCGATCTTCTGTAGTGGTACGCCAATGTGTAAGAGTTTGCCAATACAATGTTTGTGTGATTAATGTACATCAATGTATACATTATTTGTAGAAACACGCGATGCAAATAATGTAAGGGATGTAGTGGAAGAACAAGTTACATACAATAATACAATAGAAACAATGAAGCAGGAACACATGATACAGTAGAAACGATACGTAATTACTTTATTTATATAACCGTCGATATATGTGTACCACCTTACATCTCAATTATTATGCAGCCTTTAGTGGAAAGGGCAAAATAAAATGCACACAATAGTTTAAATACAGATGTAATAAAAGCAAGTAGTAGTACATCACACGAGATACATTGGCAGCTCTATTCGCGAAGTACAATCCTCATGCATGATTCGGTGGCCCGCCTAATTATTGTTGAGGTGAACCTTGAATCAAAGTTCATCTTCTCCACCAGACACATAGATTACTTAGAGCTGTAGATGATCTCCATCTTACGAAGGACCGCCGAGGCCCGATCCTGCACAACCATCCATGCATCGTCAACGTGGTGCTCCTCCGTGAGCGTGCTCCCCACTGCACACCTTAGCATGAACATACCGCCTACGTTCGCGGCGCTCATGTAGGGGCCCGAGGTGACCGCGTTCACCTCCTCTAGGAGGCCTCGGTTGAGGTCGTTGGCCGTCTTCTCGCCGCCAAACCTGTCCTGCGGGCGAAGCCGGAAGCAGACCAGCGCGAACGTCCGGTCAGTGACAACCTCGAACCTCTCGTCGGCCCTCACCATTTCCTCGAGCTCCTCGGCCATGCGCACGTGGGAGCGGATGTGGTCGCGCAGGCCCTGGATGCCATAGCAGCGGAGCACGAGCCACATCTTGAGCGCGCGGAACCGGCGGGTGAGCGTCATGTTCCAGTCCTTGTAGTCCACCACGTCGTGCCCCTCGGACGCGGTGTCCTTGAGGATGTACTCCTGCTCGGTCCCGAGCGCCGCCACGAGCGCGCTCGGCTTCTTCACCCACATCGCGCAGCAGTCGTTGTTGGCGAGGAGCCACTTGTGGGCGTTCATGCTGAACGAGTCCACGGCCTCCACGCCGTCTATCACGTGGGTGAACTCGGGGCAGACGAGCGCGGAGCCGGCGTACGCCGCGTCCACGTGCACCCACACTCCATGCGGCGCGGTCACGGCGCAGAGCTCGCCGATGGGATCGACGGCGGTGGTCTGGGTCGTCCCGACCGTCGCGCACAGGAACAGGGGCACAAGCCCGGCATCCACGTCGGCCTGCATGGCGGCCTGCAGTTCCGTGGGCGACAGCGCGAACATGTCCCCGTGGCACGTGTGTATCGCGCGGCAGTGGTCACGCTGGATGCCGGCAATGCGTGCTGCCTTGCGGAAGGCGAAGTGTGTCTGGTCCGAGCAGTAGACGACGAGGTCGCAGATCCTATTCTCGCCGATCTCAGCGAGCTTGCGGTCCCTCGCGGCGACGAGAGTGCAGAGTATGGCCTCGCAAGAGGTGCCAAGAATCGTGCCGCCGCCGCCCCCGGTGAAGAGGAGGCTCTCCGGAAGGTGCAGTGCCTTCCCGAGCCAATCCACGACCACCATCTCAAGCTCAGCGGCGGCCGGCGAGGCGGCCCACGTGAAGGGAACAACGTTGATGCCGGCGGTGAGCGCCTCTCCGAGGGCGCCGATCGTGCTGCTCGACGCCGGGAAGTGCGCGAAGTGGCGGGGGCTCTGCCAGTGCGTCATGCCCGGGAGGATGATGTCGCGGACGTCCTTCAGCGCGGAGCTGAACGCGTCCGGCTCCGGACGGGACGGCGCCTCCGCAGGGAGCAGGTTGCGGAGGAAGCCGGGGGTGACGCTGGGGTGCACTGGGTAGTCGCCCATGCCGCCATAGTACTCGGCTATGAAGTCGATCACCAGGTGACCCTGGCGCCGGAACTCGTCGGCGTCAAGCAGGTTGGGGCATTGCATCTTCTTCTCCGGCGTGTGCCCTATCACCGGGACGGTGCCATTCTGGCCGATTGCACCGGTGACCATGTCCAGGCATTGCGCCGGTGGAGCCATTTGGGAAATGCACTCGGGTTTCCTAATGGCCCACGCGCTGATGCAGTGATGAATGCTGCTTTGGCAATGTGGATCGGTGACAATTCCTGAGCAGACCTGGTTTCTATTTATAGAAGCTGAGATGCTTGCCCGGGCAACATGCGTTCTGCCTTTTTGTACTACTAGCAAATATGTCCGTGCGCAACGGGAAAAAAAAGTTGGCGTGCTTCACTGCGAAACAAATGCCAATTGTTAGGAATTTGGTTGGCCACCTTGAGGAGATGTTTGACGATGACAAAATAATGGATCAATTAACAATAGAATTCTCTCGTGTGCTAGTTCGAAACACTCTCTCTGGTTCGGCCCAGCCGCCCGCAAAGCCGCTGTCCCATCTGGAACTGCATCACCCTGCCTGCCTTGGAGATCGCCGCCACCTACCTCCCCATCGGCGGCCTCCGCCTCGATCCGTCTGCCCTGTTGCCGGAGCAGTTGGGCCGTAGATGCTTCATCAGGCTACTGGCTTCCTCGGCTCTCTCTCTTCTTTCTGTCAACTCTGAGTTTCTTTTTGCTCCCTTCCTCTCTAGTTCTTTGTGTCTCTTTGCTTCCAAGCTGGGTACATATCTCATCCTTTTTTGGTTGCTGTCATGGCTGTTTGATTCTTGCAAACGAATGTATATAAGACGGTAGGATTTGATTTAAAGCAGCAAGGTGGGACTATTAATTACATGCATAAGGAGCAACTTTTTTTACCAACCCATAACCGAAATTCAAATTCTGGCCCATAACGACGAAAGAAGTCGGACACTGGACGCACGAAACTG
Organism: Thinopyrum elongatum; assembly: GCA_011799875.1. NCBI lineage: Eukaryota > Viridiplantae > Streptophyta > Magnoliopsida > Poales > Poaceae > Thinopyrum > Thinopyrum elongatum. The sequence goes on along the minus strand of CM022297.1, from coordinate 35,593,726 downwards.
GCGGGCGAGATGGACCGACGAAAACGGACAATTGTTATAGTGCGGGTTGATTCTAAGAAAAGCTGTGAACTTTTTCAAAAAAGTCCGCAATGGTGAACCCGAAGAAAGCAATAGCCCTTTTATTATTATTATTATTATTATTATTATTATTATTGATCGGACGGTAGAAAGTTAAAGGGCTGGCCCATGATGGTGTGTGAGACATGGCGGAAGATCCAAACGTTAAACATGAAGTGTGGGTTCATTGCATAAAAAGGAGGATGGGGGTTTTATGCAAAACGTTGCGACGTACAAAGAATACCTATTCTCTTTATTAGTAGGTATAGAGTACGAACAAAGTTTACACATGTATCACCTAGTGTCAAAAAGCGTTTTATATTTGGAGACAGAAGGAGTAGCTTCTAATTGGAGTTTAATAGGACACTGGTCCATCTTGAAATTCAGGCGGGAGGTTTGATTAGTAAGGAAAGTTACGTCTGTAAAAAAGTTACTATTTCCTCCGTCCGCGAACAAGTGTACATCTAGTTTTTGTTCTAAGTCAAAATTTTAAAACTATGACAAACTTTATAGAAAAAAGTAGCAGCATTTATGGTACTAAATTAGTATCACAAGATTCGTTTTGAAATTTACTTTACTTTCCTATAAAGTTGGTAAAAATTATAAAACTGACTTAAAACAAATTGTAGAAGTGTACTTATTCGGGGACGGAGGAGGTAGGTGTTTTTCGCAAATAAAAAGTTATCTAGGTGTAGCATTGTTGTTTTTTCAAGGGAGCAGTGAGGCGTCACTCTCGTGAAAACGTTTTTTTTTTGTACGAAGCGGAAATTTTCTTGTTCTATCTGATCTATTGCATCCAGATACAGGATTCAATGGACCCCGCAATATCTTCGAGCTCAAACCATTATGCCGCCTGCTACGCTGTTCATTTTCGTCCGTGCTACCCACGGCTAGCAGCATTCCGGTGCCAGACTTGCCGCCCCGACCTTTCCTCACCACCGACCACCGCTGTGTTGGTGTAAGCCACGGGCATCCTATAAACCCGCCAACCACCAAAATTTCCTGGAAAGCCTGCACCCCCTTCCCGGCACCCGCAACCAGAACCGTCAACCATGGAACTCGCCTCCGGTGGCTATGGCTCGTTCCTGGAATGCCCGGTGTCTACTGCAGGAATGCCCAATAGTGGCGGATGCAAAAAGCATATCATTGGCGGGCATGGCTGTGGAGGGCGCCCACCACCGATCTCCCGCCATTGCTAATAGGTCAGCATTGGCGTGTATGGCACCCGCTAAAGGTAGTATATTTGCAGTGGTTGGCGCTACTGTTTGCCCGCCAGAGTTTTTCGATGTATCAATGGCAGGCACCCATCTTTGCTCGACACAGTCGTATGTGGCAGCAGTGCCTAGCCCTTATTTACGCCCGCCACTAGTAGCAATCCACGCTGAAATGTTGCCGTTGCAGCATTTTGTGCCAAATCATCACATTACATTAGATATAGACATTGTTGCCTTAACATTCATCAACATGCGTACACACCCTACAATTATTTCACAGTAATTAAAATGATTACCGAAGCAAACATAACAAGTACATTGCAAACAAGCATGTCTCATCACATAATTAATTATTTGACAAGTTGTTTTGGGGTCACATTAGTGGCGGTCGAAGTCTAGACCCATAGGGCATTACCCGGACCATCACATATTACATGAACGACGAGTGCTAGGAACAAACAGGAACCAGCGGGTTGCCTGCTCTGGAATCAGAGATCTAGATCTGGCCTCTCAAAGAGCACATTTAAAAACCTCGCCCACGTAGTCACTGTGCGTTGGAAATATGCCCTAGAGGGAATAATATTGTATTATTATATTTTCATTTTCATAATTAAGAGTTTATTTTTCATGCTATAACTGCCATGATTATGGAATGTGCGATTAAGTGGAAAACACATTTGCACGTCAGAATGATAAACGGTAAAGAATAGATTCCTAGTCTTGCCTCTAAGACTAGCTCAAGTGTTGTTGATGATCATGTTTTTAGGATCTTAGGATATCGTTAAGTGTAAAGATAGTTCTAAAACAACATAAAGAATATGACGTTAGAAAAATGATCACATTGAATCGACCCAAACTTGTTTATTATGCTTTGAGATAATATCATCTGAAATCCATTGTTACAACACGGAGTGTTAATATGTGGTTTAGTTCCTCGGACCATGAGAGTATTGTAGTCACTTCCTATCGTACGGTGAACTTTGGGGTTGCTCCAACGTCATATTGTTCCTGTGTTTTCATAGGGCGATTTTTTTGTTTTCTACTACATTTCCCAACAGTTTGGCGTTTCATTCTTTCTCCATATGTGCCACGCAGTGGAACATCGCCCCCTCCCTAATGACCTCTTGATTGATGATACTGGTCAACACATATTGGAGGCGCGCATGCTCTATCCAGAAATGAGCTAGCTTATTATCCTGCTCCTTCTGTTCGGACCACTGGGTCAATACTGAATGTCTTTTCAAAAGTGGACATATGGGCACATAGCCATCCATGAGGATCATGGCAAGAGTAGCCAGACTTGCGGGAGCTTTCTTCTCTCTATTCTTGCCGACTATAGAAGATAGCGTGGAATTTGAAGGACCCATGTTTTATGATGTCTTTTCTCGACTTATGATACATGAAAAGAGCAACATTCAGAACACTCTTTAGTTAGGTCTTGGCTTTTTAGGGTCTCTCTTGGAATCAAAGAAGTAAGCCCAGCCCTCCTTCAGAAACACTGTGATTGTGATCCAGTGTTGGTTGCTGCGCAAAACAATTGAACAAACTAACATGCATGACACGAAAATTGAAGAAGTCAGGTATACATGCATGCATGAAGGAATGAAACGACTTACATTTCGAACTATGGCATGAGATGGATCTCTTTGTGGTGATGTTTTGCAAGCATGCTCTTGTAGAGGTATTCCACGATGATTTCATGGCTTTATTCACATTCCATATTGTTAGCATGCATGTGATAAGGATCAAGGAAGGTAACTTCATTATTCCGGACTAAGGGATCTCTGGCTTCATAGAGCCCAGAGCCTCACTAAGATTGGGTTGACTGTATCGATGTAGAAAATATTGCCATGGGTCACATGCTGAAAGTTCAGATATATTATATCGGTGGCAAAATAATCGACGAATCAAATACCCTCTGTAACCTTGGCGATGTAGCAATGGTCACCTCTTTTTGACCTAGCTACCATGCCATTGCATAGAAGTGCTACTTGTGAGTTGCGTTGGGATTTTCTCGAAGAGGAGAGTATGATGTAGTACAATAGAGATAAGTATTTCCCTCAGTTATGAAACCAATGTTATCAATCCAGTAGGAGAACCAAGCAACACTATGTAAACAACACCTACACACAAATAACAAATACTTGCAATCCAACGCGTCGAGGGATTGTCAATCCCTCAACGGTTATGAGCAAGATTAAATTGTATAGTTTTTGATAGATAGATTGAACAAAAATACAAAATAAAATAAATAAAAGGAAATTACAGCAAGGTATTTTTAGTTTTAATATATGATAAAAGATAGACCCCGGGGGCCATAGTTTTCACTAGAGGCTTCACTCGAGAAAATAGCATACGATGGGTAAACAAATTACTGTTGGGCAATTGTTAAAAAAGCAAATAATTATGATGATATCTAAGGCAATGATCATACATAGGCATCACGTCCGAGATAGTAGACCGACTCCTGCCTGCATCTACTACTATTACTCCACACATCGGCCGCTATCCAATATGCATCTAGTGTACTAAGTTCATGAAAAAATAGAGTAATGCTTTAAGCAATATGACATGATGTAGACAAGATAAACTCACGTATCATACATATGTGTCATGTCCCTTTCTGTCACTGGGATTGAGCACCGCAACATCGAACCCATTACAAAGCACCTCTTCCCATGGCAAGATAAATCAATCTAGTTGGCAAAATCAAACCAAAAAATCAGAGAAGAAATACGAGGCTATATTAATAATGCATAAAAGAGTTCAGAGAAAACTAAAATAATATTCATGGATAGAACTGATCATAAAATCACAATTCATCGGATCCCGACAAACACACCGCAAAAAGTCATTACATCAAATAGATCTCTAAGAACACGGAGGAGAACATTGTATTGAAGATCAAAAAGAGAGAAGAAGCCATCTAGCTACTAACTACGGACCGGTAGGTCTGTGGTAAACTACTCAGGCATCATCGAAAGGGCAGTAAGGTTGATGTAGAGCCCCTCCGTGATCAATTCCCCCTCCGGCGGAGTACCGGAGAAGGCCTCCAGATGGGATCTCGTGGTTCTGGAACTTGCGGTGGCGGAAAAATTATTTTGGGTGTCTCTCTAATGTCAGGGGAATATTTGAGTATTTATAGAGATGTAATTAGTGTTTGATGTGCCACGAGGGGCCCACAAGCCTGGGGGCCGTGCCACCCCCCCGAGGCACACCTCTAGGGCTTGTCGCTCCCTCTGGCTCCTCTGGCATCCTCCCGAATCTTCTAGGGTCTCTTCTGGCCAAGAAAAAATTAATCTAAAGTTTTTTCTCTGTTTGGACTTCATTTGATATTCATTTCCTGAAAAGCCAAAAACATGCAAAAAAGGGCAACTGGCACTGGGCACTAAGTTAATAGGTTAATCCCAAAAAATGATATAAAGTTGCTTGTAAATGTATATAAAACATCCAAGACTGATACTATAATAGCATGGAACAACCAAAAATTATAGATACGGTGGAGACGTATCAAGAAGCTAAACTTCAATCATGTGGGTCTTCAACATTTCGGCCGGTACCATTGGTTCACCAGGCAGATACATAGTCCATGTGTGTCCATCACGAACGAAGCGGGCTGTACTACGGACCAAATATTGCGTTGATCCCTTATCGAAGGATGGCCCGTTGCCCTATTTGTTGTGCTTTTGCTTCCTAGCCTTCATAGGCCACTGAGTGGGGCCCGTAAGAGACAAGTCTCCAGCATCCATTTGTTTCCTTTGCTAATATTTAGTTCCGCATTAATGAGTCATAAGGCATAGGAGGACAAATTAGAAGCATACATGAATTATCGATGAAAAAGTTCGGTATATCCTCTGCAAAAAATTTGATCGAGTGCCAGAAATATGGCGAAACAGAAATTAATCGATGTTTTGCTAAAAAATTGGCACTCCTTTTGATCTCTGCAAATAGAAACAAACACTGCTCCAATTTACCCTAGGGAAAATATCGACCAAAAAAATGGGCATGACTTTTGCTAAAAATAGGATGTAGTGAATGCCAGAAATTTGACGAAACCAAAATTAATCGATGGTTTGTCAAAACGTTGGCACTCATTTTTCATCCTTGCAAATGGAAACGAACACTACTCCAACTTACCCTAGGCAAAATTTTGACCAAAAACTTGGCTGTGACTTTTGCTAAAAATAGGACATAGTAAGTGCCATAAATTTGGTGAAACGGAAATAGATCAATGTTTCACCAAAACATTGGCACTCATTTTTATATCGGCAAATTTAAAAAGAAATTTTTGATCCCATAAGGAGCAACACAAGTGCTCAATTTAACCCACGTTTACTTGTGTCCTCCTTCTAATGAATATGACTTTGGCCAATCATGTGGTTATGAGTTTCTTAACAATAACAACATTTACCTCACTAAGCCACTACTTAAATCAAAACTTTACTTCAAAAATAGAAAGAATGCTACTCCAATTTACCCTAAATAGAAACACTACAAAGAAAACTACTACTCAAATTTACCCAAGAGAGACATTATAAAAACACTTGGAGGGCATCGCCAAAAGACGCCGGACCTTCTCAAGGAGGGGGAATGGAGAGGCAGAGGGGGAGGGAGGAAGTTGTGCCGTACACCTGCGCTTGTTTGGTTTGGCGGCATTGAGGACCATTGAGGGCAATGGCACGCGCACAACGTTCGGCGACGACGTAGATGGAGGATGGAGGGGACAACGATGGCATGGGTGGCGCAGTTGTAGAATGATGAAGGGGACGATGGCAGCGCAAACGTGGAGGACTAGACCCCGACGACGGTGATGATGGAGCATGGAGGGGACGACGGGGGCGAGGGTGGCAAGCAGGATGAAGGGGGTTGTGATTCAGGATCGCATGGTTGGGTTGACGAAAATGGCTTGGTACCACGCACTACAAACGGTTATACACATATGAGTCCTACCTCAGCTAACCACTTAGCAGTGGCGGGCATTTCCTATCACCTGCCACAAATTTATTTATTTTTGCATTTCTTGTGTTACTCACTTTTTTAACATCATTTCATGTTCAAACTTTTTCTATGTTGATTGCACACCATTGGAAGTGTCATGCTTAAATTTGGCGACTTTTTGAGTTGTTTTATTATTTTTCAAGGATTAACGAATTTTCTGCCCATTAAAAATGGAAAAACGCTCTTCGGGTGAGACAAACATGCAAATGAGCTCCGAAACGGATGGCACTTGGCATGGTCTCATGATATGACCCCCATAGGATGTGGTAGAAATTTATGAGTGTTACAGAAAAACTGGATGCACATCGTGTACAAAGTGAACAATCTAGTGCGAATGTCATGGTTTGAACGGAAACCGCTCCCTTACACAGGAAACTCCATGTTTACATCAATTCATGTTCAAATTTTTTTACGTTTAATACACACCACCCAAAGTGCCATGCTCAAATTTGTCCACTTTTTAAATTAGTTTAAATTTTTCAAGCATAACTTATTTTCCGGCCAATAAAAAGGCAAGACGATCTTCGGGTCAAGCTAACATGCAAACGAGCTTGGAAATGGATGGAACTTCGCTGGTCTCATGATATAATCCCTATAGAATTTCATAAAACTTTGAGAGCATTACAGAGAAAACTGGGCGCACTTCGTGTACCAATTAAGTATCTGTGATGAAGTGTAGATTTATGAATGGAGACCGCCGCCTTCCACATTCAATTCCATTTTTTTAACATAATTTCATGTTCCAACTTTTTCTATGTTGACTACACAACATTATGAGTGTCATACTTAAATTTGGCCACTTTAAGAATTATTTGATTTTTCGACCATTGAAAAGGGCAAACTGCTCTTCCAGTCAAACTGACATGAAAACGAGTTTTCAAAGGGATGAAATTTGGCATGGTCTCATGATATGAACCTATAGGATGCGATAAAATTTTGACAGTGCTATGGAAAAAAATTGGATGCACTTTGTGTACAAACGGAACTATCCGACAAAACGCTCTTACTAGTAGAAAACAGAGCTTTGGTCCAGACCAGATAAGAGCATTAATCCCGGTTCTGTTACGAACCGGGACCAATGGGTGCATCCGTCCCGGTTCTTGAGGCCAGGGCGCCGGCCAGGCCACGGCAGGCACCAGTCCCGGTTCGTCTGACCTCTTTGGTCCCGGTTCCAAACACGAACCGGGACTAAAGGGCCTCGCTCCTAGCGCAGCCCCTTTAGTCCCGGTTGGTGGCTGGAACCGAGACTAAAGGTCGGTCTTCTGTCCCGGTTCTAGCCACCAACCGGGACTAAAGTGATGCCTATATATATGCTCGCCCCTGCCCGCTCACTCCTCTGTTTTTTGGCCGGCCAGCGTGTGGGAGGTGTGCGCGCTGCTCTCTGTTCTCACCTCCTATGCACATGAGGTGTTCGATAAAATGCCCGAGCCACACTTAAGCTTTTTCCTCTCCAAGCTCGACCTCGAAGCTACATTTTCCCCAAGATTTGTCTATGTTTGGCGGTGCACGAACTACACAAGTTTTCTAAAAGGTTAGCAACTTCATCCGTTCATCTCTCACTACTAGTTTAGCTCATTTCAAATGCTCTAGAAGAAGTACAGTGGTTTGTGGGTTTTAGTGAAGGAGTGTATGTGGGAGTTCTTTTAATTTAGATGCACAATTTGAGCTAAAATTAACTTCTTGGAGTCTGCACATGTGTAGGTGCCGTCCCGTCCCCGTCCTCACCGCCGTCGATCCCCCGCGCCGATCTCATCGCCGGCACCACCGTGGTGAGCCTCTTGTTCTTATCTTCTTTTTAAAAGAAAAAAAATTCTTACTTGTATGATTTAGATAGATACTTGTATAATTTTCTTACTTTTATTATTGTTTGTTATTATATAATGCCATGGTTTTGGTATCCGCCCCCGTCGGCCCTCGTCCTGTCTATGATTCGGATGTGGTATATTATCTTTTATTACTATTTGTTTCATTTAGTGTTTATGACAATTATGCCGACCAACGTGACATAGATTTGTCGACCATTGAAAAGGGCAAACCGCTCTTCCGGTCAAACTGACATGAAAACGAGTTTTCAAAGGGATGAAATTTGGCATGGTCTCATGATATGAACCTATAGGTTGCGATAAAATTTTGACAGTGCAGTGAAAAAAACTAGATGCACTTTGTGTACAAACGGAACTATCCGACAAAACGCTCTTTTGTTCTACATAACGTGCAAATGTGTTCAGAAATGGTTGAAACTTGGCATGATGTCATCATAGGACCCCTATAGGGTGTCTTGGAAAATTTAGAGCGTTATGGCAAAAAATTTAAACACTTTGTGTCCAAACTAAACACTTTTTAGCGACCGGAAACACTCGCCTTCTACATATATCTCCATTTTTTGCGCCACCGTGGTATATACACCAGACAAAATGCCACGCTCAAGGTTGGGACTAATCTGAGTTAATATACACAGTTGGAACACATTATTTTTCATTATTTTGATTACACTTTTTTTAGTTACTATTCTGGAGTATTTTAGTTATCGGCTTCACAGGCTTGCACTATTTCACCCTTTGCATGGCCGTTTTCCTTATGATATAACATAACTTGCAGACACATTCCAATAAATCTCTATAATTAACGAGCAAAAGACTATTTCCGTTTGTCATTGTGGGATCTATACTTTTATTTAAAAAAGAAACACAACAAATACATATGCACTTGCAAAACATCATTGTGTGACACTATACTTCATTCGCAAAAAAATAACACTGCTACTTCGCTGTATTTCTTTCTTTTTTTGCCGGGATACTTCTCTGTATTTCTTGTTTGTATTAATGGAAATCGTGGGGGAGGGGGACAGGGAACCCTCACTTTTAAATAAAAACCGACACTTCGCAAAGTTTTTAGATAAAGGGTGATTTTATTAACTCAAAGTGTAGCATCAAGTGGATATAGAAAATTATGAGTAACACTCGACCTATGCATAACTAGGATGCACACTACCAAACACCAGAAATCTGACAATCAGACGGAAATAAAAACCGATAAGTCGACAAAGGTAGAGTCCTATAGACCGACACTATGCCTATGTCGAAAAGGGAGGTGAACCGATCCGGAGTTTATGTTGTCACCCATGTTGGGTAAAAACACCGTAACTGCCTGTTCCAACTACAGACACACCCCCTTGAACAACGGTTGGACCTCCGCTTGTTGTAGCATACACCATGTACGAAAGCGAGTGCGTACAACGTAAAATAACCCACAGAGGAGAAGGAAAGTTGCAAACCTCTTTTAATTTAATCCTCACCTCAATCTTTTGTGTACACACCAGGACCAAGAGAATCAATCTAAGCGTTGTCCGGTCAAGTGTGCATTGATCAAGCTGCTTTGACCTTAAGCCAAATTCAATATCTGATGAAATTGGCCATTCTTATTTTTGAAAACTGAAATTGGCGCGGTGGGCAAAGGTGTACTTCGACACCTCACAACCCAGCATGCCGCCTCAAGCATCTCATTGTTCGCCGACGATGTCGTTGTCTTCTGTCATCTGGACACACAGGTGCTTGCGGCCGTGCGCCAACTTCTGCAGTTCTACGGTGATGCCATTGGCTTGCGCACCAACTTCGCTAAATGTTGTGCCTCACCGATCTACTGCCCGCCTGTGATCTGCGACGACATAAGTATTTCCTTGCAGTGCCCTATGAAGCCGTTCCCCATCACCTACCTCGGGCTACCACTCTCCACTTGGAAGACCCATCCTCGGCCTTGCTAACTCTCGTGGACAGATGACGCAGAAGCTCGCGACGTGGAAAGCTTCCCTCGTGTCCAAGGGCGAACGCCTGTCGCTCGTGCGGCATGTACTCTCGGCCATGCCGGTGTACCTTCTGCTTGCCATGGCAATCAACCCGCCCGTCCTCAAGAGATAATCTGCATTATCAGGGATTTTCTATGGCACGACAGGAAAGACACATAGGACGGATGATGCCTTGTTTCCTGGGCACGCCTTCGCTGCCATCTAGCACTTGGCAGCATCGGTTGCATGATCTGCAACCTACCGGCATCACATTGTGCACCCACTGGCTATGGCTTCACGCCACTAACGACCCCCGCCCCTGGCGACTCTCCTGCGCGGCCCGGTTGTCTTGCAATTCTCCTGAGCATCAACTACCTGGACAATTGGCGACGGTTGTACCGCGCGCCAAGTTCTGCTCCGATTACTGGCTCGATGACCAGTCCATCGCCGAGCGTGCACCCGCGGACCCGCCCTAGTGGCTCTGATCCCCAAGCAGAGACATCAGCAAAGGTTAATGCGCGACGGCCTATTAGATTTCTCCTAGATCCTTGACATCTGTGGCGCCATGCGACCCCAAGCAACACTGCAATATATTGACATCTGGCGCCATCTATAATACTTCCCGACGACCGACGAGCCTGGCAAACTCACCTGGTGATGGACTGCAAGCGGCATCTGCTCGACGTGCTTGTGCTAGCAAGCACTCTTTCTGGACCCTTGATCACCCACGAGTATATGGGATCAATCGTAGTCCTTTCGTTAAGTAAGAGTGTCAAACCCAACGAGGAGCAGAAGGAAATGACAAGCGATTTTCAACAAGGTATTTTCTGCAAGCACTGAAATCATCGGTAATAGATAATTTGGTAGCAAGATAGTTCGTTACGGGTAATAAGTAACAAGTTTAAGAAAAGTGCAGCAAGGTGGCCCAATTATTTTTATACCAAAGGACAAGGCTGAACGAACTCTTATATAAAGCAAAGCGCTTCCGAGGACACATGAGAATTATCATCAAGTTAGTTTTCATCATGCTCAAATGATTCGCGTTCGCTACTTTGATAGTTTGTTATGTGGGTGGACCGGTACTTGGCTGCTGTCCTCATTTGGACAAGCCTCCCGCTTAAGATTAACCCCTCTCGCAAGCATCCGCAACTAAGAAAGAAGAATTAAGTTAAATCTAACCATAGCATTAAACATATGGATTCAAATCAGCACCTTACGAAGCAACGCACAAATTAGGGTTTAAGCTTCTATCACTCTAGTAACTGTTGACACTTGATTTTGGCAAGGTCAACAACTTAATTAAGATGGCTTCAAATGAAGAAATGATCTACATGAAAAAGTTCCGTATTCTGGACATGAACATCTTTGATGTTTGGGCCATCGCCATCCGATCTCATCTCGAGGGCCGAAACTATGCTCAAAGTACTAAGATTTGGTATTCGTAGTATTATTCGGCTAATTAAGCCTCCAAGACGGCCTCAAACGAGAAAACTTTGTATACGAATTATCTTTGTCTCGTTGAAATGGTCGATTTTGATATAAAAGTCGTCTTAATCTGAGGTCGTATGTTAAAGTTAGAGCCATTCGAGTGCAGCCCTGCCACCAGGCAAAAAGTCGCTAGCCCAATCAGACATGGTGTCTGATGGGTAGCGCGAGCAATAGGCTGTCTTGCGCGATTGATTAGGTCCTGAATATGTCATCGAATCGAAAAATGATCAACATGAAAGTTGTTCGTCTCGTCGAAGGGGTTAAATTTGCTTTTGGGCGCATCTTCATCCGAGGTCGTTTGTGGCCTGTGAGAGTTAAAAACCGAACTAATGTCCCAGACTTACCAAAAGCCGAGTTCGGTTAATTTTGGAAAGATTTGGACGTGATTTGGATTCCTTTTCTTGTACGGGAAGTCCATTTGCCTCTTATATATCTACGGGGTGACGGCCGATTGAACAACACACAATCGACCAATCACCTACCACTTTTTACCTTTACTTTTATCTCTCTCCCTTGTTCTTCTTCTTCCTCGTTTTTCGTTCGTTTTTTTTTATTGCAGGGCGGCGAACCTCGAGGCCCTAGGGGCGATCAGGTCGACTTATGTCAGCCCATAGCTGCCGCGCGCCCTGACGGGGACCCTCCCGGCGTGTGGGGTTTCGGGTCTACAAAAGCGCCCGCCGGATTGCTTGCATAGCGCGCTTCCGGACGTGTCTCCTTCGACGTGAGCTGCGGTGCATCACCCCCGGCATCGAGGGTACACGGTGACGTGTTCGTGTGCGAACACACTTTTTGGCGACTCCGCTGGGGACGAAGCTTTGAATGGTCTCCGACCTGTTCTTGCTACGAAGAGATCGTCATCTTGGGTTTGCAATCTGCAAAGGTAATATGAATACCCAATTCGCTTATGTAGTTGCAAATAATGCATATGTTGTTGCTAGATCGTTTAATGAGCATAATGTGTCGGCTAGCTCTAGTTTTATCAATTATGCATATAATTATGCGCAATAGCCGATTCAGAATAATCTTCATGTTTCAACTTCATATAATTTTAGCAACATGCCACATATGTATGCCAACTCCCATGCATCGGCAACCCCACAAATCTATATGCCGATGAATAACATGATGAGTTCAGTTAATCAAGTTGAGACACCCAATGTGGAACTTCCAATAGTATGCAGCAAAGTGTTTCAACTTTTTATTCATCGGCAAGTAATTTGCAATACGTTCATCCAAACATGCCGGTGGATAGGGAAATTGGCCATGCTACTACAAGTTATTGGACCAATCATATGCTACACCTCATGCTACTAATTTTTTGGCACCATACGCAATTGTAGATGTTCATAATTCAGCTCCGCACCTTAATGATCATGGCCGAATAAGTGAAAATTCTACCAGAGCTCAAATGCCTTCACCTAGTACCATAGCATATAATGCTGCCCCTGCACGATTACAAAATTTTGGCAACATATCAATGCCGAAAGCATCTAAAAGTATTGGGGGGCAGTTTGATGAAGACTGAGCTAAAATTGGACGAAAAAAGCTTAAAGATAACCTAGCTGCAATGTTTGCTGAATTTAGAGAAGAACAAGCAGCCTTGCGAATCAAAGAAAGAAAGAGTAATGATTCGGACAACAAACATAATTCGGCTAATGAAAAAGCTGAATCAAATAGTACATGTGCCGAATTTAATATGTTAAAGAAAGACGATAAGGCGTTGGGGAGCCATCCAAAAGTGGAACAAGGTGTTGTTCAAATTACACTGTCATCATGCTCTCCCAACATGTCTGAAGAGGTATGTCTAGCAAATGGTTTACCTATTTTCCGATTTGGTCGAAACTTTATTGTTGATGCTTCTATTAGAAAAATTCTCATAAGTAGTTTTGAAAGACCAATAAAGAAGGGTAATTTATTTGTTAGTAATAAAATCATCGCAGAGCATATCGGTCAACACATTGTACCATTCATAGAGACCGATAGTGACTTATTATTGCAGCCAAAATTTTTCCCATTGTTTTATGTGAAGTTTATATCTGAATGAGTAGCTTAGCTTGTTTTTACTTGGCTTACATTTGGTATCAATTGAGACATATGTATTCTAACTATTTTCATTTCAGAAATTCAAAGCCAAGTTTAAATTCTATTGAGAAAACCGATGCTAGTATAATATCTTATCCAAAGACAGCGGAGATAGCACTACTGGAATCCACTTCTTTGCCGTCTGCCACTTCTTTGCCATCAGCTAGCGGACGGCAAAGAAAGGCTTTGCCATCAGCCACCAGAAAACTGACGGCAAAGAATCAGCGGACGGCAACGGATGGCTTTGCCATCAGCATATCTTTGCCGTCAGCTAGCGGACGGCAAAGAAGCGGACGGCAAAGAGGGTGGGTGGCGGGCGTACGAGGGCGACCTAACGGCCATCTTCTTTGCCGTATGTTGGCTGACGGCATAACATCTTTGCCGTCCGTCAGCAGACGGCAAAGAAGATGGCCGTTAGTTCATCCGTTTCCCCCCGGCCCCACCAAACTAGGTACGCTCTTTGCCGTCTGCTGGCAGACGACAAAGAGCTGTGACCTAGCAGATAAGGGGCCGTGCCCGCGTCCGATCTGTCCATTCCCTCTCTCTCCCTGCCCGAGCCGCCCCGACCCCTCACCCCTGCCGCCGCCCGGCCGCGCCGCCGCCCGCCCCGCCCAGCCCAGCCGCCGCCGCACGCCGCGCCGCCCCGCCCGCCCGACCGCGCTTGAGCCGCCCCCGCCCCGCGCCACCCACGTCGTCGGCCGGCCAGCCCCGCCCGTCCCGAGCCGTCGCCGCCCAGACGAGCCGCCGCCGCTCAGACGAGCCACCGCCGCCGGCCGCTACGCCCCGCCCGTCTTGCCCACCCGGCCGCGCCGCCCCCGTCCCGAGTCGCCGCGCCGCAGCCACCGCCCGCCCCCGTCCCGAGCCACCGCGCCCGGCCGCACCGCACCACCGGCCGCCCGCCCGGCCCTGCCCCGCCGCCGCCCCGCCCCTCATCGTGGTGAGTTTTTTTATGTTTTTGTAGATATAGTTTATATTTGTTTAGTTTAGGTTAGTTTAGTTTATTTAGTTTAGTTTAGGTTAGTTTAGGTTAATTTAGTTTATTTTAGGTTACATTTAGTTTATAGTTTTGTTTAGGTTTTTTTCCTGTTTTTAAGAATAATCAAGAAAGATGAAAAAAAAGAAAAAGAAGAAGAGGAAGAAGAAGAAGAAAAAAGAAAAATAAGTAGTAGTAGAAGAAGAAGATGAAAAAAAGAAGTAGAAGTTGAAGATGAAAAAAAGAAGTAGGAAAAGAGGGCGCCCGGGGACGAGCGGGTTAGGGGGTTCCTCGGTGTCGATGGAACCCTAAATAGCAAGTATCGTCGGTGCGAGGTACATGTGGCCGTCGTTGTCGAATACTACATCCACGTCCCACAAGTGACGCCGACGTCCGGCGTCCCAAAGCAACTGTTCTCGGCGTCGATGGCGGTCGAACACCATTGCGAATTTGTCTGGCAGCCTCTGCGATGACGATTAAAAGGCAAGTGTTGAAACTTGAAACACCCAAACTGACTCAAGTCGGTTTGGTTGTTTGAAATTTCAAAACTTCGCTTTAATCCTCATTGCAGAGGCTGGCAGACAAATTCACCAAGGTGTTCGACCGTCATTGGCCACTAGAACTATTGTTGCGGGACGCCGGGCGCCGGCTTCACTTGTGGGATGTGGATCTAGTGTTCAACACCGACCGCCTCATGTAACTTGCACCGATGGTAGTTGCTATTTAGTTTACCCGGGGACGAGCGGGTTAGAGGGTCGTTGTCGATGGAACCCTAAATAGCAAGTATCGTCGGTGCGAGATACATGTGGCCGTCGGTGTTGAACACTACATCCATGTCCCACAAGTAACGCCGGTGTCCGGCGTCCCACAGCAACAGTTCTCGGCGTCGATGGCGGTCGAACACCATTGCAAATTCGCCAAGGTGCTCGACCGACATCGGCCACCAGAACTATTGTTGCGGGACGCCGGGCGCCGGCTTCACTTGTGGGATGTGGATCTAGTGTTCAACGCCGAGTGCCACATGTATCTCGCACCGATGACACTTGCTATTTAGGGTTCCATCGACGGCAAGGAACCCCCTAACACTTGCTATAGGTGTCTTCAATCATCAGTATGCGTGACCACTATGCGTCTCCCGTTCGAAAGGGTTACATCTATAAATATGCATGTATTTGCATATTTGTAATCATGATTCTTTCGAATTGTCCAACGTTATCCATGGACAACCCGAGTATGTGTAGATTGGGTTCGTTTTCCCATATGCTCAGCTCTGGATCCGATGCAGAATTTCGTCAGTGCCTCCCTGTTGTTCTCCGGGTACACATTCTCTCTGCTTATTGCCGAGACATGTATCAGGAGAACAGCGGGGAGGTGCTGCCGAAATTTTGCATCGGATCCGGAGCAGAGCATGGGAAAACGAACCCGATCTACACATACTCGGGTGGCATTAGGACCTATCTTTACCTATTAGCGTGTAGGTTGCATGGACGTAATAAAACTGACAAACTCCATTAACTGATGGATATGGTTTGCTTAATTATGTATATATTTCTTGTGTGTCCAGTAGGAAGTCAATATGAGTGATTGTGCATGGATGTACACCGGTTACACTAGTCAGAAAGTTTGGACCAAGGAATGGTTAACAAAAACCAAGGGGTTTGTTAGAGCCGCATTTGCAAATGGCCAGGAATTTAGCTGGTGCCCCTGTGGCCGTTGCGACAACTATAAAAAGTGGGACGAGCTTGAAATGAGTAAAGACCTGCAGAAGTTTGGTTTTACGCCTGGTGACACGGTCTGGACATTACATGGTGAGTCTGCCCAACGTGCCAGAGCCGAGGTTTGTCGTCGCACCGACGAGCATGGTACCGGGACCGCAGACATGGTGCAAGACTTTGACGATGCTCGGGACTCGGACGAGGAGATGGAGGAATCTGCAAAGGCCTTCACTGAAATGTTGGAGTCCTCAAAACGTCCTCTCCACGAGCACACTGAGCTTTGTCAGCTGGATGCCATCTCACAAATAATGGCTTTGAAGGCTCAATTGAACTTGGGCAGAGAATGCTACGACGCGATGATGACAGTATTCGGACGATTTCTACCCAAAGGCCATGTGCTACCTCCAAACCTGTACCAGTCAGACAAAATCCTCCGTTCTCTTAAGATGTCCTATGAGAAGATACATGCCTGTGAGAAAGGATGTGTCTTATTTAGGCTTCAGTATGAGGACTTGAACTATTGTCCCATTTGCAATTCTTCCAGGTATGTTGTGGTAGACAACGGTCTGGGTGAGAAGACGCAGACCAAAATACCCGTTAATGTTCATCGGTATATGCCAATCTTACCAAGACTTCAACGTCTTTTCATGGTCGAAGAGACGGCCAGACAGATGACATGGCACAAAACGGGCAAAAGAACCGAACTAGATGCAGATGGGAATGTGATGATGGTGCACACGTCGGATGGTGAAGCGTGGAAGCGCTTCGATGCATTACTTAAGGAAAAAATGGCAGATCCAAGGCATCCTCGATTCGCCGTCAGCACAGATGGGTTCAGTGTGTTTGGTCAGATGGCAGCCCCATACAGCTGTTGGCCCGTGTTTGTCATTCCACTCAATCTCCCTCCCGGGCAGATTATGCAACGAAAGAATATTTTCCTGACGTTGATAATTCCAGGGCCCAACTATCCGGGGAAGAATATGAATGTGTACATGCAGCCGCTTAAGGTCGAATTGCAAGAAGCTTGGGATAATGGGTTCAAGACATACGACGCCTTTAGCAAACAGAACTTCATAATGCGTATCTGGTACATGTACTCGACGCATGACTTGCCGGCGTATGCGCTATTCGTTGGCTGGTGTCTGCATGGAAGGTTCCCGTGCCCCACATGCAAGGGAGCTCTTGAGTTTCGTTGGCTGACGGCAGGGCGCAAGTATAGTTGCTTCGACTTGCATAGACCGTTTCTACATCCTGGCCATAAGTTCAGGAAAGACAAGAAGAACTTCATCAAAGGTAGAGTTGTCAAACACTCTGCACCACCTGCGTTGACAGGCCAACAGACCCTAGATCAGTTAAACGCTCTCGAGCCAGATCCAGAGTGTCCAGGGTATTTCAAGGGGTATAATAAGGAACACGCCTGGACTCACAAGACATGCTTCTGGGATCTGCCTTACTTCAAAGACCTCCTTTGCCCACACAACATTGACGTGATGCACACTGAAAAGAATATCGCCGAAGCCATTTTTGGTACATTGTTCGGCATAGAGGGGAAATCAAGGATAATCCTAAGGCTAGAGTCGATCAAGAGGAGCTATGTGATAGACCGTTACAAAACATGAAAGAACCGAAAGGAAAGGGGATCAACTGGACGAAGCGAAAGGCATGGTTCAATCTTGGAAGGCCAGCTATGAAGGAAATTATTTTGTGGGTGAAAATGCAGTTGATGTTCCCCGATGGGTATGCAGCAAATCTAAAGAGGGGAGCGATTCTTCAAAAATTGAAAATATTTGGTCTAAAAAGTCATGATTGGCACATATGGATTGAGCGGATAATGCCGGTGATGTTGCGTGGCTTCATCCCTGAGGATGAATCGCTAGTACTGGCAGAGCTGAGCTATTTCTTCCGTGTTCTTTGTGCGAAAGAACTATCGCCTGGCCTCCTAGAAGAAATGGAACAGTTGGCGCCGGAGTTGATCTGCAAGTTAGAGAAGATCTTTCCGCCAAGCTTCTTTAAGCCAATGCAACACTTGATTTTGCATCTCCCGACCGAGGCACGATTGGGGGGCCCGTGCAAAATCGTTGGTGCTACTCAACTGAGAGGATGCAGAAGACGCTTCGAGCAAAATGTAAAAATAAACGTAGAATAGAAGCATCGATGGCGGAGGCATTCATCACTGAGGAGGCGGCAAACTTCGTGACCGCACACAACGAAGCCAAAAATCGTCATTTGCATAATCCGAAGCCTCGGTACAATGCTGACGAACCTCAAAAGGGTCAATCCAACCTCAGCCTATTCAAAGGGAATCTCGCACCAGCCGGTGGTTGGAAACCAGTAAGGTTGGATGTTGAAGAATGGCGGACCATTTCGCTGTATCTCTTCAACAACCTAACAGAAGTGCGGCCGTACATCGAGTAAGATCTCGGTACATTGTTTCACAAATTCTAATTCCTTTGAACTTCTCTTATTCCTGGATTTTTGATGCAGTCGATACGTCGCCATATTCTCGTATGGAGCGGTGATCCAAAAGGATTCCGTCGAAGAGTTTGAGCTTCTGGCAAAACAAGGAGCCGAATTTCCCGGTTTCATCTCTTGGTTCAAAAAAACGGTAATTTCCATTAGACACTTTTTTTTCTTTGGCTAATTTGCGACTAATGCAACAATCCTTTCGTATTAAACTTGTAGGTTAATTCAGAGATTATGGATGCCAAATTGAGACAAGTAGCTAATGGTTTTGACTATAAGGTCCGTTCATTTGACAAATACGACATCAACGGGTATCGCTTTCGTACCTATGGCAAAGAGCTATCTATGGCCGACCGAAAGTCTACAAATTGTTGTGTCTCTGCTATCGGCGAAGGAGGTATCGAGTATTATGGAAGAGTTGAAGCAATTTATGAACTTGAATTCTATGGTGAAAACCCACCAAACGTCGTAGTCTTCAGATGTTATTGGTTCCAGCCGAGGGAGACTAGAAGGACTCTTGAACATATAGGGCTAGTCGAAATCAAACAAAGCACCCATTTGGATGTTCCCGATGTCTATATTACGGCTCAACAGGCAACCCAAGTTTTCTATCTACCGTGGGCCTGTCAAAGTGATCCAAATCTCAGTGGTTGGGACGTCGTTTATGAAGTGCCGCCACGTGTTAGACCACCTCCCCCCAATGAAAAGGATTATGAACCTCACATTAACCAAGACACATATGACGAAGGAGAATTCTTCCAAGAAACATGTCTTTCCAAAAAACGTTTCAAGAACCGCTCTACTCCACCCCAGAACATTGAAGTAGACAACGATAGTGAATCCGACTTCACCCCTGAGCTGGAACAAGAAGAGCCGGAAGAAGAAGAAGTTACTGCTGCAGATGACCTGTCAATGCTTGGACGATTACGTAAAGGTGGCCTTCCACATGATGATGCATTTATTAATGATGATGATGAGCACGTCATTACCGATAGTGATGATGATGATGCTTTTATTAATGATGATGATGAGCACGTCATTACCGATAATGATTATTAGGTATTCAAATTTTTATGTTGTACTTGATTTATATAGTTATTTGTATGATTGTATGATTTATATAGTTGGTATTTATAATTTTCTTACTTTGTATGATTGTTTCTTATACATAGTGCCATGGTCTTGATTTCCATCCCGGTCGGCCCTCGCCCGCTTTATGATTCGGATGTGGTAAATTCTCTTTCATAACTATTTGTTGCATTTCACATTTATGCAAATTATGGCCATCAAGTTGACATAGAGATATTTTAATCTAGGAGGTATGTGCACCGGAATTTGAAATGGACCCTCTTGTCGAGAAGTTAAATTTAGTTGACAAAGAAAATGAGTATTTGAAAGAAAAAATTAAAAGAATTGAAGAAGAGAAGATGACATTGGAGTTGTATGTTGCCGATGCCATCGATGATCACAAGATGAATATGAATGCAATGCGCTTGAAGATGGATGCAATGCGCCTGAAGCTTAAGAAGATTAGAAAATATGCCATTGATAATGAGGCTTGGTATCATTATGCCGTTGGATCAATTGTTACCTTAGTTGTGATCTTCATCACATTTGTTGTGATGAGGGTAAGTTTTCTCTAGTGTTTTGCTTTATAAATGGATACTTAGCTTATTTTCCTCCTAAATGGCATAATTACCTAAGTTAGATAAAAAATAAGCTATACTTAGCTTATTCAGTTCATTTATGACATACTTAGCATACTTAGGTAAAAAATGGCATGATAATCTTTGTTAGCTCCAAAATGATATAGACTTAGCTTATTTTTCTCGAAAATGACATAATAACCTTACTAAGCTCCAAAATGACCTATTTACCTACCTTAGCTCTAAAATGACCTACACTTAGCATTTTTACCTAGCTTAGCAATAAAATGACATTTTTACCTACCTTAGTTAGAAGAAGAAGAAGATAAAGAAGAGGAGAGGAGAAAAAGAAAGAGAAGAAAAAAAATCTTCTTCTTCTTCTTCTAACTTTCATCTTTCCCAATTTGCAGATTTGCTTTACATGAGGAAGCTTGGATTCATGGAGTGTACTATTCTTGTGGTGCTTCCTTGTTGTTTATGAGAACTTGTTTGGATATGTATGTCTATATGGATATGTTGTTGGAAACTTGTTTCTGGTTATGTATATATGGATATGTTGGACTTTGTTGAACTATGTTGTTGGATTGGATGAAATATGTTGTTGGACATGTTGTTGGATATGTTGGATATGTATGCATGTATATCTGTGTTTGAAACCATGTCTAATTAATGGGATTTAAATAAAAACAGGGGATATATAGCCTCTTTGCTGTCCGCTAGCCGACGGCAAAGTGACCATCTATGCCGGGAACAGGGAACACTGGCTGCCTATTTGGTCATTTTGCCGTCTGCTGGCCGACGGCAAAGTGACCATCTATGCCGTCTGCCAGCAGACGGCAATGATTCAAACCTCTTTGCCGTCTGCTGGCGGACGGCATATCTGGACACGTGGCAGCTTCCCAGTGCTGCCTAGCTAGGCTCTTTGCCGTCCGCCAGCGGACGGCAAAGATCTTTGACTCTTTGCCGTTCGCTGGCGGACGGCAAAGAGCGTCATTAACCCCCTAATGGCTCTCACGCCACCTCACTGCCGTCAGCTTTCTTTGCCGTCTGCTGGCCTCGGATGGCGGATGGCGTAATCCTTTGTCGTCCGTTTGTAAGAAGCGGACGGCAAAGAGGGCCTTTGCTGGCAGGCTTTCATCCGAACAGTTTGCCGTCCGCTAGCGGACGGCAAAGCATTTTGCCGTCCGTGATCTATGCCTTTGCCGTCCGCCATGGTGGACGGCAAAGAAGCTGATTCCAGTAGTGTAGGGTGCAAAACAAGATGCATAGCTGAATGGGGAGATTCCAAATCTGAACCATTCATGTGCTTAGATTCAAAGCCATCCTCACAACAAGATCGGCTAAAAAACAAAAACTATACCTTCGATTCAAACATGTGTGATTAAATCTTTGAGTTATTGCTGAAAAATAATTACATTAGAATTCTTAATCACCATGTCAAGCCATCAATCCAAGGACGAATGTATTGTAGGTTGCATCATTTGTTCAAACATAATTTCAAGGATTGCAATATGTTTCGTCAAATAGTTAAATCGGCCATTGAAAAAGGACGATTGAAATTTATTGAAACACCAAGAGATGACCAGTCTATTCCGATTGGTCCTGATGGAAAAACTTTTTGCATCGGCTGCTTCAAGTCGATCCATTTAAAGAGAAGGTAAAAACTGTAGGTGACGGGATTACGCTTTCAAGTAAAGAAGTTGTTCAAGAGCACAATGAAAATATTGTTGAAGGCGGGAATTCCATCAAGGTTGCGCAAAAGATGCCAAATACTGGGGGGCAACACGAAAATCCAAAGATGGTGCAAGCACAACCAAAGAAAGCAAAGGCCGAGGTTAGCACAAAGGTAAAAAGCCAAAAGTCATTTTAGCGCAACTATTGAAAAAATACCAGAAGATAAGTGAGGAGAACATTGCTTATCGGCCAAGTAATTTAAGGGCATCAAGACCACCCCTAGGCGCAAACCCGAGGATCGGTATTGGCAAAATGAGAATTCTAATGCAGTATATTCATATCCATATTTTGGGCCGCCAATGCCAATGCCACGGATACCTTCCTATGATCATTTAAATTCATATCCATCGTGGGACATGTATGATACAAGGGCGCATTCTTCATCTTATTTTAGACCATCTCACAAATATTATGCAGCTCAAAAAGATCAACATTTGAACAATCACATGTCTGTAACATCCCCAGCCTCACACCGCCGTGATCACTCTCTAATCATGCCAAGTCACCATGGTTAACTATGCTTGATCAACATTGCAGCATATCCCCCTTCCAAATTCCAACTCAAATTCTAATTCAAATCACAAGTGCAAAATGAAGTTGCACCAAAGTTGCTGCAAAAATGTTCACCATCTAGCAAATATTCCAAAGCAATTTGTTGTTAAATAAAACAACACAACTTTTATGCTAGAATGAGCAGTAGCATTTAAAACAGTGCTATTTCAACACTTCTAAATGCTTTTGCATTTATGAAAAATTCCAAATAAATTCCGTTGGTCTCCAAATTTTTGTGGCAGTGTCTAAAATCGCCAGTGATTTATTGGGACACCTCCCATATTTTTCCTAAGTGAATTAGTTGCTCAAAGAATTCCTTTTCTCTCTCTGCTACTAAATAAAAAGTAAAACAGAAAACAGAAAAGAAATAAAAAGAGAAGGCCAAAAGGCCACTTACCTGTCACTGTAGACGAGGCCTAGCCCAACTCACCGGCCCGCGTGAGTCTTCTCCCTCCTCCCGCCTCGCTGTCGACGCCGTAGCCGCCCTGATCACCAGAGACGCACGCGTCGCCCATCCGGTCCCCTCTCCGATGGATAAGAACGCCCCAGTGCTCTCTCACCCCCCTCAAACCCTAGTCCCCCTCCAGTTCCTCCCCTCGCTCAGGTCTCTCCCTTCCTCTCTGTCCCGACAACGTCGCCGCCGTGCCCGGCGCTGATCCACGGCCACCGTGCCTCCCCTGCTTCCCCGAACGGCTCATCAGCTCCGCCATCGCCCCCTCCTTCTTCCTTGACCACGCGTGCAAGCCCGAGGCCACGGCGATGGCCGAATTGAGCCGGCGAACGCCACGGATCGCCGGAGCACCGCAACTCCGTTCGTCGTTTTCTCTGCGCTACAAAGCCACCAAGGGCCGCCGTGAGCCGCTGCGGTGAGCTTCATCTCTCCCCTCTTTCCTTGCTGCTCTTTTCGAGCCCGAAGGGAGCCACTGACGCTCCGTTGCTCCGGTTACCGCCGACGCCGGCGAACTGCTCAACGCAGCACCGCCCAAACCCCTCCGCCTTGCTTGTCGTACTCGTGACGTCCGCAACAATTCGCTTAGCCGCGTAGCTCGCTCGAAAACGGACTGGAGCCACGGTTCCGAGCACGCCCGTAGATCACTGCCGCCGTCGTCGACGCTCCGACTTGTTCCGGCCGTCTCCGGTCGAAAGAATGGCACCACCCGACGCGCGCCATCGCTAGCTCTCGAACGCAGGTCGCGGCGCACGAAATGGAGGACTATGGCGCGTTTCCGACGGCTTCCGGCGACAGTTCCGGCGACGTCCGACGTGTCACAGAGTGGGGTCCACCCATAGACGCTGACAGCGGGCCCCGCAGCGCGTTTGACCTTGTTGACCGGGTCAACGCGCGGGTTACTATTCACCCTTGACGCTGACCAGTGGGCCCGCGTAGTTAACTACCATTAATAGATAATTAGGTTCAATCTGCTAATTAACTAACCCACTGACAGGCTGGGCCCACTGACTAATTAACTCAGATTAGTTAAAATAAATTCTGTTAATCTACCACAGAGGCTGACAGGTGGGTCCCATAGGTCAGATTTGACCTGGACCAATCTGTTGACTTGTTGACATCATCATGACACACTGCTGATGTCATAAATTCATTTCTGTTAATAAAAATAATTTCAGAAAATCATTTAAACTTTAAAAATTAATAACTTTTAAACCGTAGCTCAGATCGAAAAAGTTAAAACATGGAAGTTGCTCAGAACGACGAGACGAATCTAATCATGTCGTCTGTTTCTTTGCCGGAACCCCCTACGTAGGCGAAACCGCAACTTCGAGGCCGTATCCGGTAGATGAATAGAGCATAATCACCGGTAAATGAATTCCACCTTAATCTTTTGATAACCAAAATGACTTAGATGCATATTTAGTCAACACTGCACTGCATCATAGCATAGCACGCACCGTGTTGCATTTGATTGCATTGTATTTACTTGTTTCCTCCCCCTCTTCTCTCTCAGTAGACCCCGACGTCGACGTAGCTCCTGAGGCAGACGCCGCTCCGGAGTACGACTACGTCCCCGACGACTCTGCCCTTGCCGTCGAGCAGACAGGCAAGCATCCCCCTTTTGAGCATTCCGATATCGCCCACTCTCTTCTCTCTTATGCTTGCATTAGAAGTTACTGCTGCTACTGTTGTCCTATATCTGCTGCATAGCCTGTTTACTTGTAACCTACTGTTGATACTTTCCTACTATCCTAAACTGTTTAGTATAGGATGGGTAGAGCCTTATCAGAGACCCACTTGTCCCGACTGCCCCGCTGGACTCTCAGAAGACCCGAGCAACGGGATCGAAGATCAGACCCTGGCACCGCACGTCACTTCCCTAAGATGCTCGACTCTACTGGGTTACTATCGAGTGCCGAGGGTGATACCTCGTCAGCACTTCTGATGATAACCTTGTAGGTTAGTTATTCGTTCGTGGTAAGTGAGGGTGATTCCTCCTACACCACCCCCGATAACGACGTCGTCATGCAACTTCTCAAGTATGGACCTCGAGGGTGATTCCTCATTCATTCACCTTGACGATAGCATCGAGCGGGAATTCCATCTAGGGTGATTCCTCAGGGTTCCCCCTTGGTGTCAGACACACGGAGACTTGGTTACTACGACTGAACACTAAACCATGATACTATGATACTAAAGACGGGTCGGCCCTGAGGGGTACCCGCGCGAGCATGAATGCGAAGTGATGTGGAGTCGGGTTGACCTGAGAGGTGCCCGCGAGATAACTACGAGGCATGGCCGGGCATTCTTAGCCCTTGCCGCAAGTCCTCGAGACGGGGCGACGGGGTCACATCGATCGTGAGTCTCTGCTTGTTTCCGCGCGCTCCTAAACCACTAAACGGTTTGGATATCTGATCCGAGGGGCCTCTGGCCTGATAGCACTAACCATCACGTGGGCATAGTATGGGCGTTCTGCGTCATATACATCAGCCGAAGCTTAATAGACGTCAGCAACTGAGCGGCACACGCTGGGTTGGACTGGGAACGCAACCGCGCTTGTATTAAGGGGTTGCTAGGTCTGCTCACCGGCGGTGTACGCAACATGCAGGAGCATCCTGGGCGATGGCCCAAGACCCCTGGGGGCATAGGTTAGTCCGGCGTGCTGACCTCTCTGTTAAGTATTTGGTCGGGTTGCGGCGTGTTGCTTAGCCGAGGCCGGGCATGACCCAGAAAAGTGTTTTCGGCCGGAGTTAAGCGAGCATGGTGGGTAAGTTGGTGCACCCCTGCAGGGAAGAAACTTCTATCGATAGCATGTCCTACGGTAACGGACACTCGGAGTTGTATCCCGATCGATACAACTAGAACTGGAGATGAGAACTTGATAGTACGGCTCTGGGATGGCTTTCTCGCAGGGAGTCGAGGAAGAATCTCTGGACGAGGTTGATGCTACTTCTACCTTACATTATGTTATTCTGCTCTCTTCTAATGCTGCAAGACTGATGAAGATGCTGAAGATGCTAGTCTTCGATAGGACTAGGCTTTCCCCCTCTACTCTGGCATTTCTGCAGCCCAGTCCACATATACAGCCATCCTTTGAAAATGTTGCATATGTAGTGTAGATCCTTGCTTGCTGAGTACTTCAGATGAGTACTCATGTTTGCTTTATTTTCCTTTTCCCCCCTTTATCCCTTTGTCGCATCCAGACGATGGAGCCCCGTAGCCAGTTGTCCCCGTCGACGACCACTACTACTACCAGCCCGGAGAGTACTACTACTACGAGGAGCCGACCGACGACCAGGAGTAGGATTCAGAGGGTCCAGGGCAGGAGGCCCACGCCTTTCGATCGTAGCATTTTATTTTGCCTCGCCTCTGTGAAGGCTTATCTCTCTCTTTCTGTAATGTATCTGTACTCAGATATCTGATGCTTCCGCTGACACTTGTATGCCATCGAGCTATGTATTCGAGCCCTCGAGGCCCTGGCTTGTAATATAAAGCTTGTATGACTTTATTTATGTTTTAGAGTTGTGTTGTGATATCTTCAAGTGATTCCTTAGGCTTGATCGTGTGCATTTGCGTGTATGATTAGTGCACGATTAAGCCGGGGTCGTCACAATGTCAAAGACCATTTCAATCATAAGGAGTCGGTCCAGAGCTCAAGGAACAAGAAAGAAGTGGTCAAGCAAGTTTACCGTATTAAAAAAGATGATCATAGAGTGCTACTTCAGATTTGATCTCAAATGAAAAAGAGCCAATTAAAGTGTTGACATCGGCTACTAAAGGCAATGAGGAAAGTCAATCAAGTGCCAAATCTGAAGAGAAGAAGTTGAGAGTGCACAAGGTAAGACAGGAATTGCCATTGCTTCAAACAAAATCACAGCCGGGTTGCTCACTCGGTTTATCATATTGGTGAAAGAAGAAATTACAAAAATTTAGTGCACAAGAACTTGAAGAAGGGAACATGGTATGGGTTCCCAAAGGAAGTACTCAAAATAAGAATTATGTGCTTCCATTACAAGAAGTGCGGCAAAGGTGAAGAAGAAAAATAGTGAAAACTATGAATGACCAAGCAGAAGGTTACAACATCTTCGGTCCACACATTATCCGTATTATTCAACTATGCCATTGATGCCTATGTCATGGAATTCGTCATCAGGTGTGATTGGTTACCCACAATTGGCTTATATTAATCCATGGATGCAATATAATTTCTTACATCATGAAAGGGTATTACCAAATCATCATACGTTCGATTAGCTTCACTTTGTTGCTAATCTAAATGGCCGATGTATATTTATCATCCTAAGCATGTACAAAATAGCCAATGGAGTGTTGACATCGTCCTTAGAAGAAGCTCCGTGCAAATTATTTTTCGGCATGCAAGCTTTGCCGAAAAACAGGGGTATGTGTTGACACCAGATTTTGGTAAGGTCAACAACATAATTAAGATGGCTTCAAATAAAGAAATGATCTAAATGAAAAAGTTTCATATTGTCGATGTGAACATCTTCGAAGTTTGGGCCATCGCCATCCGATCTCATCTCGAGGGCCAAAACTATGCTCAAAGTACTAAGATTTGGTATTCATAATATTATTCGGCTAATTAAGCCTCCAAGACTGCCTCAGATGAGAAAACTTTGTACACGAATTGTCTTCGTCTCGTTAAAACGGTCGATTATGATATAAAAATCGTCTCAATCCGAGGTCGTATGTAAAAGTTAGAGCCATTTGAGTGCAGCTCTGCCACCAGGCAAAAAGTTGCTCGCCCAATCAGACATGGTGTCTGATGGGTAGCGCGAGTAATAGGCTGTCTTGCGCAACTGATTCGGCCCTGAAGATGGCCTCGAATCGAAAACGTTCAACATGAAAGTTGTTTGTCTCGTCGAAACGGTTAAATTTTCTTTTGGGCGCATCTTCATCTGAGGTCGTTTGTGGCCTGTGAGAGTCAAAAACCGAACTAATGTCCCAGACTTACCAAAATCCGAGTTTGGTTAATTTTGGAAAGATTTGGACGTGATTTGGACGTGATTTGGAGGCCTTTTCTTGTACGGGAAGTCCATCCGCCTCTTATATATCTAAGGGGTGACGGCCGATTGAACAACACACAATCGAACAATCATCTACCATTTTTTAATTTTACTTTTATCGCTCTCCCTTGTTCTTCTTCTTCTTCCTCGTTCTTCGTTCATTCTTCTTTATTCCAGGGCGGCGAACCTCGAGGCCCTAGGGGCGATCCGGTCGACCTAGGGCAGCCCATAGACACCGCGCGCCCTGACGGGGACCCTCCTGGCGTGTGGGGTTTCGGGTCTACAAAAGCGCCCACCGGATTGCTTGCGTACCGCGCTTTCGGACAGGTCTCCTTCAACATGAGCTGCTGTGCATCACCCCCGGCATCGAGGGTACACGGTGACGTGTTCATGTGCGAACACACTTTTTGGCGACTCCGCTGGGGACGAAGCTTCGAATGGTCTCCGGCCTGTTCTTGCTACGAAGAGATCGTCATCTAGGGTTTGCAATCTGCAAAGGTAATATGAATACCCAATTCACTTATGTAGTTGCAAATAATGCATATATTGTTGCTAGATCGTTTAATAAGCATAATGTGTCGGCTAGCCCTAGTTTTATCAATTATGCATATAATTATGCGCAATAGCCGATTCAGAATAATCTTCATGCTTCAACTTCATATAATTATAGCAACATGCCACATATGTATGCCAACTCCCATGCATCGGCAACCCCACAAATCCATATGCCGATGAACAACATGATGAATTCAGTTAATCAAGTTGAGACACCCCATGTAGGAACTTCCTATAGTATGCAGCAAAGTGGTTCAACTTTTTATTCATCGGCAAGTAATTTGCAATACGTTCATCCAAACATGCCGGTGGATAGGGAAATTGGCCATTCTACTACAAGTTATTGGGCCAATCATATGCTACACCTCATGCTACTAATTTTTTTGGCACCATACGCAATTGTAGATGTTCATAATTCAGCTCCGCACCTTAATGATCATGGCCGAATAAGTGAAAATTCTACCAGAGTGCAAATGCCTTCACCTAGTACCATAGCATATAATGTTGCCCCTGCACGATTTCAAAATTTTGGCAACATATCAATGCCGAAAGCATCTAAAAGTATTGGGGGGCAGTTTGATGAAGAATGGGCTGAAATTGGACGAAAAAAGCTTAAAGATAACCTAGCTGCAATGTTTGCTGAATTTAGACAAGAACAAGCAGCCTTGCGAATCAAAGAAAGAAAGAGTAATGATTTGGACAACAAACATAATTCGGCTAATGAAAAAGCTGAATCAAATAGTACATGTGCCGAATTTAATATCTTAAAGAAAGACGATAAGGCGTTGGGGAGCCATCCAAAAGTGGAACAAGGTATTGTTCAAATTACACCGCCATCATGCTCTCCCAACATGTTTGAAGAGGTATGTCTAGCAAATGGTTTACCTATTTTCTGATTTGGTCGCAACTTTATTGTTGATGCTTCTATTAGAAAAATTCTCATAAGTAGTTTTGAAAGACCAATGAAGAAGGGTAATTTATTTGTTAGCAATAAAATCATCGCAGAGCATATCGGTCAACACATTGTACCATTCATAGAGACCGATAGTGACTTATTATTGCAGCCAAAACTTTTCCCATTGTTTTATGTGAAGTTTATATCTAAATGGGTAGCTTTGCTTGTTTTTACTTGGCTTATATTTGGTATCAATTGAGACATATGTGTTCTAACTATTTTCATTTCAGAAATTTAAAGCCAAGTTTAAATTCTATTAAGAAAACCGATGCTAGTATAATATCTTATCCAAAGACAGCGGAGATAGGGTGCAAAACAAGATGCATAGCTGAATGGGGAGATTCCAAATCTGAACCATTCATGTGCTTAGATCCAAAGCCATCCTCACACCAAGATCGGCTAAAAAACAAAAACTATACCTTCGATTCAAACATGTGTGATTAAATCTTTGAGTTATTACTAAAAAATAATTACATTAGAATTCTTGATCACCATGTCAAGCCATCAATCCAAGGACGAATGTATTGTAGGTTGCATCAGTTCTACAAACATAATTTCGAGGATTGCAATATGTTTCGTCAAATAGTTAAATCGGCCATTGAAAAAGGACGATTGAAATTTGTTGAAACACCAAGAGATGACCAGTCTATTCCGATTGGTCCTGATGGAAAAACTTTTTGCATCGGCTGCTTCAAGCCGATCCATTTAAAGAGAAGGTAAAAACTGCAGGTGACGGGATTACGCTTTCAAGTAAAGAAGTTGGTCAAGAGCACAATGAAAATATTGTTGAAGGCGGGAATTCCATCAAGGTTGCGCAAAAGACACCAAGTACTGGGGGCCAACAAGAAAATCCAAAGATGGTGCAAGCACAACCAAAGAAAGCAAAGGCCGAGGTAAGCACAAAGGTAAAAAGCCAAAAGTCATTTTCGCGCAACTATTGGAAAAATATCAGAAGATAAGTGAGGAGAACATTGTTTATCGGCCAAGTAATTTAAGGGAATCAAGACCCCCCCCCCTTGGCTCAAACCCAAGGATCGGTATTGGCAAAATGAGAATTCTAATGCAGTATATTCAAATCCATATTTTGGGCCGCCAATGCCAATGCCATGGATACCTTCCTATGATCATGTAAATTCATATCCATCGTGGGACATGTCTGATACAAGGGCGCATTCTTCATCTTATTTTAGACCATCTCACAAATATTATGCAGCTCCAAAAAGATCAACATTTGAACAATCACATGTCAAAGACCGTTTCAATCATAAGGAATCGGTTCAGAGCTCAAGGAACAAGAAAGAGGTGGTCAAGCAAGTTTACCGTGTTAAAAAAGATGATCGTAGAGTGCTACTTCAGATTTGATCTCAAATGAAAAAGAGCCAATTAAAGTGTTGACATCGGCTACTAAAGGCAATGAGGCAAGTCAATCAAGTGCCAAATCTGAAGAGAAGTAGTTGAGAGTGCACAAGGTAAGACATGAATTGCCATTTCTTCAAATAAGATCACAGCCGGGTTGCTCACTCGGTTTATCATATTGGCGAAAGAAGAAATTACAAAAACTTAGTGCACAAGAACTTGAAGAAGGGAACATGGCATGGGTTCCCAAAGAAAGTACTCAAAATAAGAATTATGTGCTTCCATTACAAGAAGTGCGGCAAAGGTGTAGAAGGAAAATAGTGAAAACTATGAATGACCAAGCCGACGGTTTCAACATCTTCGGTCCACACATTATCCGTATTATTCAACTATGCCATTGATGCCTATGTCATGGAATTCGTCATCAGGTGTGATTGGTTACCCACAATGGGCTTATATTAATCCATGGATGCAATATAATTTCCTACATCATGAAAGGGTATTACCAAATCATCATACGTTCGATTAGCTTCACTTTGTTGCTAATCTAAATGGCCGATATATATTTATCGTCCTAAGCATGTACAAAATGGCCGATGGAGTGTTGACATCGTCCTTAGAACAAGCTCCGTGCAAATTATTTTTCGGCATGCAAGCTTTGCCGAAAAACAGGGGGCATGTGTTGACACCAGATTTTGGCAAGGTCACCAACTTAATTAAGATGGCTTCAAATAAAGAAATGATCTACATGAAAACGTTTCCTATTGTCGACGTGAACATCTTCGAAGTTTGGGCCATCGCTATCCGATCTCATCTCGAGGGCGAAAACTATGCTCAAAGTACTAAGATTTGGTATTCATAGTATTATCCGGCTAATTAAGCCTCCAATACGGCCTCAGATGAGAAAACTTTGTACACGAATTGTCTTCGTCTCGTCAAAATGGTCGATTCTGATATAAAAATCGTCTCAATCCGAGGTCATATGTAAAACTTAGAGCCATTTGAGTGCAGCTCTGCCACCAGGCAAAAAGTCGCTCGCCCAATCAGACATGCTGTCTGATGGGTAGCGCGAGTAATTGGCTGTCTTGCGCAAGCGGTTCGTACCTGAAGATAGCCTCGAATCGAAAAACGTTCAACATGAAAGTTGTTTGTCTCATCAAAATGGTTAAATTTGCCATCTTCATCTGAGGTCGTTTGTGGCCTGTGAGAGTCAAAAACCGAACTAATGTCCCAGACTTACCAAAATCCGAGTTCGGTTAATTTTGGAAAGATTTGGACATGATTTGGAGTCCTTTTCTTGTACGGGAAGTCCATCCGCCTCTTATATATCTAAGGGGTGATGGCCGATTGAACAACACACAATCGAACAATCATCTGCCATTTTTTACCTTTACTTTTATCTCTCTCCCTTGTTCTTCTTCTTCTTCCTCGTTCATCGTTCGTTCTTCTTTATTGCAGGGCGGCGAACCTCGAGGCCCTAGGGCGATCAGTTCGACCTAGGGCAGCCCATAGCCACCGCGCGCCCTGACGGGGACCCTTCCGACGTGTGGGGTTTCGGGTCTACAAAAGCGCCCGCCGGATTGCTTGCGTACCGCGCTTTCGGACGGGTCTCCTTCGACATGAGCTGCGGTGCATCACCCCCGGCATCGAGGGTACACGATGACGTGTTCGTGTGCGAACACACTTTTTGGCGACTCCGCTGGGGACGAAGCTTTGAATGGTCTCTGGCCTGTTCTTGCTACGAAGAGATCGTCATCTAGTATTTGCAATCTGCAAAGGTAATATGAATACCCAATTCACTTATGTAGTTGCAAATAATGCATATGTTGTTGCTAGATCGTTTAATAAGCATAATGTGTCGGCTAGCCCTAGTTTTATCAATTATGCATCTAATTATGCGCAATAGCAGATTCAGAATAATCTTCATGCTTCAACTTCATTTTATTTTAGCAACATGCCACATATGTATGCCAACTCCCATGCATCGGCAACCCCACAAATCTATATGCCGATTAACAACATGATGAGTTTGGTTAATCAAGTTGAGACACCCCATGTAGGAACTTCCAATAGTATACAGCAAAGTGTTTCAACTATTTATACATCGGCAAGTAATTTGCAATATGTTAATCCAAACATGCTAGTGGATAGGGGAATTGGCCATGCTACTACAAGTTATTGGGCCAATTACCCTCAAACATCATACGTTACACCTCATGCTACTAATTTTTCGGCACCATACGCAATTGTAGATGTTCATAATTTGGCTCCGCACCATAATGATCATGGCCGAATAAGTGAAAATTCTACCAGAGCGCAAATGCCTTCACCTAGTACCATAGCATATAATGTTGCCCCTCCACGATTACAAAATTTTGGCAACATATCAATGCCGAAAGCATCTAAAAGTATTGGGGGGCAGTTCGATGAAGACTGTGCTGAAATTGGACGAAAAAAGCTTAAAGATAACCTAGCTGCAATGTTTGCTGAATTTAGACAAGAACAAGCAGCCTTGCGAATCAAAGAAAGAAAGAGTAATGATTCAGACAACAAACATAATTTGGCTAATGAAAAAGCTGAATCAAATAGTACATGTGCCAAATTTAATATCTTAAAGAAAGACGATAAGGCGTTGGGGAGCCATCCCAAAGTGGAACAAGGTGTTGTTTAAGTTACACCGCCATCATGCTCTCCCAACATGTTTGAAGAGGTATGTCTAGCAAATGGTTTACCTATTTTCCGATTTGGTCACAACTTTATTGTTGATGCTTCTATTAGAAAAATTCTCATAAGTAGTTTTGAAAGACCAATGAAGAAGGGTAATTTATTTGTTAGCAATAAAATCATCGCAGAGCATATCGGTCAGCACATTGTACCATTCATAGAGACCGATAGTGACTTATTATTGCAGCCAAAACTTTTCCCATTGGTTTATGTGAAGTTTATATCTAAGTGGGTAGCTTTGCTTGTTTTTTACTTGGCTTACATTTGGTATCAATTGAGACATATGTGTTCTAACTATTTTCATTTCGGAAATTTAAAGCCAAGTATAAATTTTATTGAGAAAACCGATGCTAGTATAATATCTTATCCAAAGACATCGGAGATAGGTTGCAAAACAAGATGCATAGCCGAATGGGGAGATTCCAAATCTTAACCATTCATGTGCTTAGTTCCAAAGCCATCCTCACACCAAGATCGGCTAAAAAACAAAAACTATACCTTCGATTCAAACTTGTGTGATCAAATCTTTGAGTTATTGCTGAAAAATAATTACATTAGAATTCTTGATCATTGTGACGCCCCGGCTCAATAATGCACTAATCATACACGTAAATGCACACGATTAAGCCTATGGACTCACTTGTAGATATCACAACACAACTCTAGACACAAATTAAAATAATACAAGCTTTATATTACAAGCCAAGGGCCTCGAGGGCTCGAATACATAAGCTCGCTTACAAGCGTCAGCGGAAGCATCAGATATCTGAGTACAGATATAGAAGAGAGACAGATAAGCCATTAAGAAGGCGGGGCAAAACAAAAGCTACGATCGAAAAGGAGCTGGCCTCCTGCCTGGGACCCTTCAAACCTACTCCTGGTCGTCAGCCAACTCGTAGTAGAAACCAGCCTCGGGGTAGTAGTAGTAGTCATCGGCGGGGGCAGCTAGCTTCTGGGCTCCGTCACCTGGTGGCATCAAACGGGTATGGGGAAAAAAGAGAGGAAGCAAAGCAACCGTGAGCACTCATCTGAAGTACTCAGCAAGCAAGGATCCACACTACATATGCAACATTATCAAAGAAAGGCTGTATATGTGGACTGGGCTGTAGAATGCCAGAATAGAGAGAAGTCCTAGTCCTATCGAAGACTAGCATCTTCAGCGGTCTTGCAGCATTAGAAGAGTGTAGATTAGCACAGTATAAAGTAGTAGTAGTGTTATCAACCTCACCCAGAGATCCTTCCTCGACTCCCTGCGAGAAAGCAATCCCAGAGCCATACTATCCATTATCAACCTCGCCTAGATATCCTTCCTCGACTCCCTGCGAGAAAGCAATCCCAGAGCCATACTATCCGTTATCAACCTCGGCCAGAGATCCTTCCTCGACTCCTGCGAGAAAGCAATCCCAGAGCCACACTATCCATTTCTCATCACAAGTATCCAGTTCTAGTTGTATCGATCGGGATACAACTCCGAGTGTCCATTACCGAGGATCCGGCTATGCATAGATTAGTTCTTCCCTACAGGGGTGCACCAACTTACCCACCACACTCGCTTAACTCCGGCCGGACACACTTTTCTGGGTCATGCCCGGCGTCGGTCAAACGACACACCGCAACCCTACCTAGAGCTCAGTAGAGAGGTCCCCACCGGTCTACATCCTAAGCACTCAGGGGTCTTGGGCCATCGCCCTGTGCACTCCGGGTCGTTGCGCAAACGGTGAAGCCAGGCACCACCTCTGTCCTGGATGGCGCCGGTCCGTCCGTGCCGCTATGCTGAACTGGACGTCTGACAAAGCTTTCGGCTAATGCATACGACACAGAGTGCCCATACTTATTCCCACGTGATGGTTAGTGCTATCGGGCCAGAGGCCCACTCAGATCAAATATCCAAATCATCAGTGTATTGGTAGCCTGCGGTAACAAGCAGAGACTCATGATCGATGTGACCCCGTCGCCCCGTCTCGAGGACTTGCGACAAGGGCTAAGAATGCCCGGCCACTCCTCGTATTTATCTCTCGGGTACCCTCCAGGTCAACCCGACTTCACATCACTCGCCACTTAGGCTCGCGCGGGTACCCTTCAGGGTCGACCCGTCTTTCCAAGTTACAGTTGTAAAGTCCAAGTATCCGTGTGTCCACAACATCAGGGGAATCTGAGGTATCACCCTCGTTGGATTCCTACTCGATGTATCTGTCAAGGTGAACTCGGAGGAATCACCCTCGATGGGTTCACACTTGAGCTGTTGCACGACAGCGTCGTTATCGGGAGTGGTGAAGGAGTAATCACCCTCAATGACCACGACCAATTAACTACCCTACAAGGTTAACATCAGAAGTGCTGACGAGGTATCACCCTCGGCACTTGATAGTAACCCAGTAGTGTAGTACAACTAAGGGGGTGATGTGCGGTGCCGGGGCCTGGTTGTCGATCACACTGATCGAGTCATCTGATAATCCAGCGGGGGCAACTAGGTCAAAGTGGGGTCTCTGGTGGGTCTCTATCCAGCCTATACTAAGCAGTTTAGGATAAACAGGTAGGTATCAACAGCAGTTACAAAAACAGGCTATGCATCAAAAATAGGAGAAACAGTAGTAGTAGCAATTTGTAATGCAAGCATAAGAGAGAAAGAATAGGCGATATCTGCATGTTCAAAATGGGGGTGCTTGCCTGGAAGCTCTGCGGCAAGAGAAGGGTCGTCAGCAGTGTAGCCGGTCTCCGGAGCTGCGTCTTTCTCGAGGTCTATCGAAAGAGGAGGGGGAAGAAACAATAAATAAAGGCAGACAAAAGCAATCATAGAAGCATGGCATGGCAGCACGTTATTCGAGGGATGCCCTAATGCAGTACTATGCAAGTTAGTGGGAGCGGGAAATTATCCGGGAGTGTTCTCCCAGCTCCGGGTGATTATCGGACAGAAGAAACGGAGGGAAAAGTTCCATGTTCATCATGCTAGAGGCATGTGACAGGTATGAGGAGGGCATATTCAGATTCGTGTCATCGTTCTGAGCAACTTTCATATATAATGTTTTTCGATCTGAGCTACAGTTTATTTTATATGATTTTTCAAAGTTTTAAACATTTTTTGAAATTTATTTTATTTACCTAATTCAATATTATCCAGAACAGTGTCTGATGACGTCAGCATGAGGTTAAGGTGACGTCAGCGATCAACAGTCGGCTGACCAGGTCAAACCTGACATGTGGGGCCCACCCATCATAGACAGTGGGGCTAACAGTGGCTTATTCTAATTAAACAGAGTTAATTAGCAGTTGTGCCCCACATGTCAGTGACTAATTAGACTAACTAATTAAGTTTATTTATAAAATCATTTTAATTAACTCAATTACACGGTGGGGCCCGTACGTCAGTGGCACAGGGGTGCCCAGTTAGCAAGTTGACTGGTCAAACCAGTCAACGGGGGCCCTTGGGGTCCACGGGCAGTGACACTGGTGTGGCCCCAGGTCAGCCAGCGTGGCGGCGGCTGGCGGCACGTCGCCGGTGACCAAAATCGCGGAGGCGCAGCTCGGGCTAGCAGCGGAAAACGCATACAGGGGGCCGTTCGGCGCGCGGTTATGCGCGTTCGAATGCGGTGACGCAACCGCGTCGAATGGAGGCGGTGGGATCGGCTGGAACGGCCGAAGACGGCACTGGTGTCGAGCTTGGCGGGCGCCGGAGTTCGGCTGTGGTCGGGATCGGCTTTGCAGGGGCCAAATCGATCGGTGTTCGGCACCTACGTGAGCTAACTAAGTGAACGGTGGCTAGAACGGGACCAATGGCCCACCAGAGCCTCGCCGGAGATGAGCGCGGGAGGCGGAGCAACTCGGCCGACGGCGAATCGGGCGTCAGAGCTCGCAATCAAGCGCGTGGAGTGAGGGGAAGGGGGAAGATGATCACTGCCGTTGCTGGGAAGGCCCGGGGAAGCCGGTGGTGGTCGGAGGGCGGCGGAGTCCGGTGATGATGATGACGTAGCAGAGGAGGGTGACGAGGTCGCCGCGGTCGCAGCAGGGGCTCCGAGCTCCAACCCTAGGTGGCAGGCGGCATAGGGAATGACGGTGGGGCTGGTGAGCGCGTCGGCGAGGTGAGCGAGGGCCGGTGGCCGCATGCTTCACGGAACAACGGCCATGGCGGCGCTCGGGTGTGTGGGGCGCGGCGGGTCTGGAGCGAGAGGGGAGAAGTGGCGAGGGGGAGTGGGAGAGGGCGAACCCTAGGGCGTCAGGGTCGGCCTTAACGGTGCCAGGGAGCCGCGGGATGGCTGGCATGTGGCGATTCGCGCTCCGGGTGCGTCTGCGGCCGACACGCGAGAGGAGGGAGATGACTCGGGGAGGTGGGCTGGGCTGCAGTGGCCAACTGGGCCAAGTGCACAGGTAAGTGCACAGGTGAGTGCACAGTGCCATTTTCTTTTATTTAATTCTATTAAATAGAATAGCTTCTATTTTGTAATTATTTATGCTATCAGATGAATTTTGCTCTATGTGAAATTTAGCTAATAAATGCAATGCAACTCAACAGTGCCACACGCTAGTTTTGGGAATTTTTGGAATTGTGTTAGCATTTGTTTATTTTTCAAAAGAACAAAGATTTGCTGCTAGTCCACTGTTTTGGTTGCTAGGGTCAACTTGGGAATTCAAATAATGTTGGTTTTATTTTTATAATTGTTCTGGGATTATTTGCAATACTATGAACATTTTAGTTTTGCAGTTTGAAGAAATAAATATTTGACTTTATTTCAAGTATGAATTTGAAGTTGGATTTGGGACAAGTGGCATTTTGACTTAGTGAAATATGATGACATGGCACATTAATTAGCTTGATGACAGGGTTAACATCTGGGGATGTTACAATCACCATGTCAAGCCATCAATCCAAGGACAAATGTATTGTAGGTTGCATCATTCGTTCAAACATAATTTTGAGGATTGCAATATGTTTCGTCAAATAGTTAAATCGGCCATTGAAAAGGGACGATTGAAATTTGTTGAAACACCAAGAGATGACCAGTCTATTCCGATTGGTCTTGATGGCAAAAACTTTTTGCATCGGCTGCTTCAAGCCGATCCATTTAAAGAGAAGGTAAAAACTGCAGGTGACGGGATTACGCTTTCAAGTAAAGAAGTTGTTCAAGAGCACAATGAAAATATTCTTGAAGGCGGGAATTCCATCAAGGTTGCGCAAAAGACGCCAAGTACTAGGGGGCAACAAGAAAATACAAAGATCAGTGCAAGCACAACCAAAGAAAGCAAAGGCCGAGGTAAGCACAAAGGTAAAAAGCCGAAAGTCACTTTTGCGCAACTATTGGAAAAATATCAGAAGATAAGTGAGGAGAACATTGCTTATCAGCCAAGTAATTTAAGGGCATCAAAACCACCGCCTAGGCGCAAACCTGAGGATCTGAAGAGAAGAAGTTGAGAGTGCACAAGGTAAAACAGGAATTGCCATTGCTTCAAACAAAATCACAGCCAGGTTGCTCACTCGGTTTATTATATTGGCGAAAGAAGAAATTACAAAAACTTAGTGCACAAGAACTTGAAGAAAGGAACATGGCATGGGTTCCCAAAGGAAGTACTCAAAATAAGAATTATGTGCAAGCTTCCATTACAAGAAGTGCGGCAAAGGTGAAGAAGGAAAATAGTGAAAACTATGAAAGACCAAGCCGAAGGTTTCAACATCTTCGGTCCACACATTATCCGTATTGTTCAACTATGCCATTGATGCCTATGTCATGGAATTCGTCATCAGGTATGATTGGTTACCCTCAATGGGCTTATATTAATCCATGGATGCAATATAATTTCTTACATCATGAAAGGGTATTACCAAATCATCATACGTTCGATTAGCTTCACTTTGTTCCTAATCTAAATGGGAGATATATATTTATCGTCCTAAGCATGTAAAAAATGGCCAATTTCCCTATATACAAATCATATAAATCCGAGGTCATATGTAAAAGTTAGAGCCATTCGAGTGCAGATCTGTCACCAGGCAAAAAGTCGCTCGCCTAATCAGACATGATGTCTGATGGGTAGCGCGAGTAATAGGCTGTCTTGCATGAGCAATTCAGCCCTGAATATGGCTTCGAATCAAAAAACGTTCAACATGAAAGTTGTTCGTCTCGTCGAAAAAGTTAAATTTGCTTTTGGGCACATCTTCATCTGAGGTTGTTTGTGGCCTGTGAGAGTCAAAAACCGAACTAATGTCCCTGACTTACCAAAATCCGAGTTCGGTTAATTTTGGAAAGATTTGGACGTGGTTTGGATGTGAGTTGGAGTCCTTTTCTTGTACGGGAAGTCCATCTGCCTCTTATATATCTAACGGGTGATGGCCGATTGAACAACACACAATCAAACAATCATCTACCACTTTTTACCTTTACTTTTATCTCTCTCCCTTGTTCTTCTTCTTCCTCGTTCTTCGTTCGTTCTTCTTTATTGCAGGGCGGCAAACTTCGAGGCCCTTGGGGCGATCAGGTCGACCTAGGGCAGCCCATAGGCGCCGTGCGCCCTGACGGGGTCCCTCCCAGAAATGTGGGGTTTCGGGTCTACAAAAGCGCCCGCCGGATTGCTTGCGTACCGTGCTTCCGGACGGGTCTCCTTCGACGTGAGCTGCGGTGCATCACCCGCGGTGTCGAGGGTACACAGTGACGTGTTCGTGTGCGAACAGCAACCCATCATCTACTTGCTACTTCCCAATGCCTTCCCCTAGGCCCTAATCATGGTGAAGTGTCATGTAGTTGACATTCACATAACACCACTAGAGGAAATACAACATACATCTCATCAAAATATCAAACGAATACCAAATTCACATGATTACTTATAACAAGACTTCTCCCATGTCCTTAGGAACAAAAGTAACTACTCACAAAGCATGTTCATGTTCATGATGAGAGGGGTATTAAATATCATTAAGGATCTGAACATATGATCTTCCACAAAATAAACCAACTAGCATCAACTACAAGGAGTAATCAACAATACTAGCAACCCACAGGTACCAATCTGAGGTTTTGAGACAAAGGTTGAATACAAGAGAAGAACTAGGGTTTGAGATGAGATGGTGTTGGTGAAGATGTTGATGAAGATTGGTCCTCCCACGATGAGAGGATCGTTGGTGATAACGATGGCTTCGATTTCCCCCTCACGGAGGGAAGTTTCCCCGGCGGAATCGCTCCGTCGGAGAGCAAAAGTGCTCCTGCCCAGGTTCCGCCTCGAGATGGTGGCGCTTCGTCCCAAAAACCTTCTCTTGATTTTTTCTATGTCAAAACACTTCATATAGCAGAAGATGGGTACCAGACGCTAGCCAGGGGGCCCACAGGCTTGTGGCCACCTGGTGGGTCCCCTCCTGGTATTTCTTTGCCCAATATTTTTTATATATTCCAAAATAATTCTCTGTAAAGTTTCAGGACATTTGGAGTTGTGTCGAATAGGGATCTTAGATTTGCTCCTTTTCGGTCCAGAATTTCAGCTGCCGGCATTCTCCATCTTTATGTAAATCTTGCAAAATAAGAGAGAAAAGGCATAAGAATTGAGTCATAAAGTGTAATAGCAGTCCATAATGCAATAAATGTCAACATAAAAACATGATGCAAAATGGACGTATCAACTCCTCCAAGCTTAGGCGTCGCTTGTCCTCAAGCGAAAACCGAAATCGATAATCATAACCACATGTTTAGAGATAGAGGTGTCGATAAAACAAAATACGAACATGAGGGCATCATGATTATCATTAGAACAACAGTATATTGTCATATAAATTCTCATGCTAAATTGATAATTCGTTCACAAGGTAAAGTATGAATCATAAACTTCATTGAAAACTAGCAAACTATGATCTCAGTCATTGATGCAATTGCAATTTATCATAATGTAAGAAAGTGTCTATGTAAGAGCTTTTATTTGGCAAGTTCACATGCTCAACCATCTCTTAGTCTTTCACAACTACTAACACTCATGTGATACTTATGAGATCAAAGCTTCAGTCAGACACATAGAAAGATAGGGGCATATAATTTCTCCTCCCAACTATTTACCTCAAGGGTAATGTCAATAATAATAACTCATGATCACCTACATCCGAGTGGATATGTGTGCCTAGATCTTTTCCCAACACATGATGTTTGCCAAAAAGAGAAAAATAAAAAGGAATGGTGAAGATCACTTGCATTAAGGTATGTATTCAAAATAAAAGATAGGCCCTTTGTAGAGGGAAGCAGAGGTTGTCATGCTCTTTTTGTTTGGATGCACAAAATCTTAATGCAAAAGGAACGTCACTTTATAATGCCACTTGTGATAGCGACCTTTATTATGCAGTCCGTCGTTTTTATTTATTCCCTATCACAAGTTCGTACAAAGCTTATTTTCCCCACACTAAATATCATACATATTTAGAGAACAATTTTTATTGCTTTGCACCGATGACAACTTACTTGAAGGATCTTACTCAATCCATAGGTAGGTATAGTGGACTCTTATGGAAAAACTGGGTTTAAGGATTCTGGATGCACAAGTAGTATCTCTACTTGGTGCAGAATTTTGGCTACCATGAGATAGAAAGCAAGCTCCACGTGTTGGAGGATCCATGACAATATAACTTCTATTCGGATATACGAAAACATAACTCATTATGTTGTCTTCCTTGTCTAACATCAACCCATTAGCATATAATATTTTAATGAGTGCTCACAATCATAAAAGATGTCCAAGATAGTGTATTTATATGTGAAACCTCTCTTAATTTATTACTTGTCATTAATTTCAACAATGACCAAAACTATGTTTGTCAGCCTTCAATGAATTTCATGCATTATACTTCTTATATGTGAAGTCATCACTCTCCATGAGATTAACGTATACTCTTTTATTTCCTTTATTCATTTTCATCTCTAAGATCAAGAAAGCAAAAAACTCAACTCAAAACTAATCTTTATTATATAACTCTCATACCCGATTACATAGATAGATCACGAAGCAAAAACTTAAATACTAGATCATACTAAAACTTTTATTCTACTAGATCACGATGTAACCAAAAGGATTGAACTAAAATAAATGATAATGATAAAGATGTGATGGTGATACCATACCGGGGCACCTCCCCCAAGCTTGGCCCAAGCCAAGGGGGGTGCCCATACCCATGTACTCAAGTCTCCTTCTTCGGAGGTGGTGGTGCAATATTCTTAGCAATGATGCCTCTCAGAATGCGATTCTCCTCTCGAGCTTATTAATTTACTGCCTAAGATCCATAATTTCCTTGCGGAGCTTTCCTGTGACAGTTAAAGCATCGTCCACCCATGGATGCCTCCTCGCTGTAGAGGAAGAAGCAACACTCTTTTTTAAGTTATTGTAAGAGATAAATTTGGCATTGGGAGGTTTGACCGAATCTGGCAGGCTTGATTTCTTGAACTCCACATGCATGTCGCCGGGTTGAGGCAGGGAAGTGACATCTTGACCCTCCTCCATTGCGTCCACTCTTTTCAGCTCGGCTTCTATTTCTTCATCGGTCGACCACCCATAGGGATCAACTTCACCGTACGCTCTTGGATCCATCGTGGGGTGAGAGATACGACTCTCCCCGTATGATTCTTGCGAAGACATATTGCTCTAAATCTGCCACAGAAATAGCTTGACACAAGAACAGAGGATATTGTCCCAATACGGTGGTTAAACCCCCTGGGAGATTATATAATGAATTTTTACTGTGCAAAACAAGTAATCTGGGAGAAAAATGAGTCCGGGAGGCACACGAGGGCTCCACAAGCTCGGGAGGCGCGCCCAGGGGGGTAGGGCGTGCCCCCCAGGTTTGTCGCCTGCTCGTTTGCTGCTCGGACTACTTATTATTTTCCTAATTTTTTAAATATTCCAAAACGGAGTAAAATTGCTTTTATGGAACTTTTGGAATCGGTTTACTTACCGTATCACATACCTATTCCTTTTCAGGGTTCTAGAGCGTTCTGAAAGGTTTCCTTTAGGTACTCCTCCAGTGTTATGGACTGAATAATATTAGTCTCAACATTTATTGGTGTACCTGAGATATAATGTTTAATTCTTTGTCCATTCACCACCCTCGGGTTGGTGCCTTCGACGTTATTGATCTTGATAGTGCCGGACCGATAAACTTCTTCGATAACGTAAGGTCCCTACCATTTGGAGAGAAGTTTTCCTGCAAAAAATCTTAAATGAGAATTGTATAGCAAGACTTGGTCACTTACATTGAATTCCCTTTTTGTATTCTTTTGTCGTGCCATCTTTTAACTTTTTCCTTAAACAGTTTGGTATTTTCATATGCTTGCATTCTTCATTCATCAAGTGAGCTAATATCAAATAACCTCTTTTCACCGGCAAGTTTAAAATCTTAGTTGAGTTCTTTGATTTCCCAATAAGCTTTGTTTTCTAATTCAAGACATAAGTGACATGCTTTTCCATAAACCATT
Organism: Thinopyrum elongatum; assembly: GCA_011799875.1. NCBI lineage: Eukaryota > Viridiplantae > Streptophyta > Magnoliopsida > Poales > Poaceae > Thinopyrum > Thinopyrum elongatum. The sequence continues at coordinate 35,549,531 of CM022297.1, read as the reverse complement.
TTATAAGGAGACATGCCCATAGGATTCTTATAAGTAGTTCTATAAGCCCAAAGTGCATCGTCAAGTTTTTTAGACCAATTCTTCCTAGATATGTTGACAATCTTTTGCAAAATTAACTTTATTTCTCTATTGCTTAATTCAACTTGACCAGTAGATTGAGGGTGATAGGGTGATGCAATTCTATGGTTGACATCATATTTAGCAAGCAAGTTACGGAAAGCACCATGAATAAAGTGTGAACCACTAGCAGTCATTAGGTATCTAGGGACTCCGAACCTTGGGAAAATAACTTCTTTAAGCATTTTAATGGAAGAGTTGCGATAAGCACTGCTAGTTGGAATAGCTTCTACCCACTTAGTAACGTAATCAACTACATACAAAATATAAGTGTACCCATTGGACGAAGGAAAAGGCCCCATATAATCAAATCCCAAACATCAAATGGTTCAATAACAAGTGAATAATTGATAGGCATTTCCTGGCGTCTACCAATATTTCCAATTCTTTGACATTCATCACAAGATAAGACAAACTTACGAGCATATTTGAAAAGAGTAGGCCAATAAAAACCAGATTGTAATACCTTGTGTGCCGTTTTGTCTCCCTCATGGTGCCCTCCGTATGCCTTAGAGTGACACTTACGTAGGATTTGTTCCTGTTCATGCTCAGGTAAAAACGTCTAATAATACCATCTACTCCTTCTTTATATAGATGTGGGTCATCCCAGAAGTAATGTCTTAAATCGAAGAAAAACATTTTCTTTTGTTGGTATGTGAAACTAGGTGGTATATATTTAGCAACAATATAATTAGCATAGTCAGCATACCAAGGAGTATTACGAGCATCATTTATGACACGAATTGTTCATCGGAAAAGCTATCATCAATAGGTAGTGGCTCATCAAGAATGTTTTCTAACCTAGACAGAGCTACTGGGTTCTCAGCTCCCTTCCTATCAATAATATGCAAGTCAAATTCTTGTAACAAGAGAACCCACCTAATGAGTCTAGGCTTAGCATCTTTCTTTTCCATAAGGTATTTAATAGCAAGCATGATCAGTGTGCACAGTTACCTTAGAACCAACAATGTAAGATCTGAACTTATCACATGCAAACACAACTACTAGAAATTCTTTCTCAGTAGTAGCATAGTTTCTTTGAGCACTGTATAGAGTTCACCTAGCATAATGGATAACATTTGATTTCTTATCAACTCTTTGTCCTAGAACAGCACCAACAACATAAACACTAGCATCACACGTAATTTCAAAAGGCAAGTTCCAATCAGGTGGTTGAACAATAGGTGCAGAAGTTAAGGCTTTCTTAAGTGTTTCAAAGGCTTCTACACAATCATCATCAAAAACAAATGGAACATCTTTTTCCAATAGATTAGTAAGAGGACTAGAAATTTTAGAGAAGCCTTTAATAAATCTCCTATAGAAACCAGCATGACCAAGGAAACTTCTTATACCTTTGATATCTTTAGGACATGGTATTTTCTCAATCTCATCAACTTTGGCTTTGTCCACTTCAATGCCACGCTCAGAATTTTTTTGCCCCAAGACAATACCTTCATTCACCATAAAATGACACTTCTCCCAATTCAAGACAAGATTAGTTTGTTCACATCTCTGCAAAACTCGATCGAAGTTTCTTAAGCAATCATCAAAAGAAGTTCCGTAAACGGAAAAATCGTCCACGAGAATCTCAATAATCTTTTCACAAAAGTCAGAGAATATAGCAGTCATACATCTTTGAAAGGTAACAGGTGCATTGCATAAAACCAAAAGGCATACGTCTATAAGCAAAAGTACCAAAACGGCATGTAAAACTAGTTTTTTCTTGATCCTCTTGTGACATAGGTATTTGGTAAAAACCAGAATATCCATCTAGAAAACAGAAATGTGTATGCTTTGATAACCTTTCTAGCATTTGATCAATAAATATTAAGGGGTAGTGATCCTTCCTAGTGGCTTTGTTTAGTTTTCTAAAATCAATTACCATCCTATAACCTGTTATAATTCTTTTTGGGACAAGTTCATTCTTATCATTAGGGACAACAGTGATACCTCCCTTCTTAGGGACACAATGAACATGACTTACTCATCTACTATCAGCTATAGGATAGATTACACCTGCTTCCAGGAGCTTTAATATTTCATTTCTTACCACTTCCTTCATCTTATGATTTAATCATCACTGGTGATCAACGACTGGCTTAGCATTAGGCTCCATAGTAATCTTGTGCTGACATAGAGTGGGACTAATGCCCTTAAGATCATAAAGAGTATATCCAATAGCGGCACGGTGCTTCCTCAGGGTTTTCAATAATTTATTTTCTTCATGCTCTGAAAGGTTAGCACTAATAATAACAGGATATTTCATTGTATCCGGCAATTGCTTCAGCTCAAACACAGGATCGATCTTGGGTGGAAGAGGATCTCCAAGAGTCTCAACAGGCAAATTATGTTTTAAAATAGGCATTTGTTATAAGAATATCTCATCTATTTCATTTTTTTCATTCATTTTCATATCATTTTCATGGTCTAGCAAATATTGTTCTAATGGATCAGTAGGAGGCACGGCAATAGAAGCAAGACCAATTAGTTCATCCTTACTAGGCAATTCTTTATCATGAGGTTATATGTGGAATTTGGAGAAATTAAACTCATGAGACACATCACCAAAATTAACACCGATAGTTTCCTTAGCGCAGTCAATCTTAGCATTAACCGTAGTCAAGAAAGGTCTACCAAATATAATGGGACAAAAATCATCTTGTGGGGAACCAAGAACTAGAAAATCAGTAGGGTATTTAATTTTCCCACACAAGACTTCAACATCTCTAATGTTCCCAAGTGGTGAAATACTATCTCTATTCGCAAGTTTAATAGTAACATCAATATCTTCTATCTCAGCGGGTGCAATATCATTCATAATTTCTTGATATAGAGTAAATGGAATAGCACTAACACTGGAACCCAAATCACATAAGCCATCATAACAATGATCCCCTATTTTAACAGAGACAACAGGCATGCCAACAATAGGTCTATGCTTATCTTTATCATCAGGTTTAGTGATTCTATTAGCTTCATCACAGAAATAAATAACAGGCCCATCAATATTATCAACCAAGAGATCATTAACCATAGCAACATTGGGGTCAACTTTAATTTTCTTAGAGGATGTAGGTGTTCTTATATAACTTTTGTTGACTACAGTTGAAACCTTAGCATGTTCTTTTATCCTTACAGGAAAAGGGGGTTTCTCAATATAAGCAGTAGGAACAACTGGATCAACATTATAAGTAATAATTTCTTCTATAGCTTTAGTAGGTTCTTCTACTTTTACTTGTAGGGTAACGCAGCAAAAAACAAAAATTTTCCGACCTACGCACCAGCCCAGGACCACTATGGAGACTGCATACAAGGTTTGATCATTTTCGTTACCGACTCGTAGCGCAGCGGAAGTAGAGTCGATGACGATCGGCGGTGCAGATCCCCGCAGCTAGGATTTACAACCTCCCAACCGCGAGGATGTATACCCTCGTCTTCCCTTCGGACAGCCCTCCGGGAGGCGGTCGAACAGTCCCCCGGACGATGTCGCGGACAGCCCTTCGGGAGGACCTTCGAAACTCGAATGGTCACTCGGACAGCCCTTCGGGAGGACTCACAGAACTCGGACCGTCACTTGGACAGCCCTTCGGGAGGCACTCTCGAACAGCCCCTCGGGCACTAAGATCGAAACTACGACCTCTCTACAGAGTTGCACACATACGGTGTCACCTATCCGGCAGGGCTTCGCCGTCCAGAACTAGTTCCTGCCGGAACCCAGACAGCCTTTCAGCTCTACGAAACTCTTTTCGTGGGAGGGAGAGAGAAGCCAGATAACATCTTGGCATGTGTATGAGAGCAAGGGATGAGTGTGGAGGGCTGCCCCTCCACCTCTATTTATAGGAAATCCCAAGGGGTAGGGTGGTTTTACAAGAAAACCCAAAAAGCACATGGATGAAGTCCTTCCACAAGGACCCAAATGTGAAACCAAGGCACAAGAGGGGGCTCCAAGGAGGAGTCCCCATGTGGCCAGCCACACCTAGGAGGGGCCCCCCCATGGGAGCCCTCATCCATCCACATCACCTTCTAGAAGCCTTTAGCAAAAGCCCTAAAAGGTGGCTTTCCAAACAATTCCAAAAAGCACTTTCACTATTCACGACGACATTTTTCAGCGTCCGTTCGAACTGAAAATATTTATGTGGGCTTAGAACATTTCCAGTACCCACTAAAATAATTTTCAACGCGTTCTGGAACAATTCCAGTTTAGTGATTTCATCTGCGAAAAGCATCTGAAGCGGTTCCGGCAGCCCCGGAACATTTCCGGTTTTTCTTCCAGAAAATTCCCAGAAGTTTCCAGAATGATTCTGGCACCCTCCAAGAATTATCAGGCATGTGCCGAAACCAATTTGACTTAATGGTATCCTCTGAAACAACTTTTCAGTTTCACCGGAACTCATCCGGTGACCTCTCTCTGCGGAACTTTTCCGCTGTCCGAAACTTTTTCGGTGATTTTCTCTCAGACTCCCTGTCTAGTATTCAGCAGATAGATGACCCTTAAGCATGTGACCCTATAGGTTCGGTGAAGTATAGACATGACACGGAACCCCTTCCGATCAATGATCAACATCGGAGCCGTGGACACCCATATTGACCCCTATACCCACACGAATGAATATTCGAGTGAACCTCCAGTTGCCGTGTGCTATTCCTGTTGCTTCGCGATATGTTACAAATACCTGAGGTGAGACATGTTGGCATTCCCGTGGATCAACAACTTGTCCACTATGCTAGTTACCTCGTTACCGGTATTGTTCTCTTTTCTCGTTACCGTGTTCCGGCATCCCCGTGATCAAATCACAAAGTGTCTGGCCAGACGATGATGGATACCGTAACACCGAGAGGGCCCAGAGATATCTCTCCATCGTCGGAGGAGCAAATCCCAATCTTGAGCTATTAAGTTACTTGACATACTTTCCCATGAACCCGTAAGCCGCCGTAATAGCCACCCATTTACGGATGACATTTAACAAACCCCAAAGTTCATGAAGCAAGCATGAAGAAACTCGATACTCTCATGGTCTGAGGAATCATGCAAACGTTAACCATCTCTGTGTTATTAACCATTAACTTGTGACGAATGAATCTCATAGCATAACACCAATCGGGTCGATTCAACACAAATGTTCTTCTAACATTGTGCCCTCAAAGTTGATGGCATAGACATGCCCATGATTGGGAAAACATAATCATCATGCAACACTTGAGCTAGTCTTAGAGGCATGACTAGGAATACATTTTACCGTTTATTATTCCACACGTGCACATGGGTTTTCCCCAGAGCCTTTATGGATATACGGGCTCGGGAACCACAGCAGTTATAGCATGGAACATAAACCTAATTATGAACACGGAGATAAATAATAACATTTATTATTGCCTCTAGGGCATATCTCCTACATTACTTCAATAGGGGGATGATATTTAAACCACTTCTCCTTAGGGAGATCAACATGAGTAGCAAATGATTCACAAAAAGAAGCTACTATCTCATAATCAAGTCCATATTTAGTGCTAAACTCATGACATGATTTAACACAATCAAACTCAAGTTTTATACCTGACTCTTTACCTTTGTCGAATTCCCAATCTTCAGAGTTGCGTTTAATTCTTTCCAAAAGATCCAATATGAATTCAATAGTCTTCTTCATAAAAGAACCAATACAAGAAGTATCGAGCATGGATCAATCATTACGAGAAAGCCGAGCATAAAAATTCTGAATAATAATTTCTCTTGATAGCTCATTATTGGGGCAAAAATAAATCATTGACTCAAGCCTCCCCCAAGCTTGAGCGATACTTTCTCCTTCACGAGGCCCAAAATTATATATATAATTCCAATCATGATGAACTAGATGCATAGGATATTTTATTTGATGAAATTCCAATTTCAATCGATTCTAGTCCCAAGCTCCAATATCATCACATAGCCTATACCATGTCAATGCCTTTCCCTTCAAATATAAACGGAAGACCTTCTTCTTGACTTCATCTCCGGGTAAACCTGCGAGCTTAAATAATCCACAAACTTCATCCACATAGATTAGGTGCATATCAGGATGTAATGTTCCATCTCCTGCATAAGGATTAGCTAGTAGTTTCTCTATCATACCCAAAGGAATTTCATAATAATTATATTCAGTAGGTGTAGTAGGTTGAGGAGCAACTCTTTGTGCTTTCGGTCGAGGTGAAGATAACGCGAACAAGCCCCTCAAAGGATTATTTTCCATAGTGACAAGTAACGATAAATTTAAGCATGTAATATAAATTTTTCCTTACCAAATTCCACTCACAAAAAGTGCTTCACCCCCCGGCAATGGCGCCAGAAAAGAGTCTTGATGACCCACAAGTATAGGTGATCAATCGTAGTCCATTCGATAACTAAGAGTGTCGAACCCAACGAGGAGTAGAAGGAAATGACAAGCGGTTTTCAGCAAGGTAATTTCTGCAAGCATTGAAATTGTCGGTAATAGGTAGTTTGATAGAAAGATAATTTTTAACGAGCAAGCAATGTTAACGGTAACAAAAGTGCAGCAAGGTAGCCCAATCCTTTTTATAGCAAAGGACAGGCTGGAACGGTCTCTTATATTAAGCAAAGCGTTATTGAGAGCACACGAGAATTTCATCTAGTCACTTTCATCATATTGGTTTGATTCGCGTTCGCTACTTTGATAATTTGATATGTGGGTAGACTGGTGCTTGGGTGCTATTCTTACTTGAACAAGCCTCCCACTTATGATTAACCCCCTCGCAAGCATCTGCAACTACGAAAGAAGAATTAAGATAACATCTAACCATGGCATTAAACATATGGATCCAAATCACCCCCTTACGGAATAGCGCATAAACTAGGGTTTAAGTTTCTGTCACTCTAGCAACCAATCATCTAATAACTACCCCACAATGCATTCCCTTAGGCCCAAAGATGGTGAAGTGTCATTTAGTCGACGTTCACATAACACCACTAAGGAAATCACAACATACATATCATCAAAATATCAAACGAATATCAAATTCACATGATTACTTGCAACACGACTTCTCCCCTGGCCACAAGAACAAGGACAACTACAAAAAAATAATATTCATGCTCAAGCTCAGAGGAGTAATAAATATCATAATGGATACGAACATACGATCTTCCACCAAATAAAACCGGCTAGCATCAACTGCAAGATGTAATCAACACTATTAGTCACCCACAGGTACCAATCTAAGGTTTTGATACAAAGATTAAACACAAGAGATGAACTAGGGTTTGAGATGAGATGGTGCTATTGAAGATGTTGATGAAGATTGGCCTCCCCAAGATGAGAGGGTTGTTGGTGATGATGATGGCTTCGATTTCCCCCTCCCGAAGGGAAGTTCCCCGGGCAGAATCGCTCCGCCGGAGGGAAAAGTGCTTCTGTCCAAGTTCTGCCTCGAGAAGGCGGTGCTCTGTCCCGGAAGTCCTCTCCTTATTTTTTCTAGGTCAACAGACCTTTTGTACAAGAAGGTAGGGCAACAGAGGTGGGCCAGGTAGCCCACTACCCACCAGGGCGCGCTTGGAGGGGGTGGCGCCCCCTGGTGCCTAGTGGGCACCTTGTCGGTGTCAAAACTGGCGGATCTCGGGTAGGGGATCCCGAGTTGTGGATCTAGGATCGATGGGGAACAAGGGACGATGAACACAGTATTTACCTAGGTTCGGGCCCTCTCAAAGAGGTAAAACCCTACGTCCTGCTTGATTGTATTTGATGTATGGTATGGTTACAGAGTTGATCTACCTCGAGATCAGGCGAGCTAAACCCAAAGGCATTGAGGTGATGAATGTAGCTCTAGCCCTAAAGACGAAAACTTTTATATAGGTACCGGCAGGGTTAGGGTTACACGTGATCGGTTACAAAGAGAGGAAGATCCTACCTAATCTTGACTTGGAGGACACACCATGGCTCCGAAGATTCCTTATCCGATCATGGATCCGCACTCCGGCTTGGGCCCCAGAATAGTACATCAACCCGGCCCAAACATAACAGGCCGGCAGCCCGAGGACCCCTTAATCCAGGACTCCCTCAGTAGCCCCCGAACATGCCTCCAACACTAGGGCTTGTGTCCGGCAACCGCACACCTCGTGGTCTTTGGGTTGCGAGGTTAGTTCTTCATCGTGTCCTGTACATGCTCAGAGTCAAGTGGTGTTCGGAATCTAAAGCGTCCATTTTACATAGCTCCGAAGGCAAAAACCGTCCTAGTGCGAATAGTGTCCTCATCTGACAACTTTTTCCTCTTTAACGAACGGTCGCGACCGGCCATAATACTGAGTGGCCTGACTATTCTCGATGCGCGGCTCGAGGCAGCCCCCCTATAGGCATGTCCCATTAAGGCACAGATTGTGCCCCATTTTTTAGGAGATATGATCAATGATCTCGATTCCCCACCTGCGCATAACATCGCGAGAGTATCGGAAAGTGGAGAAGCCCACGTCGTGAAAAGAGGAACCCTTGGCACTTCCGTGGCTTATAAAGAGGGGGATTGCTATAGTTAGCATCCTACGCCTTCTTCCACCTTCCGCTGCTGCTTGCACAATCCTCCAGAGCTCCAGCGCCCTGTCTTTCTGCTCCGCGGCGAATCCCATCCTGCCCTCCCCAGCCATGGCCGGATCCGGTGCAAACGGCAAGTGGGATGTCTCCGTCGTCACCAACAACGACATCCTGGAGCTGAAGCGGGCCGGCTACTTGGCGGCCGACATCGCTCACCGGGCCCCTGAAAAGGGCTAGCTCATCCCCACGCCCAAGCCAGGCGAGAGGGTTGTATTCCTCCCCCATTTCATCCGGGGGCTTGGATTTCCCCTTTATCCTTTCATGAGAGGATTAATGTTCTTCTACGGGCTAGATTTCCATGATCTAGCCTCAACTCCCTCCTCCACATCTCATCCTTCATCATCGTCTGCAAGGCCCTCCTCCGAGTCCAGCCACACTCCAGCCTGTGGATGAAGGTGTTCAATGTGAAGCCCAAGGTGGTTGGCGGTGCCCTGGCAGACTGCGGCGGGGCCATGATCAACAAGCTGACTCGGGACCAGTGGCCGGAGGGCAGGTTCATCGACACCGTCAAGGTGTGGCAAAAAGATTGGTTTTACATTATGGAACCAAGGGAAGCTACCTGGACAGCAGCTCCCGAATTCAGATCCGGACCCCCAGCGAGATTGGCCTCGTGGACTACAAAGAGTCCGGACTGGGGTCCACTGCGGACGTGAAGCTGCTGCAGAAGCGCGTCGTCAACGTGATGCAGACCGGCGCCAAGCTGACCAACGTGGTCCAAATAATGCTCAAGTGCCGGCTCCTCCCTTGCCAGCAAAGGGCCGACCCGATGTGGGCATACAAGCCCGAAGACCCGGCCACCGTGCGGTTCCTCTTCGGCACAACCCATGACAAGGCATGGGGTCTGCTGTTCAAGCCTCAAGAGGAGTGGCCGGGAGAGGAGGAGGACATCGGTCCTGACGCGGTGACCCCCCCGACGGAGGTGAGTGGTCTTTCCCCTGACATGTGTTCGGATAATCATACTATGCATACTTTGTTCTAAACCTCTCTTTACGGATTTTTGCAGGGTGGGCTCAAAAAGGCCGAAAAGATCAGCAGTGAGGCGCCGCTGCCCAAAAATCCCCGATCAGCTCAGCTAGAAAAGTTGCTGGCCGTGGTGCCTTACAAGGCTCCCGACAAGAAGGGCAAGAAGAAGAAAGATGTGTCAGAGGCTAGAGAGGGCCTCCATCGAAAAGCTCATTCGGACACCCGGTCCGGACGTGCCGCAGCCCCGTCTACTCAGGACGGGGATGAAGGCGACGACGAGGTGGAAAGCGCCTCCTCGCACTCCAAGAATTGGGCGGCGTTCGAAGACGCCGAGGAGATACAAACCCCTTAGGCCCCGAAGAGGCAGTGTAGGCCTAAGGTGATCCTGCCTGATAGCTCGGACTCTGACGATGAGTCCGAGGCGTCCGAAACGGTTCCGGAGAAGGAACCTAGGGTCAAGCCCCTAGCTGCCAGGTGCGTACTTTGGAGTTTCTAGTTGCTTTACTTATAACAATCCCTTACTCCTGGAAGCTGAACATGTGTCATCACAGGCCACCGCGTGGCCATCCCGCCAAGCAGACTTCGGAGGGGATGTCCCCGCCTACCGAACTTGCGGATAGCGGGTCCGGGTCACGCTCCGCACCTCCCCTGATCCTCGAAGAGGTCGGGGAAGTGTTGTCTCTAAAGACCCCTCCCCCTCTGAACACAGGGGAGGAAGGCGACACTATCATTGCCGAGGCTGACGCCTCGGTCGCCAAGGACCAGGGGGGTGAGACCCTTCTGGCGAATGCGGAGGGGAGTTCAAACCATCCGGACCGCCTCAGTCGTCCGCACCTGAGCCCCCAAGGGGTTGAGGGCCCGATGCCCGCACTGAACACCTCCAACCCAGCGGCGCGGGCTGGCCGGACATGCTAAAGGAGTTGGTGAAAAACTCCGTCATCGTCGACGGGCACTGCACCCTTATGGGTGCGGTTTTACAGGGTGTTCGATCCGTCCAATCCGGACTGAAAGACGACGTCCAAGGCTTGCTAAAAGGCTTTGAGGTAAGTCAAGTAATACCCTTTTCCTGTAAAGTGGTTTTAGCCCTTAGTTTTACTTCTTAAATAGGCCGTGTGTATAGCAGCCCCCAAGACTCTGTAAGACGTACAAAGAAAAATTGCAGAGGATCCAATTTCTCAAGGCCGATATTTAAAGTAGTGTGAACTTTTTCTGATTTCTCAGAGATCTTCCGTGGCCGTGGCTGCTAATGCCGCGGCACTAGAGGAGATCGATCGAAAGCTCAAGCGCTCTGACGGAGAGCTTGACCTTGTCAACAAATGGCTTGACGAGGCGCAAGGTAGGCCCTTGTTATGATGTATGATTGCTTATTGCTGGATATTGACTTGCCAGACTGTATGCTAATCATGTGGTATGCGGATATTGTAGCTGCCGCCGCCGAGGTAGAGGGCTTGAAGGCGGCTTTGAAGAAGGCCAAGGCCGAGGCGGCCGCAGAGAAAGCGGCCGCGGCGAAGGCGATGGCCGAGCTTGAGAAGGCCAAGCTTGCTGGTGAGAAGCATGAGGCTCGAGTAGCCGAGGTGTAGGTGGAGCTCAAGGATGTCGTCAAGAAATTTGAGGCCCTGGTGAAGAAACAGGAGGAGCGGTCTTCCGAGCTGTCCAAGGTTGAAAAGGAGCTCCAGGAGGCGAGGACCAAAGTGCGAGGTGTCGGGGAACAGCTCTGCCAAGTTGGGCAAATCACAGATGGTAAGAAGTACTTACTGCAGAGTGTGTTTGGAGGCAACAGGTTCGCCTTGCTGACGCGGGTCTGGCGCTCCACATGCGTTTTCACCGAGCTTCCGAAGAGTGCGGCTGCTGCGGCGGAGCCGTATGCGACGCGAGAGGAGAATTCGGAACGGCGGCTCTTCTGGTCGCAGTTCCAGGCGCCATAACACACTCTGCTCCTCAGCAACCAAATTAAGCAGTTGATGGAGCCGCACCGGATGGCCGAGCCAGCCTTGAAGGACCTTTGTGTCCGGCTGTGGCCTGACGAGCCTATTACGGACAACTATTTTAGCTTGGTGCAGAGGCTATGTGAAGCATTGTCGTGGATCAATGCCGTGAAGCGATCTGCGTGCCTGGAGGGTGCGAGGCTGTCCTTCGTGAAGACTATGGTTCATTGGCCGAGGATCAACCCGTTGGATATGGCTACTGGTCCTCCGCCGGCTGGAAAGGAGCACCGCCGCCCCGAGATGTACTTCACCTAAGTTATGGAAGGTGCTCGGGCCATAGAGGGTCAGTGTTCAAAGGATGTAATCATTGAATGATTTATTGTCCAGTTGCCACCCGAACATGTTCCTTTATTATGTGGCCTGTTTTGTATTTATTGTTTTAATTTTGACTCATGTGCGGCTGTTTAGTTATTCTCAAAGTTACCAGTCGTCGGCTTCAGCTCCCAAGTAAATGTTACGAGGGGTGTTTCATCTCCGTACTGTTACCCTTAGCCGACGTCTCGGTGCCCGAAGGCGGTAGTGCGAGAGATAGAGAGAGAGACTAGGCAATCAGAGTATACGGCTTGATCGCTTTCATTTAGCCATAGGAGCTTGATGGCAGGGGCTAGTGACTAGCCCCCAAGTTTTGGTGATGTACGCGGGAGCTGAGGCGTGCTTTATAGTCACGTGGTCTATGCTAGGACGAACCCTTCGTATGCCACGAATAAATCGCCAACGATTTCTTAGTTTAACACTTGTCGTCGGATCGCTGACCAGTTCTCGCTTACTATGATGGTCAGTTTTCGGCTTTCTCCCCTGAGGCGCTTGACTAGACTAGCCAGAAGCACAATCGTAGGGGTTCTCCCTTTACATTCTTAGCCGAACGTGCGGAACGTAAGAGGGCAAGCACAGGAGCCGGGCAAGCCAACTATTGACCCAAGACATAGTTTGGAACTAATGCATATAGTGCAATATCCGAGACACCGGACACTCGACGCGAGGTGGTGCCGGACTTAGTATGTAGATCTGACGGGAAAAATCAGGCCTTCGGTCAAGTGACCGGTTTATTACACGACATGTGTATACCCAGCTGTTCGAAGAGCGTAAAAAGGGAAAGGAAAGAGAGAGAGGCCTAATAATGCGGATGCTCGAACACTGCGAAAGATGTTTTTATTTTCCATGAGCTCTGGACATCTATCCGTACAATTCGAACTGCTGAGGTGTTTGTAATAATGAAGAAAATAAAATTTTACAGAGGAAGGTTTACACAGGGCCTTGATGTGTGGGTCGAAGCCTCAACTGTGCCCTGCTGTACGTCTGCGCCTTTCCTTCTACGAGGTGGAGGGGAGAAAATTGGGCATCCGCCATGTGTTGGCGAGGGGTGCCTTCGAAAGGGACCTTGAGATGTAATCCTGTGGTTGTAGCTTGATGCTGAGTGAGTCTGGAGTCCTGCCCGTTGTCGTCCAAGGACGTGGTTATATAATAGTTCGGTTGAGCCGAACACATGGTGTTATAGGCCCCCGCGGCCGCCCATGGTATCTTTAGCGCGAAGTTGTGCTGATGAGGCGCATAACGCGCGGGGAAGGCGGGCGCACCGTGGGGGGCGTATCCCTATTTGCGGCGAACACAGGCGGGTTCCCATGACGGGGATCGGGCTCGAGCCTGTTTAAGTGTATCCATTGCCTTGATGGCGGCTGATACCTTGGCCTATTGGCGATGGACTGGTCTTCTGCTGCCAGTGCCGCAGTGTGCTCCTCAGTCCGGAGCGACCGTTCCGTGTTGCCATTTATCGTTATGACGCCTGCAAGCCTGGGCATTTTTAGCTTGAGGTATGCGTAGTGTGGGTCAGCGTTGAACTTGGCAAACGCCGTTCGTCCGAGGAGGGCATGATAGCCACTGCGGAATGGGGCGATGTCAAAGATCAAGTCTTCGAATCGGAAGTTGTCCGGCGAGCCGAATACTACCTCCAGCATTATCGTGCCTGAGCATCGGGCCTCTACACCTGGAATAACCCCCTTAAAGGTGGTGTGGCTGGGTTTGATCCTTGATGGATCGATCCCCATTTTCCTCACTGTGTCTGCGTAAATCAGATTGAGGCTACTGCCTCCGTCCATTACGACTCTCATGAGGTGGTACCCATCGATAATGGGGTCGAGTACCAGGTCCGCCGATCCTCCGTGACGGAACTGGTCGGATGGTCCCTGCGGTCAAAGGTGATCGGGCAAGCCGACCACGGGTTGAACTTCGGTGTGACGGGCTCGACGGCATACACATCCCGCAGCGCACGCTTCCTCTCTTTCCTTGTTATGTGGGTGGCATAGATCATATTCACCGTCTTGACCTCAGAAGGGAAGGATTTTTAGCCTCCATTGTTCGGCCTCGTGGCTCATCGTCGTCCTCGCTTCTTGGGCTTTTGCCTAAGTCTTCGGTTGTGAGCTTGTCGGCTTGCTTTATCACCCAATAATTGCGGTTGGTGTGGTTAGCGGGCTTTTCAGCGGTGCCATGAATCTGGCAGGGCCTGTCCAGGATCGCATCCAATTTAGTTGGCCCATCCTGATTGCCTTTAGAAGGCTTTTTCTGTGACCCACACTTCGGATTACGGAATCCGGCATTTACTGCCGTCTCGTCGGTTTCGCCGTCGTTGTGGCGACTCTTGTTCTTGTTGCATCGTGGTTTTCCATTCCCGTCCCGGACCTCAAAGGTGTCGGGGGCTTCCGGGTTGGTGCTTCTATGAGCCAACCAACTATCTTCCCCGGCACAGAAACGGGTCATGAGAGAATTAAGCGCCGCCATTGTCTTCGGCTTGTCCTGGCCGAGCTGCCTTGCTAACCATTCATCTCGAATGCTATGCCTGAAGGCGGCTATGGCTTCGGTGTCTGGATAGTCGATGATTTGGTCCTTCTTCGTCAAAAACCGGTTCCAGAATTGTCGGGCTGACTCGCCGGGCTGCTGGATTAAGTTGCTCAGGTAATCGGCGTCCGGAGGCCGGACAAAAGTACCCTGAAAGTTGGCTCGAAAGGCGTGCTCTCGCTCTTCCCAACATCCTATGGAGTCTTCGGGGAGGCTGTTTAGCCAGTGTCGAGCCGGACCTTTGAGCTTCAATTGTAGGAAGTCTTCTATCCATACAGCCGGATCTGTCGTCCCATCATAGGGCTCGATATTTACGGGCTTGATGACCTCCGGGAATTGGTGCTGCATCACTCTATCTGTGAAGCACAGAGGGTGAGCGGCACCCTGACTCGGGCTACGTCACGCCGGAGACCATCTGCCATCCGGGTTCACTGTTGTTCCCGAGCTCTGTTGTTTCGGTCTAGCCAAGCTTGGTAACTGTCCCGTCGAACAAAAGAGTTGTCTTTGGGTCCATAAATTGATCTTGTCAGACCTGCGTGGGCATCTAGGTTGCGTCGTAGGTCGTACTCATAGGCAGGCCGAACTGGCTCCTTGCCTGGACAGCAAGGTGGAGAAAGAGGCTATTCGGTTTTATCGGCCGGCTGATACGTCTCCGTCATATCTATAATTCTTGATTGTTCCATGCCAATATTATACAACTTTCACATATTTTTGGCAAAATTTTATATGATTTATTGGACTAACCTATTGATCCAGTGCCCAGTGCCAGTTCCTGTTTTTTGCATGTTTTTTGTTTCACAGAATATCCATATCAAACGAAGTCCAAATGCAATAAAATTTTATGGAGAATTATTTTGGAATATATGTGACTTTTGGGACTTGGAATCAACGCAAACGGGGGCCCACAGCCCCCACAAGACAACAGGGCATGCCCAGAGGCCAGGTGCGCGGTGCTGGGTTGTGCTCACATCATACGTCGGTTAGGGCTCTACTTCGGGCGCAAGGAAGCTTATATCCAGAAAAAAAAATCATGTTAAAATCTCAGCGCAAATCGGAGTTACGGATCTCCGAGAATATAAGAAACGGTTTTCGGCCAGATCTGGGAACACGAAACAAAAGAGAACAGAGAGGGAGATCCAATCTCGGAGGGGCTCCTTCCCCTCCGCCGCCATGGAGGCCATGGACCAGAGAGGGAACTCTCCTCCCATCTAGGGGGGAGGCCAAGGAAGAAGAAGAAGGAGGGGGGCTCTCTCCTGCTCTCTCCCGGTGCCGCCGGAACGCCGCCGGGGCAAGGATCGTTACGACGATCTACATCAACAACCTTGCTACCGTCAACACCAACTTTCTCCCCCTCTATGCAGCGGTGTAACACCCCTTCTCCCCACTGTAATCTCTACTTAAACATGGTGCTCAACACTATATATTATTTCCCAATGATATGTGGTTATCCTATGATGTTTGAGTAGATCCGTTTTGTCCTATGGGTTAATCATGATCTTGGTTGGTATGATTGTACATTTTATTTATGGTGTTGTCCTACGGTGCCTTCCGTCTCGCCCAAACCTGAGGGGTCCCCGCTGTAGGATGTTGCAATATGTTCATGGTTTTCTTATTGTCGGTTGCCGGGTGACATCAGCCTGAACACGGATAAGTGGGTTATGGCATATGGGAGTAAAGAGGACTTGATACTTAATGCTATGGTTGGGTTTCACGACCTTAACAATCTTTAGTATTTGCGGATGCTTGCTAGAGTTCCAATCATAAGTGCATATGATCCAAGTAGAGAAAGTATGTTAGCTCATGCCTCTCCCTCATATAAAATTGCAAGAATGATTACCGGTCTTGTTATCGACTGCCTAGGGACAAATGACTTTCTTATTGACAAAAGCTATTTACTTTTATTACCTTCAAATTTATTCATAGTTTTATTCTCGCAAAGTACTCGTAGTTTTATTCTTGCAAAATAATTTCATACTTGTCCTAGGTAAAGCAAGCGTCAAGCGTGTGTAGAGTTGTATCGGTGGTCGGTAGAACTTGAGGGAATATTTGTTCTACCTTTAGCTCCTCGTTGGGTTCGACACTCCTATTTATCGAAGAAGGCTACAAACGATCCCATATACTTGTGGGTTATCAAGACCTTTTTCTGGCGCCGTTGCCGGGGAGCAATAGCGTGGGGTGAATATTCCCTTGTGTGCTTGTTTGCTTTATCACTAAGTAGTTTTTATTTTCTGTTCTAAGTTGTTCTCTATCTTTAGTTATGGATATGGAACACGAAATACCAAAAAAAAATTGTTGTACTTGCTACTCGTGGAGATGGGGAACCTCCTAAATCCCTCGATGCTCGTTACGTGAAAAATATTATGCACTACTTCGATAATCCTGAGAATACCCCATTCAACATGACAATAGGAGACACGTTGGATCAACGTGAATACTTTAGGGATTATCGCTTGACACAAAAAGGGAAATTATTATGGGATCAAATTGATATGTTGCATTGGTATGCTCGGGATCTATGCTTGAGATATGATTATACTTGTTGCTCTAGGATGAAGGCTCCACACCCTCGCTTTTTTATGTGAATTTAGTGATAATGAAACCTTGGCTTCTTATGCTAATGGTAGATATGATTACTATGATGTGGAACGAATAGAAGAATTTGTTGCTTTTAAGGGTGCATATGAAATTGAATCTTTGTTTGAAAAGTTTGTAGATTTTGATGATTCAGTTTATAGACCTGAAAATTTTGCTATCCTTAAATATTGCTATGATAATTATAAATTTAATTACGATATTGATGTATTTATTGAGAATTTCTCCGCTGTCCAAGAAGAGACTAATATTTTGCAGGAGTCTATGGAAGAAGGAATTGATGAAACTATGAGCTCATTGGATGAAAAAGATGATGAGGAGAGCGAAGAACAAAAGGAGGAAGAGCGGATCGATCACCTGTGCCCACCTTCTAATGAGAGTAACTCTTCAACTCATACATTGTTTAATGTCCCTTCGTTCTTACCGAAGGATGAATGCTATGATAATTGCTATGATACCGTTGATTCGTTTATCCCATTTTGATGAACTTGATGCTTGCTATGTTTGTGGCCAAGATGCCAATATGAATTATGCTTATGGAGATGAACTTGCTATAGTTCCTTATGTTAAGAATGAAATTATTGCTATTGCACCCACACATGATAGTCCTATTATCTTTTTGAATTCTCCAAACTACACTATATCAGAGAAGTTTGCTCTTATTAAGGATTATATTGATGGGTTGCCTTTTACCATTGCACATGATGATTTTGATGAATATAATATGCATATGCTTGCTGCTCCTACTTGCAATTATTATGAGAGAGAAACTACATCTCCGCCTCTCTATGTTTCCAACACAAAGAAATTGCAAGAAACTGCTTATGCTATGTATTGGCCTTTACTTGATGTGCATGAATTGTTCTTATATGACATGCCGATACATAGGAAGAGAGTTAGACTTTGTCATTGCATGATATATGTTGCTTTGTGCTCACTACTAAATGCTAAATCATTGTTAATTAAAATTTGCTTTGATATACCTTGGGATCCGGGTGGATTCATTACTTGAGCACTTTATGCCTAGCTTAATGGCTTTATAGAAAGTGCTGCCAGGAAGACAACCCGGAAGTTTTAGAGAGTCATTTTATTCTGTTGAGTGCTTTTATAAAGGTTAAAAAAAATAGAGGGGAACCTAAAAAGTTTTTCAAAAAGAGAAGCGATTGAAAGGTGATGCATTGGAGAAGTGAGGGTCGACCTTGAACACTTGTGTTCATGCTCATGGAAACAATGTAAATTTTTCATGAAGATTCTCAGAAAAATAATTATCCCCTTGCACAAATCCATTGTATTATAAAAATAATGTGCCAAGATTTGCCTGTAGGATGATTAGATTGCTTGTTGGTATGTGCGGTGCAAAAATGGAAACTTTGTCTGTAGTGCGTGATTTTACATTTTTTACAGGAACGACAAAAGTTTCTGAAACTTTTTGCACAGTATTGATATACAAATTGTTTATTTTGTCCTAATGTTTAAGAATTTTTTGAGTAACGTAAGTATGGTGAATGTTCAGATTTCTACAGACTGTCCTGTTTAAGACAGATTCTGTTTTTGATGCATTGTTTTGCTTGTTTTAATGAAACTATCGATTCTATCGGTGGTACAAGCCATGGAAAAGTTTTAATACAGTAGCTACAATGCAAAAACAAAATATGAATTGGTTTGCAACAGTACTTAAAGTAGTGATTTGCATTATTATACTAACGGATCTCACGAGGTTTCTGTTGAGTTTTGTGTGGATGAAGTGATCAAAGATTGAGGAGGTCTCGATATGAGAGGAAGGAGGAGAGGCAAGAGCTCAAGCTTGGGGATGCCCAAGGCACCCCAAGTAAATATTCAAGGAGAATCAAGCGTCTAAGCTTGGGGATGCCCCGGAAGGCATCCCATCTTTCTTCAACAAGTATCGGTATGTTTTCGACTTCGTTTCGTTCATGTGATATATGCAAATCTTGGAGCGTCTTTTGTGTTTAGTTTTCATTTTTATTTTATGCACCATGCTGGTATGTGATAGTCCATGGTTGATTTATAGAATACTCATTGCACTTCACTTATATCTTTTGAGTATGGCTTTATAGAATGTTTCATGTGCTTCACTTATATCATTTGAAGTTGGATTGCCTGTTTCTCTTCACATGGAAAACTGTTATTTGTAGAATGCTCTTTTGCTTCACTTATATTTGTTAGAGCATGGTATTTTGTAGAAATAATTAAACTCTCATGCTTCACTTATATCTATTTAGAGAGTCAACATGAATTGGTCATTTGCATGGTTAGTCATAAAATCCTACATAAAACTTATGGATCATTGAATATGATATGTTTGATTCCTTGCAATAGTTTTGCGATATAGAGATGATAATATGTGGGAGGTACTAGTAAATGGCTGTGGTTAGTAGGTATACTGGTGTTAAGGTTTGTGATTCCCGAAGCATGCACGTATAGTCTCTCGTTATGCTATGAAGTTGGAGCATGATTTATTATTGATTGTCTTCCTTATGAGTGGCGGTCAGGGACGAGTGATGGTCTTTTCCTACCAATCTATCCCCCTAGGGGCATGCATAGTAGTACTTTGTTTCGAGGGCTAATAAACCTTTGCAATAAGTATATGAATTCTTTATGACTAATGTGAGTCCATGGATTATACACACTCTTACCTTTCCGCAATTTGCTAGCCTCTATGGTACCGTGCATTGCCCTTTCTCACCTCGAGAGTCGGTGCAAACTTCGCCGGTGCATCCAAACCCCGTGATATGATACGTTCTATCACACATAAGCCTTATTATATCTTTCTCAAAACAGCCACTAGACCTACCTATTATGGCCTTTCCATAGCCATTCCGAGATATATTGCCATGCAACTCCCACCGCTTCCGTTTTGATGACTTGAGCATTCATTGTCATATTACTATGCATGATCGTAAGATAGCTTGCATGATATTTCCATCGCTTGTCCGGTTTTTGATATCGTTGTTATGCTAGATCATTGCACATCCTGGTACACTGCCAAATGCATTCATATAGAGTCATACTTTGTTATAGGTATCGAGTTGTAATTTTTATTTCTATTGAGTTACAAGTAAATAGAAGTGTGATGATAAATCAATTATCATTATTAGAGCATGTCCACGTGAGGAAAGGATGAAGGAGACTATGATTCCCCCACAAGTCGAGATGAGACTCCAGACTTAGAGAAAAATAAATAAAAATAAAGAAGAAACAAGAAAAAAAACAAAGAGAGAAGGGGCATGCTAGTTCCACACTTGTACTTCAAAGTAGCACCATGTTTTTCATATAGCGAGTCTCCTATGTTGTCACTTTCATATACTAGTGGGAATTTTTCATTACAGGATTAGATGCACACCCACTTGGTTTTCATGTTGAGCTTTCATACACTTATAGCTCTTAGAGCATTCGTTGCATGGCAATCCCTACTCCTCGCATTGATATCAATTGATGGGCATCTCCATAGCCCGTTGATTAGCTGCATCGATGTGAGACTTTCTTAATTTTTTGTCTTCTCTATATTTATCCCTATCATCATACTCTATTCCACCCGTAGTGATATATCCATGGCTCACGCTCATGTATTGCGTGAGGGTTGAAAGAGCTGAAGCGCGTTAAAAAGTATGAACCAATTGCTTGGCTTGTCATCGTGGTTGTGCATGATAAATACTTTGTGTTAAGAAGACAGAGCATGACAAGACTATATTATTTTGTAGGTATAGCTTTCTTTAGCGTTGATATGTTGAAAGACACGATTGTTTGTTGGGATGCCTGAGTATTGATGTCTTTATGTCAAATTATAGACTATTGTTTTGAATCACTTATGTCTTAATATTCATGCCATTATTAGACATATGATCAAGATTATGCTAGGTAGCATTCCACATCAAAAATTACCTTTTTTTATCATTTACCTAATCGAGGACGAGCAGGAATTAAGCTTGGGGATGCTGATACGTCTTCGTCGTATCTATAATTTTTTATTGTTCCATGCCAATATTATACAACTTTCACATATTTTTGGCAACATTTTATATGATTTATTGGACTAACCTATTGATCCAGTGCCCAGTGCCAGTTCATGTTTTTTGCATGTTTTTTGTTTCACAGAATATCCATATCAAATGAAGTCCAAATGCAATAAAATTTTACGGAGAATTATTTTGGAATATATGTGATTTTTGGGACTTGGAATCAACCCAAACGGGGGCCCACAACCCCCACAAGACACGAGGGCGTGCCCCAGGGACCAGGCGCACGGTGGTGGATTGTGCTCACCTCGTACGTCGGTTCGGGCTCTACTTTAGGCGCAAGGAATCTTATATCTGGAAAAAAATCATGTTAAAATCTCAGCGCAATCGGAGTTACGGATCTTCAGGAATATAAGAAACGGTTTTCGGCCAGATCTAGGAATGCGAAACAGAAGAGAACAGAGAGGGAGATCCAATCTCGGAGGGGCTCCTGCCCCTCCGCCGCCATGGAGGCCATAGACCAGAGGGGGAACTCTCCTCCCATCTAGGGGGAGGCCAAGGAAGAAGAAGAAGGAAGGGGCTCTCTCCCCCTCTCTCTCGGTGGTGCCGGAACGCCGCCGGGGCAAGGATCATGACGGTGATCTACATCAACAACCTTGCTACCGTCAACACCAACTTTCTACCCCTCTATGCAGCGGTGTAACACTCATTCTCTTCGTTGTAATCTCTACTTAAACATGGTGCTCAACACTATATATTATTTCCCAATGATATGTGGTTATCCTATGATGTTTGAGTAGATCCGTTTTGTCCTATGGGTTAATCGTGATCTTGGTTGGTATGATTGTATATTTTATTTATGGTGTTGTCCTACGGTGCTCTCCATCTCGCGCAAACATGAGGTGTCCCCGCTGTAGGGTGTTGCAATATGTTCATGGTTTGCTTATTGTCGATTGCCGGTGTGACAGCAACCTAAACACTGATAAGTGGGTTATGGCGTATGGGAGTAAAGAGGACTTGATACTTAACGCTATGGTTGGGTTTGACGACCTTAATGATCTTTAGTAGTTGCGGATGCTTGCTAGAGTTCCAATCATAAGTGCATATGATCCAAGTAGAGAAAGTTTGTTAGCTCATGCCTCTCCCTCATATAAAATTGCAAGAATGATTACCGGTCTTATTATCGATTGCCTAGGGACAAGTCACTTTCTTGTTGACAAAAGCTATCTACTTTTATTACCTTGCAATTTATTCGTAGTTTTATTCTCGCAAAGTACTCATAGTTTTATTCTTGCAAAATAGTTTAATTCTTGTTCTAGGTAAAGCAAGCGTCAAGCGTGCGTAGAGTGGTATCGGTGGTCGGTAGAACTTGAGGGAATATTGGTTCTACCTTTAGCTCCTCATTGGGTTCGACACTCTTTTTTATCGAAGAAGGCTACAAACGATACCCTATACCTATGGGTTATCACTGGCCTATCCCGTCCTCGAGGGGGGGGCGGTCCGGCAGGTCCGCCTGAGTGTGCTGTGCAGGTGCTGGCTCTATGGCCTCATCGTCAAATTGCGGTAGAAGCTTTCGCATTGGGTAACTTTTGGTCTGCCGCTCGTAGCCGTACCCTTCTTTGGTAGCTAGGACTTTAGTCCATCTGTCATTGAGGGTGTCTTGCTCGGCCTTTATTTTCTGTTGCTGTTTCTTCAGGCTACGCGCGGTGGCAATGAGCTGCCGTTTGAACTGCTCTTAATCCAGTGGGTCTTCGGGGATGATGATATCATCTTCGCCCAAGCTGACCTCCTCTTCGGAGGGGGGGGGGGGGTAGTTGCTGTCCTCGGAATCACCGAGGTCCTCTAGGTTGAGCGGGTCTTCCTCCTCGTGGTCGGCTTGAGGTTGATCATCGACGCCGTGGTCCTCGAGGTTGTCCGCGTTATCTGGAGTGACGTTCTCTCCGGTGTCCGTGTTGCTTGCATGGCTTCGGCGTGCCTTGGAGCGACTGTGTTGTCTGCGGCGCCTGGGCGGCTCATCGCCGGGCTTGCAGCTATCCTTCCTGGGGGTGCCGTCGGCTTTTGGGGTGTCCACCATGTAAATGTCGTAAGTGGACGTGGCCGTCCAGCGACCGGCGACGGGAGGCGCGGCGTCGGTGTTGGCGGTGGCTCCACTATCCTCGTCCATGGAATAGGCTTTTTCCAAAGTGTAGTCCAACATGTCGGTTAAGTCCTTTACCATGGCTACGAGGTGGGGTGTGGGTGGGACGTAAAATTCCCTAAAGGACGTCTCAAAGTGCTGCTGAACGCATGCTGAGGGGGGATCCTCCCGAATAGCCATCATCTGGATTCGGTCCAACGCCTCACTTATTAAACTGAGGGTCGTCGGACTGGTATGCGGTGGCCGTAGGGGGCCGGCTTTCAATGTGACGGGGTAAGGAATGATCGGGGCCAGTGCCGGATCCTGGTCTTCGAGGGTCAAGCTAACCTCGAGGCCCAGGGCCGGATAGTCATAAAAAACCAAGGACAAGACTTGGTCTTCGGATA
This sequence comes from Thinopyrum elongatum, assembly GCA_011799875.1. Classification (NCBI taxonomy): domain Eukaryota; kingdom Viridiplantae; phylum Streptophyta; class Magnoliopsida; order Poales; family Poaceae; genus Thinopyrum; species Thinopyrum elongatum. Next base: position 35,525,981 of record CM022297.1, on the reverse strand, counting down.
TTGCTTCCGTATTGGGGCTCGAAGCTGAATTGTCGAGGGGGAGTTCGGCTAGGGTTAACCCCTGGCAATCGAACATCGACCCGTCGCTGGGGCTCAAGGTCGTAGGTGTGTTGCAAGGAGAGAGTTCGGCCGAAAGTGACTCTCGGCATCCGAACCTTGCTTCCGCATTATGGCCTGAAGACTAGTCTCCTGCGGATATTGCGTGCACGGTCGAGAGGGATTCCTGGCTTCCGTTCGAGGCGGAGTCATCCGAGCTCGAGGCTGGCCGTAGGATGGGAGCCGATCTGTAGACTGGATCGAGGAAGGGTTCAGGAGCAGGCATAGTGAATTCGGCGAAAACCAGATCACCGCGAACGTCCGCAACGTACTCCAGATTGCCAAATCGAATTTAGTGCTCACGCGCGAAATTGTTGATCTGATCTAGATGACCAGTTGGGTTGGCATGCAACACGATGCTGCCAAACGCAAAGAGTTGGCCGGGAACGAAGAGGTCCCGGGAGCTAACGCCTTCTCTGATGATTAGGCGAGCCATTGATCCTTTTGGCGACCCAACAATGAAACTCTCAATGAAAGCACCAATGTCGGTGTCAAAACCGGTGGATCTCGGGTAGGGGGTCCCGAGCTGTGGATCTAGGATCGATGGGGAACAAGGGATGATGAACACGGTATTTACCCAGGTTCGGGCCCTCTCGAAGAGTTAAAACCCTATGTCCTGCTTGATTGTATTTGATGTATGGTATGGTTACAGAGTTGATCTGCCTCGAGATCAGGCGAACTAAACCCTAAGGCATTGAGGGGATGAATGTAGCTCTAGCCCTAAAGACAAAAACCCTCAAGTTTATATAGTTACTGGTAGGGTTAGGGTTACACGGGATCGGTTACAACGAGAGGAAGATCCTCCCTAATCTTGACTTGGAGGACACACCACGACTCTAAAGATTCCTTATCCGGTCATGGATCTGCACTCCGGCTTAGGCCCCATAATACCCGATCAATCCGGCCCAAACATAACAGGCCGGCAGCCCGAGGACCCCTTAATCCAGGACACCCTCACACCTGGGTGGCCCACTCTGGTATTTCTTTATTCTAATATTTTTTATATATTCCAAAATAATTCTCCGTGAAATTTCAGCTCATTTGGAGATGTGCAGAATAGGTATCTCTGACATAGGTTTTTCTGGTTCAGAATTCTAGCTGCCAGCATTCTCCCACTTCGTGTAAACCTTGCATATTATGAGACAAAAGGCATTAGAATTACTCCAAAAAGTGATATAATGAATAAAAACACTATAAATATCAGTAGGAAGACATGATGCAAAATGGACGTATCAGCTCCCCCAGGCTTAGACCTCGCTTGTCCTCAAGTGAAAGCCGATATCGAAAATCATGTCCACATGTTTAGAGAGAGAGGTGTTGATAAAAACAAAATACGGACATAGTAGCATCATGCTTATTATTATAACAACAATAAACTTTATCATAAAACTTCTTATGAGCAAGTAACAATTCATCACAACATCAAAGTATAAAGCATAAACTTTCTTGAAAACTAACAAACTATGTTGTCAGTCAACTTTGGAATTGCAATCCATCATATTTTCAGGAAGGGTCTCCTATCGGACCCATTTGGCAAGTCCACATACTCAACCATCATTTAGTCTTCTATGATTGCTAACACTCACATCATATATATGTGCAAATAGTTTAAGTCAGACACATCGAAAGATAGGGGCTGATAGTTTCGCCTCCCAACTTATTCACCTCAAGGGTGATGTCAACAATAATAACTCATGATCACTCACATCCAACTGGATATATGTGCCTAGATCTTTCCCCACCACATGGTACTTGCAAAAGAGAAAAATAAAAAGGAATAGAGGAGAATACTTTGACTCTTGCATAAAAAGTAAATACATAAAAGTAAAAGATAGTCACTTCGTAGAGGGAAGCAGAGGTTGTCATGCACTTTTTGGTTTTATATGCACAATCTTTTAATGCAAAAGAATGTCACGTTATATTGCCCCTTATGATAGCAACATTTATTATGCAGTCTGTCGCTTTTATTACTTTGCCATCACAAGTTCGTACAATGCTTATTTTCCTTTACACTGAAAGATCAAACTCATTTTAGAAGCAAATTTTATTGCCTTGGTGCACTGGCAACAACTTACTTGAAGGATCTTACTCAATCGATAGGTAGGTATGATGGACTCTTAAAACATGAAATTGGTTTTAAGATTTTTGGATGCACAAGTAGTATCTTTACATGGTGTGGATTTTTGGCTAGCAAAGATATTGGGCAAGCACCACATGTTAGAGGATCTATGACAATATAACTTCTATGTGAATATGAACAAACATAAATCATTACGTTGTCTTCCTTGTCCAACGTCAACAATTTGGCATAAGATATTTAATGGGGGCTCACAATTATAAAGGATGTCCAAGATGGTATATTTGCATGTGAATCTTCTCTTCCCTTATTAATTCTTTCATGAATTGCATCATTGACCAATGCTATGTTTGTCAACTTTCAATAAATTTTACCACTTATACTTTTCCTTATGTGATGTCATTACTTACCATAAGATTAGCATATGATCTTTTTCATTAATTCCTTTATTTTGATTGAAACAAAAAAGTAAAGAAGCAAAAAATCAAACTAATCTTTATTATATAACTCTCACTCGATTACATAGATAGATAGATCACGAAACTAACACTCAAAAATAGATCATACTAAACTTTTATTCAACTAAATCACGAGATAACTAAGGATCAAACTAAAAATTGGTGAATATAATAGAAGTGATGGTGATACGACACCAGGGCATCTCCCCCAAGCTTGGAAAAAGCCAAGGGGAGTGCCCATACCTGTGTACTTAAGTCTCCTTCTTTAGTGATGATGGTGATGGTGATGATGATGGAGTAGTGGCATCGCACTTCAGCTTCAGCAGGTACTCCAATCTATGGTTGATGCTCCGAAGGGCGATGTTTTGCTCCTCCAATAAAATAACTTCACGAGTGAGATATGTATTCTGAACGTGTACCATTTCAAAGGCCCTTAAAGCCTCGATTTCAGTGGGGGTGAGATGATTATAGTAGGGTTGAAGGATGCCCTCCTCCTTCTCAGCCTGATCCCCCACAACTTCCTTCAGCTTGTCCTCCTTGGTGGCTTCTTTTGGTTCTTCTCTCCTTAGTTCTATCTTCAGCAGCCAAGCATCTTCTTCTACGTGTTGGACGAGGGAGAAGACATGATGCCTGGCTTGATGGATCTGACAGAAAAACAGCACGAAACAAGAAGAGAGGATTTCTCCGTGATGCGGTTGTTAAAGCGGCGTATATATAAAGAATTTTTATCTTGGGAAGCAAGTATATCACAGGAAAACAGAGTCGGGAAGGTGCCCGAGGGGCCCACTGCCCACCAGGGCGCGCCAGATGGGGCAGGCGCGCCCTGGTGCCTAGTGGGAACCTGGGTTACCTTCCCGGTTATTTCTTATTTTTATATTTTTCTAATATTCCAAAACTGACAGAAAATATTTTTGCGGAATTTTTGGAGTCCGCTTACTTACCATATAACGTACCTCTTCCTTTTCAGAGTTCTGGAGTGTTCTAGAAGGTCTATTTTATGTGTTCCTCCGGTTTCATGGTTTCAATAATGTTAGTTTCAACATTGGTAGGTGTACCTGAAATGTAGTACTTAATTCTTTGTCCATTGACCACCGTCGGACTAGTGCCTTCGGCATTATTGATCTTGATAGCTCCAGAGCGGTAAACTTCTTTGATGTTATATGGTCCTTCCCATTTGGAAAGAAGTTTTCCTGCAAAAAATCTAAAACCAGAATTATACAATAGAGCATATTCACCAACTTTGAATTCCCGCTTTTGGATTCTTTTGTCATGCAATCTTTTGACTTTTTCTTTGAATAGTTTGGCATTTTCATAAGCTTGGGTTCTCCATTCATCTAGTGAGATATCAAATAACCTCTTTTCACTAGCAAGTTTGAAGTCGTAGTTGAGTTCTTTAGTTGCCCAATATGCTTTATGTTCTAACTCAAGAGGCAAGTGACAAGCTTTTCCATAAACCATTTTGTATGGATACATACCCATAGGATTTTTATAAGCCGTTCTATAGGCCCAAAGTACATCATCAAGTTTCTTCGACCAATTCTTTTGGGATCTATTGACAGCTTTTTGTAATATTAATTTTATTTCTCTAGTGCTAAGTTCAACTTGTCCACTAGATTGAGGATGATAGGGTGATGCAATCCTATGGTTGACATCATATTTAGCAAGCAATTTACGGAAAGCATCATGAATAAAATGTGAACCATCATCAGTCATTAAATATCTAGGGACTCCAAACCTCGGGAAAATAATTTCTTTAAGCATTTTAATGGAGGTGTTATGATCAGCACTACTAGCTGGAATAGCTTCTACCCACTCAGTGACATAATCAACAGCAACCAAAATATGTGTATACCCATTAGAGGAAGGAAAAGGTCCCATATCATCAAAGCCCCAAACATCAAATGGTTCAATAACACGTGAATAATTCATAGACATTTCCTGACATCTAGCAATATTACCAATTCTTTGACATTCATCCCAAGATAAGACCAACTTACGAGCATCCTTAAAAAGAGTTGGCCAATAAAAACCAGATTCTAATACCTTGTGTGCAGTTCTATCTCCCGCATGATGCCCTCCGTAGGCTTCGGAGTGACATTTCCGTAGGACTTGTTCTGTTCATGCTCAGGTATACAACGTCTCATAATACCATCTACTCTTTCTTTATATAGATGTGGGTCATCCCACAAGTAATGTCTTAAATCATAGAAGAATTTTTTCTTTTGTTGGTATGTGAAACTAGGTGGTATAAATTTAGCAACAATATAATTAGCATAATCAGCATATGAAGGAGTACTATGAGAAACATTTATGATAGCTAGTTGTTCATCAGGGAAGCTATCATCAATAGGTAGTGGGTCATGAAGAATATTTTCTAACCTAAACAAGTTATCAGCTACGGGATTCTCAGCTCCCTTCCTATCAGTGATGTGTAAGTCAAACTCTTGTAGCAAAATAACCCACCTAATGAGTCTAGGTTTAGCATCTTTCTTTTTCATAAGGTATTTAATAGCAGCATGATCGGTGTGAACAATTACTTTAGAATCAACAATGTAAGATCTGAATTTATCACAAGCAAACACAACTGCTAAAAATTCTTTCTCACTAGTAGCATAATTTCTTTGGGCACTGTCTAGAGTTTTACTAGCATAATAGATAATATTTAGTTTCTTATCAACTCTTTGTCCTAGGACAACACCAATAGCATAATCATCAGCATCACACATTATTTCAAATGGCAAGTCCAATCAGGTGGTGGAACAATAGGTGCAGAAGTTGAGGCTTTCTTAAGTGTTTCAAAGGCTTCTACACAATCATCATCAAAAACAAATGGAGCATATTTTTGCAAAAGATTGGTAAGAGGCCTAGAGATTTTAGTCAAGTCTTTAATAAACCTCCTATAGAAACCATCATGACCAAGGAAACTAAGAATACCTTTAACTAGCTGGGTCACCCGCGCATTTGCGCGGATAGATTTACTATGTAGTATTGTTATGTGCTATGTTGCGAACTACCATTTGATTTATAGTTGGATGCTATATTCTGTCAAAATAGTTCGGAATATAAAAAGTGATTGTAAAAACCCAATGCATTCTTGGGTATTTAATGGAGTGTCTAGTTTGTTGTTGACAATGATATTTTGTTCTCTAATAACAACAGTGAAAGACTAAATGCATTGAGAGCCACATCCATTCATGCAGAACCATAGAATTATCATAATCTTTGACTTTTTAATTTTACTCCTTATCCTTTGTATCTATCTTGGCTGCTATAATTTTTGGAGGAACTGTCCTTGTAATTAAATCTTAATATTGATGAGTTATATCTTTTTTTGTTCTTGTCGTTCACTCAGCTCATTGCTTACAATTTTTAAACATGGATGGATTATACTACACTTTATGTTATGTTTCTACATGCACCTTTACATCAACATGCTTCAGAGCATGATATCTTACTTGAATTGCCTTAGACGCTTACCCAACAATGTAATTATCAGAGAAAGTTCATAGATAAACTTGCAAGAAACATCAACTCTCACTTCGTATCATCGTAATCAATCCTTTATTGTCATGCACATGTTCTTATGGGGATTGATTTATATATATTTAACATAACTAAAACAACTTGCTAAATATTTAAGATGATATGTTCTTTCAACCTCTGATCTTGCAGCCAAAATGCCTTTTGCTTCCTTAACTCGCATGATATACACATGTGTAGCCGATTGGCATAAAAAACCAATTTTTCTTGCATGATGATATGCATGTCTTGTACACAGTTCAGATACATGAATATACTTTTTTTGTTCTTTCGAGCGTACTATAGCTCTAGTTAGCATGAGGTTTGCCATTTGTTTTACATTGCCAAACTTGTGCATGCTGTTATACTTGAGCATTATATGCATGTTGATACACTGACCGTTGATGCATGATATTTTGACGTTGATACCCTATCACCATATTTTCATACATATTATTAAATGGGTCTATATTTGTTACTGATATTTAATTTCTATTCCATTTTTGATTTTATGTTGATTTTCTTACATAAACATAATTTGGTTATTTATGATCTTCATTTTGTGTTTGTATGGGATACAAAACACTAATTTTGTTTTGTTTATTACTCCAAATTTAGTCACATTCTTTAATCTATATAATAGAGTAGTTAGGTGTTGTGTCTACAGTGCGTACGTCTGTAAAACAAAATTCTCATGGTGGACCGAACAAAATACCCTGGATATAGAAGCATGATAATAGATAATTCAATGCTGATTTAGACTAATGAAAGAGATCTCTTAGAAGTATGAGGCACGTAGAGTATTTACACGTAGCTGGCATATTTAGTGTAAGTACTATCTTTTAGCTTGTGGACAGAACCCGTCCAGCGTAAACTCATTTGGCGTTTATGTGGTATATACTACCGTCCGTAGTCCTTATTCACTCAAAATATGGAGCGTGTATATGTCGCTGTCTCACAGACCTCACTTATGCACCCAATCTAGCCTTACTTGTTGTATCCAAGTACAGTTAACTATACAACTTGGCTGGATTAGTAGTATTCTTTATTTCCTTTTTTATATCTTAGCTTAAAAAATCAATCGACCGGCAAAGTCTACAACCTTGAGTATTGATAGTTTTTTGGGCAAAAGTGTAGTAAAAATCCTATATTTCCCATGTTATTTAGTTGTTTTTCTTCCTTCATGTTGCTTGGAATCTCCATCACGCGCACTGTGTACTGTTAGACTTCTTTATGTAACTGCGTTGCTTGCCTGCTTAGACTTGTGATACATAGTATGTATATTATATTCGGTTTGCATGCATGTTACGACAACCATGGGAAAGGGATCACATCAATGCATGGATGCATCTATCCTTCTCCTAAACACGTAATACATGTCATGTGCACCCATACACGTCATCAGTTTCCTATTTCCAAAACGCTGCAGCCTTTGGGCACCTCCGAGCCGTACAGCACTAGGTATCTAATGTCTCCGTGTCCTTGTCCTAAACGTCTACGTACACATCTTCTGTCTTCCTTTTCTGAAACAAATCGCTTCATCCTTTTGGCACGTATTTCCTTCGTTCCTAAATATAAGTCTTTTTAGAGATTTGAATAAGTGACTATATACGATGCAAAATGAATGAATCTACACTCTAAAATGTATTTATATACATCCGTACATAGTTTGTATTGGAATCTCTAAAAAGAGTTATATTTAGAAACGGAGGGAGTATAACTCTAGGTAATCTGCTGCGAAAAAAAAACACAGGATAATCTTAGCCGGTCGCAAGCCATTAATTAATCTGAACCTTTCCTTTTCTATCTTTTTATAATAATATAATAATAGATAGATATCTTTAGGACATGGCATTTTCTCAATTGCGTCAACTTTAGCTTTATCCACCTCAATAGCTCGTTCAGAAATTTTATGCCCCAAAACAATACCCTCGTTCACCATAAAGTGACACTTCTCCCAATTCAAGACAAGATTAGTTTGCTCACATCTCTGCAAAACTCGATCAAGGTTGTTTAAATAATCATCAAAAGAAGTTCCGTAAACGGAAAAATCATCCATGAAAAGCTTAACAATCTTTTCATAGAAGTCAGAGAATATTGCAGTCATATATCTTTGAAAGGTAACAGGTGCATTACATAAACCAAAAGGCATACATCTATAAGCATAAGTTCCAAAAGGGCAAGTAAACGTGGTTTTCTCTTGGTCAGGTTGTGATACAGGTATTTGAGAGAAACCAGAATATCCATCCAAAAAGTAAAAGTGTGTGTGCTTAAACAATCTTTCTAACATTTGATCAATGAAAGGCGGAGAGTAATGATCTTTCTAAGTAGTTTTGTTTAGTTTTCTAAAATCAATTATCATTCTATAGCCAGTCATTATTCTTTGTGCAATAAGTTCATTTTTATCATTGGGAACAACAGTAATACCTCCTTTCTTAGGGACACAATGAACAAGACTTACCCATCTACTATCAGCTATGGGATAGATTATACCTGCTTCCAGAAGGTTTAGTATTTCAGTTCTTACCACTTCCTTCATCTTGGGATTCAATCATCGTTGATGATCAACGATGAGTTTAGCATCAGATTTCATATTAATCTTGTGCTGACAGAGAGTGGGATTAATGCCCTTAAGATCATCAAGAGTATATTTGATAGCAGCATGGTGCTTCCTCAGAATTTTAAATAATCTCTCTTCTTCATGTTCTGTAAGGTTAGCACTAATAATAACATGATATATCTTTTTCTCATCAAGATAAGTATACTTCAAAGTGTCAGGCAATTGCTTTAATTCAAACACAGGATCACCTTTTAGGTGGAGAAGGACCTCCAAGAGTTTCAATAGGTAAATTGTGTTTAAGGATAGTTTGTTGTTCAAGAGTTTCATTTCTTTCATGCAAGTGCATATCATTTTCATGGTCTAGAAAATATTGTCCTAGTGGATCATTAGGAGGTACGGCAATAGAAGGAAGACAAATTATTTCATCCTTACTAGGTAATTCTTTATTATGAGGTTGTTTACGAAACATGGAGAAATTAAACTCATGAGACACATCACCAAAATTGACACTGACTGTTTCTTTATGGCAATCTATCTTAGCATTAACATGTTAAAGAAAGGTCTTCCAAATATTATGGGACAAAAATCATCTTGTGGAGAACCATGAACTAGAGAATCAGTGGGGTATTTATTTTTTCACACAAGACTTCAACATCTCTAACAATTCCAAGTGGTGTAACAGTGTCTCTGTTTGCCAGCTTAATAGTGACATCAGTATCTTCTATTTCAGCTGGTGCTATATCATTCATAATTTCTTTGTATGAGGAAAAGGAATAGCACTCATACTAGCACCCAAGTCATATAAACCATGATAGCAATGATCTTCAATTTTAACTAAGACAACAGGCATGCCAACAACAGGCTTATTCTTATCTTTAGTATCGGGTTTGGCAATTCTAGTAGCTTCAGCACAGAAATAAATAACATGCCCATCAATATTATCGACCAAGAGATCTTTAACCATAGCAATACTAGATTCTACTTTAATTTGTTCAGAGGGTCCAGGTGCTTTAATATTACTTTTATTAATCACGGTTGAAACCTTAGCATGTTCATTTATCCTAATAGGGAAATGTGGTTTTTCAATATAAGCAGTAGGCACAACTGGATCAACATTGTAAATGATAGTTTCATCTGTAACTGTAACTGGCTCCTCACTCTTTTCTTTAATAGAGGGATGATATTTAAACCACTTCTCTTTAGGGAGATCAATATGAGTAGCAAATGATTCACAAAAAGATGCTACTATATATCTCATAGTCAAGTACATATTTAATGCTAAACTTGTAAAAAGCATCAATATTCATTTAAGATTTAACACAATCAAACTTAAGCTTAATACCTGACTCTTTACCTTCATCGAGTTCCCAATCTTCAGAGTTGTGTTTAATTCTTTTCAAGAAATTCCACTTGAATTCAATAGTCTTCTTCATAAAAGAACCAGTACAAGAAGTATCGAGCATGAATTCATCATTACGAGAAAACCGAGCATAAAAATTCTGTATAATAATTTCTCTTGAGAGCTCATGATTAGGGCATGAATATAACATTTATTTAAGCCTCCCCCAAGGTATAGCGATACTTTCTCCTTCATGATGCCAAAATATATATATATAATTCCGATCACGATGAACTAGATGCATAGGATAAAACTTTTGGTAAAATTCCAATTTCAATCGATTCCAATCCCAAGCTTCAATATCATCACATGGCCTATACCATGTAAATGCTTCCCCCCCCCCCCCCCCCCCACAAAGATAAAGGGAAAACCTTCTTCTTAACTTCATCTCCGGGTAAACCTGCAAGCCTAAATGTCCACAAACTTCATCCACATAGATTAGATGCATATCAGGATGTAGCGTTTCATCTCCTGCAAAAGGATTTGCTAGCAGTTTCTCTATCATACCCAAAAGAATTTCATAACAAATATTTTCAGTAGGTGCATTAGGTTGAGGGGAAACTCTTTGTGCGTCCTATCAAGGTGAAGAAACCCCGAACAAACCCCTCAAAGGATTGTTTTCCATAGTAACAAGTAACAGTAAATTTCATCACGTAATATAAATTTTCCTTTACCAAGAGCACTTCACTCCTCGGCAATGGCGCCAGAAAAGAGTCTTGATGACCCACAAGTATAGGGGATCAACCGTAGTCCTTTCGATAAGTAAGAGTGTCAAACCCAATGAAGAGCAGAAGGAAATGATAAGCGGTTTTCAGCAAGGTAATTTCTGCAAGCACTGAAATTATCGGTAACAAGTAGTTTGATAGCAAGATAATTTGTAAGGAGCAAGTAATAGTAACGGTAACAAAAGTGCAGCAAGGTAGCGCAATCCTTTTTATAGCAAAAGACAGGCTAGAACCGTCTTTTATAATAAGCAAACCGTTCTTGAGGGCACACGGAAATTTTATCTAGTAACTTTCATCATGTTGGTTTGATTCGCGTTTGCTACTTTGATAATTTGATATGTGGGTGGACCGGTGCTTGGGTGATGTTCTTACTTGAACGAGCCTCCCACTTATGATTAACCCCCTCGCAAGCATCCGCAACTACGAAAGAAGAATTAAGATAACATCTTCCTAGCCATTGCATTAAACATATGGATCCAAATCAGCCCCTTATGGAATAGCGCATAAACTAGGGTTTAAGTTTCGGTCACTCTAGCAACCCATCATCTAATAACTACTCCACAATGCATTCCCTTAGGCCCAAAGATGGTGAAGTATCATGTAGTCGACGTTCACATAACACCATTAAGGGAATCACAACATACATATCATCAAAATATCGAACGAATATCAAATTCACATGATTACTTGTAACATGAGTTCTCCCGTGGCCTCAAGATCAAGGGCAACTAATCACAAATAATATTCATGCTCAAGATCAGAGGAGTAATAAATATCATAATGGATCTGAACATATGATCTTCCACCAAAAAAACGGCTAGCATCAACTACAAGATGTAATCAACACTACTAGTCAACCACAGTTACCAATCTGAGGTTTTGATACAAAGATTGAACACAAGAGATAAACTAGGGTTTGAGATGAGATGGTGCTGTTGAAGATATTGATGAAGATTGGCCTCCCCAAAATGAGAGGGTTGTTGGTGATGACGATGGCTTCATTTCCCCCTCCCGGAGGGAAGTTACCCCGGCAGAATCGCCCCGCTGGGGGGAAAAAGTGCTCCTGGCCAAGTTCCACCTCAAGAAGGCGGCGCTCCGTCCCGAAAGTCCTCTCCTTATTTTTTCCAGGTCAAAAGTCCTTTTGTACCTGAAGATGGGCACTAAAGGTGTGCCAGGTAGCCCACTACCCACCAGGGCTCGCCTGGAGGGGGTGGCGCGCCCTGGTGCCTAGTGGGCACCTGGGAGGCCCCCTCTGGAATTGCTTTATTCTAATATTTTTTATATATTCCAAAATAATTCTCTGTGAAATTTCAGCTCATTTGGAGATGTGCAGAATAGGTATCTCTGACATAGCTTTTTCAGGTCCAGAATTTCAGCTGCCGGCATTCTCCCTCTCTGTGTAAATCTTGCATATTATGAGAGAAAAGGCATTAGAATTACTCCACAAAGTGTTATAATGAATAAAAACACTATAAATAACAGTAGGAAAACATGATGCAAAATGGACGTATCAGGTGGCCCAATCCTTTTTATAGCAAAGGACAAGCCTAGTTTATGCAATTTATCTTCGAGAAACGCTGCAAATGAGTTAAGTTGATGAGAACCTAGTGATTCAGCAGCGGACATTTGTACATGTGAACAGAGTATAGGTGCGAAGAATTTGGAGGGGTCATATGTGTTCTCAGAATTATTTTCAAAAGAAATCAAGTTTGAGGAATTTGACCAGGGGGGTCTTGAGGAATTTCACTAAGCGTTCTTGACTTAGGTTCCAGAGTTGTATAGATTAAGAAATCCACACAATTGAGGAATCTTGAAGAAAAATATAGCTTAGAGAAACAAATCAAGAACAGATGCATCTGGGTGTTTAAGGATAGAGAAGTTGAAGAATAAACATCTTTTGAAGATTTTGTGGAAATCATCAGAATCAAAATAGGGCAGTAAAATCAGATTTTAATTACCCTGGATGAAGAACACGACGAACTGGGAGTAGAAGTGGAGAAGTTCGTCCATTCAGATCTCCCACGCCCTAACTTGGCGGCGGGAGACAGCTACGGCGGCGGCGGAGTGAAGATTTCCGCGGTCGGCGCGAGTACGACAGTGAAGAGGTCGAGGCAGTGAAGCTCTTCCTCACCGACGACGATGGAGAGTAGCGGCGATGCTAGGTCTGAGAGCTCGAGCGAGGAGAGGTCGAGCGGAGTAAATGAGGTCTGAGGACGGAAGGGGGTATTTATAGCCACGGTGAAAAATTACCCGTCCGAAGAAATTGGACGAACGTGCCCCTAACCCTTGCCATCCTAGCGACATGTGTCACCCACGTTCAGAGAGGTGGAGACCGTGGTAGATCGTGGGTGAGTAGTTTAATCCTGTCGTGGGATGCGGAACGGTTTGAGCAGCAAAAGCCGAAAATTCAGATATCAAAATTTCAACGTTTGGTGCGCAAATTCTTCAGCTGACAAGGACACAGTGAAGATTTTGAACGGGTTTCAAATAGAACGCACAAGAAGAGTTTGTGAACAGACTGGGTTGAGTTTAGCATAGAGGGGGAACGGGTCCGATCACATTCACTTAGAAGAAAAGTCAACTTGAAGAATTAGCAATAAGTGAATGCTGTTGAGGACTTGAAAACTTAAACATATGATCTTCCACCAAAAAAACCGGCTAGCATCAACTACAAGATGTAATCAACACTACTAGTCAACCACAGTTACCAATCTGAGGTTTTGATACAAAGATTGAACACAAGAGATAAACTAGGGTTTGAGATGAGATGGTGCTGTTGAAGATATTGATGAAGATTGGCCTCCCCAAAATGAGAGGGTTGTTGGTGATGACGATGGCTTCATTTCCCCCTCCCGGAGGGAAGTTCCCCCGGCAGAATCGCCCCGCTGGGGGGAAAAAGTGCTCCTGGCCAAGTTCCACCTCAAGAAGGCGGCGCTCCGTCCCGAAAGTCCTCTCCTTATTTTTTCCAGGTCAAAAGTCCTTTTGTACCAGAAGATGGGCACTAAAGGTGGGCCAGGTAGCCCACTACCCACCAGGGCTCGCCTGGAGGGGGTGGCGTGCCCTGGTGCCTAGTGGGCACCTGGGAGGCCCCCTCTGGAATTGCTTTATTCTAATATTTTTTATATATTCCAAAATAATTCTCTGTGAAATTTCAGCTCATTTGGAGATGTGCAGAATAGGTATCTCTGACATAGCTTTTTCAGGTCCAGAATTTCAGCTGCCGGCATTCTCCCTCTCTGTGTAAATCTTGCATATTATGAGAGAAAAGGCATTAGAATTACTCCACAAAGTGTTATAATGAATAAAAACACTATAAATAACAGTAGGAAAACATGATGCAAAATGGACGTATCAGGTGGCCCAATCCTTTTTATAGCAAAGGACAAGCCTAGTTTATGCAATTTATCTTCGAGAAACGCTGCAAATGAGTTAAGTTGATGAGAACCTAGTGATTCAGCAGCGGACATTTGTACATGTGAACAGAGTATAGGTGCGAAGAATTTGGAGGGGTCATATGTGTTCTCAGAATTATTTTCAAAAGAAATCAAGTTTGAGGAATTTGACCAGGGGGGTCTTGAGGAATTTCACTAAGCGTTCTTGACTTAGGTTCCAGAGTTGTATAGATTAAGAAATCCACACAATTGAGGAATCTTGAAGAAAAATATAGCTTAGAGAAACAAATCAAGAACAGATGCATCTGGGTGTTTAAGGATAGAGAAGTTGAAGAATAAACATCTTTTGAAGATTTTGTGGAAATCATCAGAATCAAAATAGGGCAGTAAAATCAGATTTTAATTACCCTGGATGAAGAACACGACGAACTGGGAGTAGAAGTGGAGAAGTTCGTCCATTCAGATCTCCCATGCCCTAACTTGGCGGCGGGAGACAGCTACGGCGGCGGCGGAGTGAAGATTTCCGCGGTTGGCGCGAGTACGACGGTGAAGAGGTCGAGGCAGTGAAGCTCTTCCTCACCGACGACGATGGAGAGTAGCGGCGGTCCTAGGTCTGAGAGCTCGAGCGAGGAGAGGTCGAGCGGGGTAAATGAGGTCTAAGGACGGGAGGGGGTATTTATAGCCACGGTGAAAAACTACCCGTCCGAAGAAATTGGACGAACGTGCCCCTAACCCTTGCCATCCTAGCGACATGTGTCACCCACGTTCAGAGAGGTGGAGACCGTGGTAGATCGTGGGTGAGTAGTTTAATCCTGTCGTGGGATGCGGAACGGTTTGAGCAGCAAAAGCCGAAAATTCAGATATGAAAATTTCAACGTTTGGTGCGCAAATTCTTCAGCTGACAAGGACACAGTGAAGATTTTGAACGGGTTTCAAATAGAACGCACATGAAGAGTTTGTGAACAGACTGGGTTGAGTTTAGCATAGAGGGGGAACGGGTCCGATCACATTCACTTAGAAGAAAAGTCAACTTGAAGAATTAGCAATAAGTGAATGCTGTTGAGGACTTGAAAACTTAAACATATATATATATATATAGTCAGTGAAGAACACCAGTCAAAAATATGAATAACTTGCAAAGTTGAAGAATTTGAAAATGAAGAAAAACTCAGATTTGAAGATTTTCAACTTTGGTTGGTGGCGTGACCCACCGTATAAGAATGATGATTTCAGACGCCGCGTACAATTGTCGTAGGGCTCTGAGAATCAAATTCTTCGTTAATTTCTTCACACTTAGAGGGTTAGTCTTCATTGATTGAAGAAAAAGGTTACTTCGTGTGTTGCACATCTAAGTCATCAATTTGCATAAGTGTTAGGATGTGAGTCCTTTTCAAAGAACATTCGAAGATTCTAAGATATTTAGCTCACACCGCGACTTGCTAAATCTCTTCTCATCCAAGGGCTTTGTGAAGATATCCGCTAGCTGTTCTTCAGTCTTCACGTGCTTAATAGAGATGTCACCCTTCAACACATGATCACGAAGAAAATGATGACGAATCTGGATGTGCTTTGTCTTCAAGTGCTGAACTGGGTTATGAGCAATCTTGATGGCACTCTCGTTGTCGCAGTAGAGTGGCACATTCTTCATGTTGATGCCGTAGTCCTTGAGGGTTTGCTTCATCCATAGCAATTGTGCACAACATGAACCAGCAGCAATGTACTCAGCTTCAGCAGTCGAGAGTGATACGCAGTTCTGCTTCTTCAAGGACCAACATACTAAGGATCGTCCGAGGAAATGGCATGTGCCTGATGTTGACTTGTGATCCACATGATCACCAGCATAGTCAGAGTCAGAATATCCAATGAGATCAAAAACCGAGCCCTTGGGATACCATAATCCAAGTGTTGGAGTGTGAGCTAGATATCGAAGAATATGTTTCACAGCCTTATGGTGTGATTCCTTCGGTGTAGCTTGGAAACGGGCACACATGCAAACACTAAGCATAATATCTGGCCTAGATGCACATAGATACAATAAAGAGCCAATCATGGAGCAGTATACCTTTTGATCGAAGTCTACACCATTTTCATCAGTGCATAGATGGCCATTTGTGGGCATAGGGATTTTGACGCCTTTGCAATCTTGCATGCCGAATTTCCTCAACACATCCTTGAGGTATTTCTCTTGAGATATGAAGATGTCGTTGCGTTGTTGACGAATTTGAAGACCTAAGAAGAATTTTTAATTCTCCCATCATAGACATTTGATATTCATCACTCATCATATAGGCAAATTCGTCACTGTAACGTTGGTTAGTACAGCCAAAGATAATATCATCAACATATATTTGGCACACGAATAATTCATCATCATAGGTTTTGGTGAAAAGAGTTGGGTCAAGTGAACCAGGTTTGAAGCCTTTCTTCATGAGGAATTTCTTCAAAGTATCATACCACGCCCGAGGGGTCTGCTTGAGGCCATAGAGGGCCTTATTGAGTCTGAAGACTTTGTCAGGATGCTTAGGATATTCGAAACCTGGGGGTTGAGCAACATATACTTCTTCCTCAAGCTTACCATTGAGGAATGCACTTTTCACATCCATTTGATATAAGATGATATTATGATGGTTAGCATAAGCAAGCAATATGCGAATAGCCTCAAGTCTAGCAACAACTGCAAAAGTTTCATGGAAATCAATTTCTTTAACCTGTGTGTAGCCTTGAGCTACAAGACGAGTCTTATTCCTCACCACAAGGCCATTTTCATCATGCTTGTTGCGGTAGATCCATTTGGTGCCGATGATATTATGCTTGCGTGGGTCTGGTCGCTTGACAAGTTCCCAGACATTGTTGAGCTCGAATTGATGTAATTCCTCTTGCATTGCTTGAATCCACTCAGGCTCCAGAAATGACTCATCAACTTTGGTGGGCTCTGTGATAGAGACAAAAGCAAAGTGCCCACAAAAGTTAGACAAATGTGAAGCTCTTGAGCGTGTGAGAGGACCTGGTGCGTTGATGTCATTGATGATTTTCTCAATCTGCACTTCATTTGCAACGCGAGGATGAGCAGGTTGACGACGTTGATTGGGCTCAGCATTTTCTTCAGAGCCATTTGCCTCAGATGCACTAGTATGATTTTCTTCATGTTCTGGAATGTCTTCTTCAGCAGATTCTTCAGTGGGTATGACATCCTCAGTAGCCTTGAACTTGATGGATTCCTCGGGTGACATTTCATCTTGCACAGGAGGTAGGTGCTCTCTCTGCGAGCCATTAGTTTCATCGAACCGCACATCTACAGTTTCAACAAACTTGTGGTGAAAGGTGTTGAAGACTCTGTAGGTGTGCGAGTCCTTTCCATAACCAAGCATAAAACCCTCATGTGCTTTCGGTGCAAATTTGGAATTGTGATGAGGATCTCTAATCCAGCATTTAGCACCGAATACTTTGAAATAACTTACATTGGGTTTCTTGTCAGTGAGGAGTTCATATGAGGTCTTTTTGAAGAATTTGTGAAGATATACCCTGTTGATGATGTGGCACGCAGTATCAATAGCCTCAGGCCAGAAGTGACGAGGCGTCTTGTATTCATCAAGCATAGTGCGAGCCATCTCAACAAGAGTTCTGTTCTTGCGCTCCACAATGCCATTTTGCTGAGGAGTATAAGGGGCAGACAACTCGTGAGTAATACCAAGTTCATCAAGATAGTCATCAAGACCAGTATTCTTGAACTCGGTCCCATTGTCACTCCTGATGTGCTTGATCTTCACACCGAAGTTCGTCGAAGCCCTTTAGGAAAATCGTTTGAAGACTTCCTGCACTTCAGTTTTGTAAGTGATGATATGCACCCATGTGTAATGAGAATAGTCATCAACAATAACAAAGCCATATAGAGATGCTGCATTTGTTAGTGTGGCATAATGAGTAGGGCCAAAGAGATCCATGTGAAGCAATTCAAAAGGACGAGTGGTATTCATGATAGTCTTCGAGGGGTGCTTGGCTCTGGTCATCTTTCCAGCCTCACAAGCCCTGCAAAGATGATCTTTGAGGAATTTGACATCCTCGACGCCAATGACATGCTTCTTCTTCGCGAGTGTGTGTAAGTTCCTCATGCCAGCATGACCTAGTCGTCAATGCCATAACCAGCCTCCTGAAGCTTTTGCAAGTAGACATGTGGCAGGCTGTGGTCCTGCAGAGAAATCAACAATATACAAGTCTCCTCTCCTAAAGCCTTCGAAGACTTTCGAATTGTCAGACTCCATGAGCACAATGCAATGATATTTGCCAAAGACAACAACCATATCAAGACCACAAAGCATTGAGACAGACATGAGGTTGAATCCTAAGGACTCGACAAGCATGACTTTCTCCATGTGTCGATCCTTTGAGATCGCAACCCTACCTAGACCCAATACCTTGCTTTTGCCTTTGTCAGCGTAGGTGATATGCTTCAGATGCGATGGAGATAAAGCAGTGTCCATCAATAAGTTTCTGTCACCGGTCATGTGATTTGTACATCCACTGTCGAGGACCCACTCAGTAGCTCTGGGTTGATCATCCTGTAGATGAATTAGTGTCTCTTACGAACTCATATACTTCATCAGTGAAGAATATGACATCAAATCCATCAGATAGAGTTTCATCAAGCAACACAATAGATATAGTAGTGTGAGGACGTGAGAAATGAGTAATTCATTTCTTCATGATTAGCTTGCGTCCTATCAAGCATTTTCAGGTCTCCAACAAATTCTTCAGACGTTCAAGTTCGTCTAGAGACCTGACCCTGCATAAGAGATTAGTTTTTTTTCTTCACCACCCACATCTGGAGGGGTGGCAAAGAGTTCATCATTCTGTGAGTTCCATACGAGAATGATGGCATTGAAGCCAGTGCACTTCGTTTCACAGGAGAGGGGTTAGAGTAAGCATATGAATAAGCAGAGAAATTCTTCGAGGACTTATGAACATAATGACTTGAAGAATGATGCACATATTCATAGCGCTTAGATTTTCCCTGCGAAACAGAAGTGTTAGCATGATGATGTTCATATGAGGATTTGGATCCACATGAGGAATTTGATCCATATGAGGAATTTGGTCCGTATGAGGACTTGGATCCTTTTGAAGACTTTGGTGCGTATGAAGAATTTGATCTGGGGTTCTTATTCTTCACAGGTGGTGTCATGAGGATATTCACCAGAAGACTTTCAAGGGACCTTTTGGGAACCCAGATTTTCTTCATAGGGGGACCGTTCCTGCAGTTAGTTCCAACATATCTAGCAAATACTTCACCATTTTGATTTTTGAACAGTTTATAGTTGGAGTCAAATGACTCATCAGAAGAACATGAAGATTCACATGTAAAGCCAGATAAAGTGGATGGATCTATGAGAGGTCGTTTCGCAGCAACCCACGAGGTTTTGGGATACTACTCAGGTTTCCAGTAGGTCCCATCAGCATTGAGTTTTCTCTCAAAGGCAATACCCTTTTTCCTAGGGTTTATGTTGAGGATCTGCTTTTTAAGCACATCGCAAAGCGCCTGATGCCCTTTGAGGCTTTTGTACATGCCTG
This sequence comes from Thinopyrum elongatum, assembly GCA_011799875.1. Taxonomy (NCBI): domain Eukaryota; kingdom Viridiplantae; phylum Streptophyta; class Magnoliopsida; order Poales; family Poaceae; genus Thinopyrum; species Thinopyrum elongatum. The sequence continues at coordinate 35,506,190 of CM022297.1, read as the reverse complement.
TCACATACAATTCCTTCAACCCTGCATTACTGTCAGTGATACTAGTGGTATCCTCAGATGAGGAATTTGTGACCACAGAGACAATTGAAGAATTTGCAGCAATAGAAGCATTTGAACTTTCAGGTGAAGAATTAGCAGATTCACGGTCAATGCATTTCAAACATGGTGGAATGAATTCTTCCTGAGCGGAACTGATCTGTTGAGCAAGCAATGGATCATTTTCCTTCTGAAGATCTTCATAACTCACCCTTAGCTTTTCAAGATCTTACTTTCTTTGAAGAAATTCATAAGAAAGCTTCTCATGATCGGCTAAGAGAGTGTTATGATGAATTTGAAGTTTATCAAACTTAGACTGTAGTCGCTGAAGATTATCAGTCAAAGTTTGAGTTCGATCCAATTCCTCACCCAACAGGTCATCGCTTTTGTCTAGAGAATTTTGAAGTTTTTCCAAAGCCTTTTGTTGTTTAATGGCAATATTAGCAAGCTTGGAATAACTTGGTTTGAGGTTTTCATCAGATTCATCCTCACTTGACTCAGAGGAGGGATATTTGAGTACCTTGGCACCTTTTGACATGAAGCAATAGGTGGGAGCATAGTCATCATCGCCATCGTCAGCGGTGTTGGTGTTGCCATGTTCCTCAGTGTTGAAGATGGACTTGCTGACGAAAGCAGTAGCGAGGGCTAGGCTAGCCACACCAAATTCTGACTCCTCAGATTCCTCATGTTCCTCAATTTCCTCAAATTCAGCTTCAGAGTCCATTTCCTTGCCAATGAATGCCCGAGCCTTTTTGGAACTGCTCTTCTTGTGAGATGAAGACTTTGAAAATTTTGACGATGAAGACTTTGAAGATTTCTTCTTCTTCTTCAAGTCATCCGAACTGTCATCCTTGTACTTCTTCTTTGCTTCCTTAGCCCACTGAGGACAATCAGTCATATACTGACCTGGTTTCTTGCATTTGTGGCAAGTCCTCTTCTTGTAGTCGCGGGATGAGGAATCTGATCTCATTTCATCATTTCTTGAAGATTTTCCAAATTGGCCATGTCTAGAGAACTTCTGGAATTTCCTCACGAGCATTGCTAGCTCTTGACTCAGTTCTTCAGGATCACCAAGGCTGCTGTCGGAATCTTCACCTTCAGATTCGGAAACTGCCTTGGCTTTCAGAGCACGTGATCTTCCATAGCTTGGCCCGTAGAGGTCTCTCTTCTCAGCTTGTTGGAACTCATGAGTATTTAGCCTCTCGAGGATGTCAGCTGGATCTAGTGACTGGTAGTCACCACGTTCCTAAATCATTAGTGCCAGTGTATCGAATGAGCAATCAAGTGATCTCAGCAATTTCTTCACCACCTCATGGTCGGTGATGTCAGTGGCACCAAGTGCCTGAAGCTCATTTGAGATGTCGGTGAGGCGATCGAAGGTTTGCTGAACATTTTCATTGTCGAGTCTTTTGAAGCGGTTGAAGAGATTGCGAAGAACTTCAACTCAAGAGTCACGTTGAGTTGAGACTACTTCGTTGACCTTGGACAGCCTATCCCAGATAAGCTATGCTGTCTCCAAAGCACTCACTCTGCCGTACTGTCCTTTGCTCAGATGACCACATATGATATTCTTCGCTTGAGAGTCGAGTTGCTTGAAATTCTTCAAATCATCAGCGTTCACGGAAGGAGTGATGGAGGGAACGCCATTTTCCACAACGTACCAGAGATCGTTGTCAATTGCCTCAAGATGCATACACATCTTATTCTTCCAGTAGGGGTAGTCCGTCCCATCGAAGGTAGGACACCCAGTCGAGACCTTGATCATGCCTGCAGTTGACATAACTAAAACTCCAGGTGGTTAAACCAAAATCACACAGAACAAGGGAGTACCTTTCTCTGATACCAATTGAAAGTGCGTTACTAGAGGGGGGTGAATAGGCGATTTATACAAATTCGTCACTGAGGAAATTCAACTTGAGGAATTCCCTAAGTAACGAACTACTAGCAGCGGAATAAGTACTCAGGTGCAAGCATAGCATGGCAGTAACACAGTCATCATGATGATATGAAACAAGCACAGAGCACAGGTAGTGTGTAAACAGGATAAGCAGGCTGAAGACAAAGTGACTGAAGAAATAGGATTGATGAAATAGAGAAAGTCTTCAGTCAAAGTCTTCAAACAGTAACAATCAAGTTCATCAACACATGAATGAGGAAATGGAAGGGTTGAGGAAATAGAACCAGTAGCTCGGTGAAGACAATGATTTGGTAGACCAGTTCCAACTGCTGTGACAGTCGTACGTCAGGTTGGAGCGGCTAGGTATTTAAACCTGAGGACACACAGTCCTCACCGCATTCTCCTTGAGCTAAGGTCACACAGACCTCGCCCAATCACTCATGGCAAGTCTTCACAGGTGACTTCCAAACCATCACAGACTTGGTCACTCGGCGATCCACAATTCCTCTTGGATGCTCTAGATCATGACGCCTAACCGTCTCGAGGATGCACAGTCCTCAAAGGTAACAAGCGTCGGTTCCACACAGGAACAATTTCTTCAGTGATGCTCAATCACTTTTGGTTTGTAGGTGTTTGGGTTTGGTTTTGGGTTTTTCCTCACTTATGATTTTCGCTCAAAGTCCTAGGATGATGGGATGCTCTAAATGACAAGTGTCAGTTTTTCTCGGAGCAGCCAACCAACTAGTGGTTGTAGGGGGCGGCTATTTATAGCCTAGGGAGCAGCCCGACATGATAAGACATAAATGCCATTCAATGATATGACCGTTAGGTGGGTAGGATATTTGGACAGCTGGCGCATAGCACAGCAACGGTCGGAAATTTTAGCTCTCAAATTCCTCAGGGCTATCATGTTCCTCACTTGTAGGCAATCCGAACTGGCGAATTCCTAACTACTCAGTCAGAACAAATTCCTCGGAGACCAGAAGATCTTCATCTCTGTCACTGAAGAAATTGACTGAACTGTATAAGATTTCCAATATATGGCTTCACTCGAAAGGATTGGGTAGGTGTAGGATTTTGAGATGAGCATCACTTGGAAACTTTTCCTTAGTTTTACCTCGACCCCCTTTAACAGTACAGTGTTTCCTGTGACTCAAGAAAGAGAAAATGAAACTACGAAAACAAAAGTCTTCACGCTGCATAATCCTCGCATCAATATCAAAGTCTTCAAGGTCACACCAATTTCCTCACTTTCAAAGTCTTCAAGAAAACCAAAGTCTTCAACTGAAGACATTCATTTTTAGGGGTCGACTTTCATCGTAAATATCAAACTCCTCATGGACTTATAGAACCTGTGTACACTCACAAACACATTAGTCCCTTAACCTATAAGTCTTCAATACACCAAAATCACTAAGGGGCACTAGATGCACTTACAGTATCGAGTACAAGCTTGATCTACCTCGAGATCGTAAATCGTGTTCTAACCCTAGGGCTAGGTGGATGTAATTATGATTCTGTCCCCTCTAGGGGCTAAACCCCCGGCTTATATACACGCCAGGGAGGGGATCAAGGGTTACATAGTCGGTATCCAGAAGTACGTAGAGAGACGGCAGGAGATATCTTGGAGTGCACGCCAGGTCTTCAGCAGGCGCAGTCTTAATTACATCCCCAAGCGTATAGCTTCCGGAGTCCTTCTTAACGAGTATGTGGGCCCATAGGCCCTGTCCGAGGACCACGGGCCGACTAGGTTAGTATCCCCTAGTCCAGGACACCGTCAGCGGCGGTGGAGGTTCCCGACGTGGGGGCTATGGGATGGCCATGATTCTTGGGTCCGAGCCTGACCCAGATACGGCGGGGGCGGCAGCTTCCAGGGCGGGCCCCTGCGCGTGGCTGGCGGGCTAGGGCGTGGCTTCTTGAATGGGCGTCCGCGGGTCCCTGGTGGTGGCGGTGTGCCATAGATCGATGGCAGCGGCGCGGCAGCGGTGCTCGAGGTGGTGTGCTGGCGGCGGTGAGTGGTCCGCCTGGTGCTAGAGGTGACCATACTAATGATGGTGGTGTTGGCCCGTGGATGGTAAGCGGTTGTTGGGTGATGGCTAGGGGTGGCGGCGGCTCTTGATGGGCGGCTCCAGGAGGTGGATCGTAATAGTGGAAGATGGGACGGTGGCCCCAAAAACCATGCGGCAAGGCGCGAGTTGGTGCGAGATTTGGGTGACGTGCGGTGGTTGCCGGCCCATATGTAGCTCGACGGCGGCATGCGACTTCCCTGTCCTTGGTGGTGGCCCAAGGTGACAACTTTGCTGCCACTCCCCTGTTTGCTATGCTCCGGAGACTTGATGATATTCCACCAAATAAACCAACTAGCATCAACTACAAGGAGTAATCAACACTACTAGCAACCCACAGGTACCAATCTAAGGTTTTGAGACAAAGATTGAATACAGGAGATGAACTAGGGTTTGAGATAAGATGGTGCTGGTGAAGATGTTGATGAAGATAGGTCCTCCCATGATGAGACGATCGTTGGTGATGACGATGGCTTCGATTTCCCCCTTCCGGAGGGAAGTTTCCCTGGCGGAATCGCTCCGCCTGAGAGCAAAAGTGCTCCTGCCCAGGTTCCGCCTCGAGATGGTGGCGCTTCATCCCGAAAGCCTTCTCTTAATTTTTTTAGGTCAAAACACTTCATATAGCAGAAGATGGGCATCGGACGCTGGTCAGGGGGCCCACAAGCTCGGGGGCATGCCCCCCAGGCTTGTGACCATCTGGTGGGTCCCCTCCTGGTATTTCTTCGCCCAATATTTTTTTTATATTCCATAATAATTCTTGGTGAGGACATTTGGAGTTGTGCATAATAGGGATCTCAAATTTGCTCCTTTCCAGTCCAGAATTCCAGCTGCCAACATTCTACCTCTTTATGTAAATCTTGCAAAATAAGAGAGAAAAGGCATAAGAGTTGCATCATAAAGTGTAATAACAGTCTATAATGCAATAAATATCAACATAAAAACATGATGCACAATGGACGTATCAACCCACCACGTTGCCCACCAGGCAGCTGTTGGAAGAATTGGGCACCCCTGAACACAAAGTTCTTCATCTGGCTGGCCTCGCTCGATCGCTGCTGGACCGCGGATCGCCTCCTGCACTATGGACTGCAGAACGATCCCATCTGTCCTCTTTGTTCCCAAGAGCCGGAGACCCTGCATCATCTCTTGCGGGATGCGCATTCTCCAGGATCAGGTGGCACGAGATCCTGTCATGGTGCCGATCGACCACTCCACCACCTGATGGATCGACTGCCTTCTTTACTTGGTGGTCCGAGTCCATGGACAGGGCCCCCAATGGCCTGCGTAAAGGAATTGAAACCATCATCATCCTAACTGCCCGGCTGCTCTGGAAGCGTCAAAACGCCTGCATCTTCGATGGCGCACACCCCTCCAACAACGAACTGATCCGTGACATCAAGCACGAGGCAAATTTTTGGGCATGTGTGGGGGCCACTCGCTTGGCCAACATTATTACTGTAACTTGAATTTTTGTACCGAGGCTGAGCATCCTCTCTCTCTGGTCAATGCCTACCTTGATCACCCCATTTTGAGTAGTTGTTAAAGGCGGCAAGCCCTTGTTCTATCTTTTTTCTATCAATGAAATGATACGCGTCAATGCTCTTATTAATGAAAAAAATTGGTCCATCTACTGAGTGATGAGCTGCTACTCAGAAACTCCAAAAACAGATGCGCCTACCCGCGAACCGAAGAACTGGGCAGGGTCGCTGAGTTTTGACGGCCCCACCCCTCTATGCAAATAATTTTTTAGGAGGTTTTTTAACATGCTCCTTCTTACTTTTCATTTTCACATGAGAGGTAAGAGTATAAAATAGATATGAGATGTTGGATGGAATCGCAGGAATCACAAGCCTTTTTTTAATACAATGATTTTTTTTTAACATATCATCCACGAGTCTTATTTCAACCTATTATGACGCCGAAAGCGATGGTGCACTGTTCGCTCATCAGCCTGTTATGCTCGAGTTCCACGCGCGCCTATAAGATCCATGACCATCAATTATGATGAGGATGGGCAGTCAGCCCAAATTATTCATTGGATCCCAGAAGACACCCAGACACACGCATGCATGCACGTATGAGGGCCACATACTCGATATGTGGGTATGGGCGGATGAATAATAATAGCATCAATGCAGATTGTAAATTTTAATAAATTATAATTCGTTGGAAACATTACTATTGTGTTTTGGAGCACTAAACTGACCGCACCGTCAAAACATTTTATTGTTAAAACTTTGTTTACTAAGCTGAGCGCTCGGCCAATGTATCCATCCTGCGAACACACAAGCTAGTATTACAAACGTTTCACATTAAATTAGAAACATCGGAGAAACAAATAATTATTATGTCCAATATTGTAAGAACATGTAGATCGTTTTCATACTTATCCATATGAGCATATATACATGTTCATTTGGTTATTTCCTTGATGACAAGTTGTGCATTGTAACTTTCTCCTAACCATCAACATGCAATTCAAAATAAGCAAAACACAGAGCTAGGGAAAATGAAGAAACTTTGGAAGCCGAAGATTCCACTAAAAGTTAAAATCTTCATGTCGTTTCTACGGAGCGAAGTTGTGCTAACCAGAGACGACCTCGCATGTCGCAACTGGCAATAAAGTAAGAGTGTAGTTTTTGTACACACAATGAGACAATCAAACAACTCTTCTTCCAATGAGAGTTTGTGCGTTCTACGTGATCAGCCATCCAAATAGCACTCAATTGTATCCGCCCACAAATGTTGCCAATATTTTGGTCATTGGATGGATGACATTCCAAATAGGTTCAGAACGCTAAAAAGGGTAGGAGCGTCTGCCTTATTGTTGTCGTTTCTTTATGTCGAGATTATTTGTTTTTCAATGACAAAAATTATTATCCGCTATAGGTTACTTTTCATTGTACGCACTCGCTATGTACGTGGCCTATACTACATGGGTGTGTATGTTGTTGGAGTGGGTGGCCAGGATTTTTCTTTACTCAACATGGTGGGCATCATAATCTTTGGATCGATCCACCATCTCCTTCAACATAGGCTGATTGTAGGTCCTAGGACACTACTTTTCCCGATATGTTGTTTTTTTCTCATATTCTATAAGATTGCTGGTGTTTGGTTTCGCGCATCTTAGTTATGCAGGGATCAGTTGTTTCTCATCATGCTTTGTATCTGATTGATGCTACATATTGAGTTAATAAAAGTAACCTTTATCGAAAATTCTTCAGGGAGAATTATATGTGCCGAGTGTCCCGAAATCTTTTGAAATAAATACAAATGAAGAACGTGAAGCACTGTGTAATATTGTATTTTGAGTCAAAATATCACAACACAAATGTATCATCTATTCATTGGCTGAAACTAATTACAATGATATATTTGGAGTTTGTTAAAACTAATATTTAGGCCAAATATCTAAGCTTTTCATTTATGCAATCTGTAGTTTAAAAATGATTATTTAATTTATTGATCTCTTAATACATACATGCTTGTACTTCACGTAAGTCGAAACTGAGACGGAAGAATTAGGCCACAACAGATGAGGCATCAAATTGGTACGACATCAACCCATGCAACTCGAGGTGCTAGCTCTGTTAGAAACTTTAAATTGCATACCAAATTGATTCATGTCGTCCTCTACAGGTTAAATTTTGTAATGTCGAAGATAGAGAAATAATTAAAACATACCATTACAAGTTATTATAATCAGATATCACATAAAGGTTTTTCTTAGTTGCTCATAACAACATTGGCACATCATTTCGTGGTGCTTCAAATATAATATGCGGTAAATATTCAGAATGGAGAACTCATAGCCGACGTGTACATGACCTATCAACTAATACTGCATTGTGAACCAAATTTAATACTTACAATCTGTTGAAAAAGGCCATGTCTAGGAGGCACTTAGGCTCGCTTAGGCGCTAGGCTGCGGCCAAACGCCTCGCCTAGTCCATAAGCAGTAGTCTAGGCGGTGCAAGCAACGAAATGTCCATTCCAGTGATAAATCATATCATATTGCATTGACAGGCCAAATGGAGCATCCTCTCTCTCTGGTCAATGCCTACCTTGATCACCCCATTTTGAGTAGTTGTTAAAGGCGGCAAGCCCTTGTTCTATCTTTTTTCTATCAATGAAATGATACGCGTCAATGCTCTTATTAATGAAAAAAATTGGTCCATCTACTGAGTGATGAGCTGCTACTCAGAAACTCCAAAAACAGATGCGCCTACCCGCGAACCGAAGAACTGGGCAGGGTCGCTGAGTTTTGATGGCCCCACCCCTCTATGCAAATAATTTTTTAGGAGGTTTTTTAACATGCTCCTTCTTACTTTTCATTTTCACATGAGAGGTAAGAGTATAAAATAGATATGAGATGTTGGATGGAATCGCAGGAATCACAAGCCTTTTTTTAATACAATGATTTTTTTTTAACATATCATCCACGAGTCTTATTTCAACCTATTATGACGCCGAAAGCGATGGTGCACTGTTCGCTCATCAGCCTGTTATGCTCGAGTTCCACGCGCGCCTATAAGATCCATGACCATCAATTATGATGAGGATGGGCAGTCAGCCCAAATTATTCATTGGATCCCAGAAGACACCCAGACACACGCATGCATGCACGTATGAGGGCCACATACTCGATATGTGGGTATGGGCGGATGAATAATAATAGCATCAATGCAGATTGTAAATTTTAATAAATTATAATTCGTTGGAAACATTACTATTGTGTTTTGGAGCACTAAACTGACCGCACCGTCAAAACATTTTATTGTTAAAACTTTGTTTACTAAGCTGAGCGCTCGGCCAATGTATCCATCCTGCGAACACACAAGCTAGTATTACAAACGTTTCACATTAAATTAGAAACATCGGAGAAACAAATAATTATTATGTCCAATATTGTAAGAACATGTAGATCGTTTTCATACTTATCCATATGAGCATATATACATGTTCATTTGGTTATTTCCTTGATGACAAGTTGTGCATTGTAACTTTCTCCTAACCATCAACATGCAATTCAAAATAAGCAAAACACAGAGCTAGGGAAAATGAAGAAACTTTGGAAGCCGAAGATTCCACTAAAAGTTAAAATCTTCATGTCGTTTCTACGGAGCGAAGTTGTGCTAACCAGAGACGACCTCGCATGTCGCAACTGGCAATAAAGTAAGAGTGTAGTTTTTGTACACACAATGAGACAATCAAACAACTCTTCTTCCAATGAGAGTTTGTGCGTTCTACGTGATCAGCCATCCAAATAGCACTCAATTGTATCCGCCCACAAATGTTGCCAATATTTTGGTCATTGGATGGATGACATTCCAAATAGGTTCAGAACGCTAAAAAGGGTAGGAGCGTATGCCTTATTGTTGTCGTTTCTTTATGTCGAGATTATTTGTTTTTCAATGACAAAAATTATTATCCGCTATAGGTTACTTTTCATTGTACGCACTCGCTATGTACGTGGCCTATACTACATGGGTGTGTATGTTGTTGGAGTGGGTGGCCAGGATTTTTCTTTACTCAACATGGTGGGCATCATAATCTTTGGATCGATCCACCATCTCCTTCAACATAGGCTGATTGTAGGTCCTAGGACACTACTTTTCCCGATATGTTGTTTTTTTCTCATATTCTATAAGATTGCTGGTGTTTGGTTTCGCGCATCTTAGTTATGCAGGGATCAGTTGTTTCTCATCATGCTTTGTATCTGATTGATGCTACATATTGAGTTAATAAAAGTAACCTTTATCGAAAATTCTTCAGGGAGAATTATATGTGCCGAGTGTCCCGAAATCTTTTGAAATAAATACAAATGAAGAACATGAAGCACTGTGTAATATTGTATTTTGAGTCAAAATATCACAACACAAATGTATCATCTATTCATTGGCTGAAACTAATTACAATGATATATTTGGAGTTTGTTAAAACTAATATTTAGGCCAAATATCTAAGCTTTTCATTTATGCAATCTGTAGTTTAAAAATGATTATTTAATTTATTGATCTCTTAATACATACATGCTTGTACTTCACGTAAGTCGAAACTGAGACGGAAGAATTAGGCCACAACAGATGAGGCATCAAATTGGTACGACATCAACCCATGCAACTCGAGGTGCTAGCTCTGTTAGAAACTTTAAATTGCATACCAAATTGATTCATGTCGTCCTCTACAGGTTAAATTTTGTAATGTCGAAGATAGAGAAATAATTAAAACATACCATTACAAGTTATTATAATCAGATATCACATAAAGGTTTTTCTTAGTTGCTCATAACAACATTGGCACATCATTTCGTGGTGCTTCAAATATAATATGCGGTAAATATTCAGAATGGAGAACTCATAGCCGACGTGTACATGACCTATCAACTAATACTGCATTGTGAACCAAATTTAATACTTACAATCTGTTGAAAAAGGCCATGTCTAGGAGGCACTTAGGCTCGCTTAGGCGCTAGGCTGCGGCCAAACGCCTCGCCTAGTCCATAAGCAGTAGTCTAGGCGGTGCAAGCAACGAAATGTCCATTCCAGTGATAAATCATATCATATTGCATTGACAGGCCAAATGGACAATACTCCAGTTGTAGTAACTGATAGTTTACTCATTTACATGTTACAAAATCCATGTCTATGCATGTATAATTCCAGTTGTAGTAACTGATAGTTTACTCATTTACATGTTACAAAATGCATATCTATGCATGTATAATACCCAAAATACACCCATCGTAGTAAATCTACAGGACCGCCTAGGCCACGCTTAGGGATCTTCAGGGTCGCTTAGGTGCTAGGCGATGGACGACCGCCTCGCTTACGCCTAGCGCTTTTTCCAACCTTTTACAACTAATCGTGGAACCCATCCTCATGTGCAGAGTAAGTCTAATAATTGATCAGATTGTCCTGCCGCTCTTGCATTTAAAACTGACGTCGACATCATTATCTATTACCCAAAAAATTCAACGCACTTATGCATGGAATTCATTTGTCAAAATAGTGCAGCAATTACCTTGTAGGCATCCAATCATCACTGCTCGCTCATCAACCTGTTATTATGCACGAGTTCCGCGCGCCCACGTACTAGTCCATGGGATCCAGGACCATCAATTGTTTTGGAGAGGCACACAGCATAATTAATTCATGGGACCAGAGAAGACCCACAACAACGCACATGCATGCACATGTGCGGGGCATATAGTCGATCTATTGTATGAAGTGGCGGATCAACAACTTTAGTATCAATGTAGAGTCTAAATATTTGTACATCACTGAAAATATAATGCTAATTTAGTCGGTCTTTAACTCTATTGAGATTTGGAGCACTAAATTGAGCGAACCGTGAATGCATTTTACTGTTAAAACTTCATTTAAAATTCTATAAAGCAAATTTAACTGGTCTTTATTGAGTTATTGAGTACTAAACGGAGCGTGCCCTGAATGCATTTTACTGTTAAAACTTCTTTTATATGTTCTATAAAAGTCTAAACTTGGTCGAATTTATCAGCCTCCAAGTCTATGCAGATCCTGACTACATCATATCAATTCTATTTGAAAAGATACAGTAAACTTGACTTGTCCTCCAGAGTTCACAATTTATGTTCTCACAAAAAAAGAAAGATGATGATTTGTGGAAGTTTGTAACCCATCTAAGATTTTTTTTTAAAGAATTTTGTACTCCGCAAACTTGTTGGCCCAGTGTACCCATTTAACAAAACTGTGACACTATTTACCCCATTTACGTATCTCGTCACCAATGCAGTCCTGGTCTCTCCAAAACTTGGCGACGCAAGCTGAGGCTCATGAACACATGGAACAATGGTTAGGTTAGAGGCGTGATAACCCAACAGGCGCGAACCGTTATCTCGCACAAGCAGGCGCGAGCGCTCACACACAGACTGAGCTAGCGCTAATCCTACTTAGCCCGGCGATCTGGGCGTAGCTTAGATGGTCAGCTTCTTTGTGACAGAACCAAAACGCCACGGTTCAGGCCCTAGACTTAACCCTGATGCTAGTATTTTTCTAAATTTACTTCAAACTTTTCAGTGATGTTTATTCAGTTGGTGTAGACGTTTCCGTCGACTACGAAGCGTTTGTGATGACTTCGTCAATGTCAAGATTTTGTGCCGGCTTAGAATTTCGAAGGTGCTCTTAAGGGTACTGTGTGTGTACTCGTTCATATGGCTGAGTGTATGTACATATATGTGTGCATCTGTATTTGAGTTGTGTTATAAAATAAATCCTACCAAGCCTGTGCCGACCAAGTTTGGCTCAGCTGTAGGGATCACCGCACATATTATTGTGCAGGCCCAATTAATGCATGCCACGTATTACTTGTAGGCCCACATGATTCATTAATAAATTGACCAATAGCCTCCCCGTTGATGCGGGCACCTCGCGGGCTTTGCCAGCGGCTCACCCTGGTGGCGGGAAGAGGAATCAGGTCACGGAGTGGCTGCTAGGTTAGGTCACCGTCCAATTCCTTCTCTCGCAATGAAAAACGGCTCTTGTCAAGTTAATGATCGAGATAGTTTAATCTGTGTGGACGAATATAATGGCTTATTCTCCTCTTGTTTAATAATATAATCGTAAGGAAGGGGTCTATTTAAAAGTAGAAAGAGAAATCCGACACCTCACGAGGACTCAAAGCTCCACCAAGACTCTTCACTTGAGATAGAATATGTCAAAGTACCTTGAAATAATTTATATTAATGTTTCTGTAATAATATTTTATGGGGGTTTCTTATCTTGTGTTGTGGCCTATCTTGTTTGAAAAAAGGCCTTGTATTATTAGAAAAATCATATTAATTAGCTCCAAACTAGCTCGACACTGCTGTTACAACCTGACCTGGGCACTTTCTACAGTTCGACATTGAGTTCCGCTAAGTTTGAGCTTGCTCAAATTTTAGTACAAGTCCAGTTGAGCCTAATCACTCTTACTCGACTCGTTTGCAACCCTGACCAGGACCTTGTGCCCCTTCAAGATACCCGATTTCTCGCCGCAATCTTACGCAAACTCGCCTCCTTCAGGAGCATCAATATAAGCGTTGTCTGGGAAATGCGCATTGATAGATCCTCATCCACCTCCAGCCAAATTCAGTATCTGAAGAAATTTGGCCATATATTTTTCCCGAGAACTGAAATTGGTCCATCTACTCAGTATCGAGCTGCTACTATAGGGCATCTACAATCGGACTCCCCATACTCGCCCCAAACGCCCGGACGGGCTCCCCTATCATTGTCCAGATGCAAAAACGCCACCCAATCGGGCACCCCACAGTTGTCCCAAACACCCAGCCTGACCGGCAGTCCCCATATCCACCAATATGTGGGGGGAATATGGGGACGCCCGGGCGCGCCCGCACACACCCACCACGTCCGAACCGGCGCACTGTGTCCCATCCAACCCCACATAAATTGGACCCTATTCGCACTCCGGACAAAACCGTAGTTGCATTCCTCTCTACTCCCCTCCCCTCCCCTCCCACACTACCAAGCTTCTCCTAAGCGAGCTCTTGCGAGCATCAGCCTTCTCCTCCACGACAGCCACTGGATCCGACCCTGAGATGTCTGGATCTAAGGACTGGGAGCTCATCCCATGCATCCTGGAGGAGCAGATGGCCATTCGCGCCGCTCTCCGACATTCCCAGGAGTCGTGCGCCCTCCCTTGATCTTCCGGGAGCCGCCGACATCTGTTGCCCGAATGGCGCTCGAATTTGGAGCTGGTGGATCTTGGCGCAACTCTGCTATTTCGCCGACAATTTAGGTGGCACCTTGTCCCTGCGACGTCGCGCACTGAAATGGAAGTCATCTGCCCTCCATAGGTCGCCACCAATCCAAAAAGGAGGCATGGCAAGCCCACAATGGCGAGGCCGCGTGCTCGACTTCAAGCGGAGGCGGCTTTGGCAGCCCTCGGGGCTGAGGCGGCATCGGAAGCCCGCAACTCGTTGTCGGAGGAAGCCCTCCGTGCCTGCATAGTCGAGAAGCGGTGAAGGAAGGTAGTGGAGGAGATGGCAAAAGAGCAAAGCCTAGCGGTCTGTGCCATGATCGGACTGCCACCCAAGGAGGAGAAGGACGAGGACAACGACGGATTGGACAACTCTCGTAGTGAGCAGATTTGCCTTGATCCGTTCTGTGTCTTCGACTGCTACTGCCGCATGGATGATGGAAAGGGCAAAGGCAAGGCCAAAGGCGGCCGTGGATGAACTCCCATTGTTGCTCCAATCGTAGTTAGTAGAGCATGTTAATTTTTGGTAGTCCGATGACATGTGTTTATCTACGTATGCTTGTTGCATGAGAAAAATATGCATTTGAGGATTTGATTTGACGTATCCGATCGTGGAGGACAAATTTTATGTGTTGTACGGTAATTTGGTACTTCCGGTTGTAGATGCTCTTACTGCAGAGTAGCTAAACTTTGATGGCTCCACCCCTCCATAGAGCGGACATTTAAAAAAAAAGTAGGAAGGACCCCTTCGGAGGGCATGGAAATATTGATTTATTGGGTCGAATGGCAGGTAAGAAGGAATTTTTGAACAGGTTATTCACAGGTTTGATGTTAACCTGCTATGTGCGTACTAGGACGGCGAAAGAGATAGGCATCCAGTAAGACTACCCACAGTGGGAGTAACATATGTGGTAACATCACACATCTCTAGGCAAAACAGATGATGTGGCGAGTAATTAATGAGAAAAGAGAGACATGTGGTAATATAGATAGTCACTGTAACATCACACATACAAGACAGGATGAGTCTACAACCTAATAAATGACACCACACATATGTTACTTCCCACTATAAAAGTAGTAACATAGACTAGTAACACGCAAAAAAAAAAACATATGCTTATTACTAGTATAAGTTACTACCCATTGTTACTAGTCTAAGCACTGTTAGCTCATGCACATCATATCCTCGAGTTGCACGAGACGCCTATGAGATCCATGACCATTAATGATGCTGATAGGCAGTCAGCCTAATTTATTCACGGGACCAGATAAGACCACCAACCACGTGCATCCACGTGTGCATGCATGCACGTATGAGGTGCATATACCCGATCTATGATCAAGTGACGGATCAATAGTTTTAGCGTCGATGTTAGTCCAAATTTGCATACATACTTCATTGAAAACATAAAACTGATTTACCCTGTATTTATTAAGTTTTGGAGCACTCTAGGCGCGCGGTGCATGCATAAAAATTCGTTTACTACAACACATCAACCCCTGTGAACACACTAGAGTATTAAAAAAAGTTGTGTATTAACTTAGAAACATTGGAAAAACAGAGAATAATTTTTGAAGTACATAGTAAGAAAATGTAGATTGTTTTCAGATAAAGGGACCCTGTGGGGATTGGTTGTTCTATTTGTATGAATTTATAGTTCCTTTTCTTTTTCTTTGCCTTTTCCCTGTTTTTTCCTCACTTTCTGTTAATTTTTCCAGTAACAGTATTTGGAAATCAATAAAAATACGCTGCAGAGTCCTGATGTTTACCTCAAATGAAAACATGAGCATAAGTACATGTTCCATTGCTTTTTCCCTTGATGACTAGGCGTGCATTAGAACTTTCTTGTAATCATGAACAAACAATTCATAATACATAAAACATATAGTTCGAGAAAATAGACATATTTAAGCTCCATTTTTCAAAACAATTTGCAACTCGTGAGTGTCCCCAAACCTTCTGAAATAAATACACATAGACAAACCGACAGTCCACGTAATCTCATTTAGAGTTAAATCATCATTCTACAAATGTATCATTTATTCTTTGGCTGAAACTAATTATGAGCTGTTTGGAGTTTGTTAAAACAACTATTTATACCAAACATCTTAGCATTTTCATTTATACAATTTCTATCTTTAGAAAGATTGATTAATTTCTCTATTTCTTAATACGTATACGCTTAGAATTCTTCTTAGTGGAAAATGAACCGGAAGAATTCGCCCACAAGCGATGAGGCATCCAATTGGTACAACGTAAACCCATGCAACTAGACGTGCTAGCTCTGTTTGAAACTTTAAATTGCGTACTAAATTAATTCATGTCATCCTCTACAGATTAAAATTCATAAATATAAAAGATAAAGAAAGAATCAAAATCTCTAAAATTATTATAATCAGATATCACGTAAAGGTTTTTTGAGTTGCTCAATTAATTAGACCATAATAATCTCGAGTACATGCTCGCAAACAAAACATTAAAATTTCAATGGTCTTTGGGCCATGGCGGCACGGTGAATCCCGGCCCTTGTCAGCGGGAGAGCTTAGTTTTTAGTTGTTTCTTCAAGTTTTGTTAGGGTTTGTGTCCTGCTCAGGAAGTGGAGACTCACTAAAGATGGAATCAGGTTCTCCCTACTTAGCCTCCGTCCTGATGGTGCGTCTAGCATCCTCGGCATGCGTGTGGATGTTCGCAATTGTAGCAGGGAAGAGAGAATTAACGACAAAAAGATTAGAGAGAACATGGAGAGTTCGGAACAAAAGGGATTAGTTGAAGGATTTTAAGAATTAGTTAATGAATTCTTTAAGGTTTAGGCAAAGTTGAAGGCCTACGAGTATATTGTACTGATAGGGATGGACCGGCCGGGCATCCAATGAAAGTGATGATTATGCTTAACCAATCGGATTGGCACATATGTCTTCATTGTAATATGCACCTGGTCTAAAATAAATCGGGGCAGGTAGAAAATGAAAATAAAATGTTTTGACATCATATAAGATGTTTCTTCACATTGTTTGTGTGACATTTTTTGTTTTGAGGTTGCTTACCACATACACCATGCATGTGGCATATATAAGATGTTTCTTCTTGCAAAGAAAAGACATAACAACAATCATGGCCGCTCTGGGGAAAAACATGAAAACAATTTTCCAATTTTAACCTTAAGTATGTGTGACGCAATGATAATCATCCAATAAAAAAGCACAGCTCACTCGTCAATCCTGTTGTTGCATGATTTTCACAAGTTTTTTTTAGAAACTGCACGACTTTCACTCGTGCTCCATGAGATCCATGATCATGAGTTTTGACTTAACGGATAGCTAGCCTACTTAAATCAAAATCATATGACTTGACAAAGTCGAGAGCAACTAATTAAGGAGTACTCCTTCGGGAGCCCTCCCAAGGGTCACTTGGGGTGGGTTGGGAGCGTACCACTTGGCGCACTCTCAGCTGCCACCACGTGTCGCGTTTTAGGCGCTCCCATCGGTTTTTTTTTCTGTATGTGTTTTGGCTTTTAGATAAATTTTTTCCCTTCTCAGTTTTCCACCGCTTTTTGTTAGCTTTTGGACCAATTTTTTTCTGAATGGAAAAAACATGCTTCCGGTTCGTTTTCTTCGTCCGCTTTTTTCGTGAAAAAAATAGTTCTTCGAGACCACTCAACGGTTCGAGATTCAGATGCGGGGTTTGAGAAAAGTTTTGACTAAACGAATCTACGAAAAAAGGGAAAACTCCTAGGTTGCGACAAGAGGCGCACAATGTAGAGTGTGACACATGTCGCAAACTGGTTGATGAGAGTGACCTTTGGAAAGAATACTTCTTTTTTTAGGGTTTGCAAAGAGTACTTCTTAATTAGTGATTCCGAACAACGTCAGGCAGGGTGGAACCCAATTGGCCAACTTAGATGCACAGGCAAACGCGTCCAGAAAAAAAAAATCAAGACCGCACCTTGTGAAGAAGGTGCCTTTGGATAAGGCGGATTCAAGTATAGGGCATAAAGCTGGATTCCAATTCCATGTGTAGGTCGACGCTTGTCGAGCAAACACACACCCCTGTTTGGGCCGGTCCAAGTAGCGCATGCCCCTCTTTCGGTTTTGGGAAGGGTCTGGAATTATCCCAGACATAGTTTTTTTTAATTTTTATAATTTCTTGTCTTTTTTTATATTCACTTTTAGTTTTATTTTTCCGTGTTTTTCTTTTATTTTCTGTTTTTCCATCTCTTTTTTATTTTTCATTTTTTTCATTTTCACGACTAGTTTTTCAAAATCATGGACATTTTTTGTTCTCATAATTTAAAAAATATTACTTGAACTTAAAAAATGTTAATCAATTTGAAAAAATGTTTACCAAATTTAAAAAATGTTCATCAAATGAAATATGTGTCCATAAAACCCAAAATAAGTTCATCGAATTCATAAAAAATCATTAAAATTTCAAAATTGTTCATCATAACAACAATGTTCAGGAATTTTAAAACATGCTCATCATATTAAGAAATCTTCAGCGAAATAAAAAATCTTCCTGTATATTCAAAAAAGTTAACCCCATTCAAATAATGTTCTTAAATTCAAACACATGTTCATGAATATTTAAAAATTCAGCAAACACCAATAATTTGTTCATCGTAATACAAAATATGTTCATTTTTTGAAATCCTAAATATTTTTTGATGAGACAGAAGGCTCTGGAATAAGGGCTGAACTAGTCTCCCCAGAGGCTCACATCTCGACTACTTCCGGCCAGGCTGGAATGAATTTGATCACTTGTATTCATCTGCACACGATATGAGAGCAACTCCAATAGCCCCTGTAAAAAAAGTTCCTGTAAAAATTGTTTTACGTCTACCCGTAAAAGTGGTTTTACGGGAAGTCCGTATGATTTATGGCATATTGTTTGGTGAGGTCTTTTCCCCCGTTCCCTTAAACATCCTCCCCTATTTCATAACTATTTCCCGTTAAACAAGTCTAGGGCGCATAAGTTAGTGTCAGGGGCGACGTTGGTCATCACCATCGCCACGTGAGTTGGGTGACCGATGGTGAGCTCCGAGCGGTGGTGGTACAAGGCGGTGCGACCGCAAGCGGCAGCAGGATGGGGATCTGCGTTGTGAGGAGGAGCTGCAGTGTGGCCGCATGGCATGGTGGGATGGCAGGACGGCGCAGTAGGTTTGGCAGGAGGCTGGGTAGCGCGAGCCAGCAACGGCGGCACAGCCAGGCGGGAAGCGCGGCCAGGCGACGGAGGAGTGGCGGCGGTATGGCGACGCAAGTGCAGGTGGCAGGTGAGGTGGGGCGGCGCAGCGTGGCAGCCGCGCCGCAAGGGTGTCCTAGCGCAAAAGTTCAAGTGGTTTTAGCCCCCCTAAATTATACGAGAAGGTCATCTTCCTGTAAACATGAGGTGAGTTGGGGGCAATTACACGGGATCCTAAAAAAATAAGGGTTTACGAGAGCTATTGGAGTGCTATTTTTCCATCAAATTTATGTAAGCGGTAGTTTTTTTTAATGTATAGTGGAACTATTGGAGTTGCTCTGAAAACATCTCGCCAGATTGGTTCCCCGCATGGGGGTGTGGGATTTTCATTGGGGCGTTGGGTTCAATTTAGGGTGGTGGTTCATTGGTGGGAGGTAGCTCGGTTTTGATTGTAGAATAAGCTTTTTTGGTTGAAAAATAAGGCGTGAAGTTGTAGTTGTAGAATTGATCGAACCTATATACATACATATAAATATGTTTGTTTGTGTCTGTGTTATATTCTATCTATTCGGCAACCCCTTGCAAACTGTCCGAAACAAAGAACAATGACTCCATCTCTAGTTAACTGTCAATACGACTTTTTTTACACTCTTTTTTCGCAATGATTTTTCCCACAACTTTTGAACCATTTATCTGAATGATGCAAGTGATATACCATTCAAAAGATCCTAACGAGGTAAAACTTTTTCATGTTGAACATTTATCAAAAATCAGAACAGTTTAAAAAAAATTGTTGACCATTTTTCCACAATAGATTTTTTTGAGAAGTTTTTGAATACAAATTACAAACCAGTAAATAGGTTGTCAACGTTTTTGAATGCAAATTACAAACCAGTAATGATATACCGTTAGAAACATATCGATTGGCCGGTAGTTTTTCATGTAGAACATTTTTTCAAACTCCCTATGGTTTAAGAGAAATTTGTATAAACGAAGGTCATTTTCCACTTCTTTTTTTAAGTCGGTTACTGCTCCGGCTGAAATAGCTAGCTTCCCGGTGATGAGTAAGCCAACTACCGGATGTGTTTTTTTCTGTTTGAAACAGATCTCGCCGGAGCTAAGGTACAAAATCTAATGAAATTACTTGGATTCCCTGGAATGACGATTTCTGACAGTGATCGCCGTCTGCGGTCTATTGATGTTTTGGCACGATGGAATACGGGTTACATCTCAAGAGGTGTATAGAAACTATATTGACAGTCGGGAGGAGGAGAATAGTGAAGTTGGATGGTGCTTTACCAGCCTCTACGCTGAAACCAGTGGGGACAGAAAACACCTAACTCGAGATTATGTCAAAGACTTTCATGCAGCTGCTGACCCGGCGTGGTTTTAGCACAAATTTATTCAGCCACGAAAATATAAGGCCGGAACTTACTATCGGAAAGATTCAACCCAAACTCGCAGCGTCACGCAGGTGCGGGGAACACACCTACCGAGCTGTGTCTGGCCGTCCAATTACGTCGCCATCCGCAACATAGTCGGATACCTTATTTGAAAGCTGTTGTCGTTCGCTGCATCAAGTTTCAGCAGTTGAAAATTAACAAAGTTTTACAAATTCATCAAAAGATATTGAAAATGGATCTTATTTGAAAGCTGTTGTCGCAAGAAACCGAGTAAGCACCCCAGTCCCTGCGTGCCACACAAATCCTCTCCTATGAACTCATGCAAAGATTAAGAAATTGGTAGGATGAGTGTGACTTAAGTGATACATGTTCACGTGGAGGAGAGGAAGTACAGTATTTGAGAAGGCCTTAAAAGCGGTGATGCATGCATGTGATCATGAGATCAAAAAAGGCCCACGTCGCTGATTGCAGTCGCTCCAGCAGGAGCTGAAACATGTACACATATACTGCATGGGTGAGACAGAAAGTTTGTGTCTAAAGTATTTTATATTACATCAATTATAATGTATTAAAAAAGTAATATAGTAGGATCTTATGATCAATGTACATCTCAGAGACCGTGACAATGAACAAAGCAAGTTTTTTTTTGAAGATTGGCAGGGAGCATTAGTTACTCATACTACTTTTCTAATAAATTAAAAAAAACTATCTAATTACCAAAAAAAGTGTGTGCTTACACAAAGAAGATTTCCCTTTTGAGAAACACATACAAACACCCGACGCTTACATGTACACACACACTCACCCCATAAACCTATACACGGACTGCCTGCTCCACCTTTCAGAGATCGAGTCAGCAGATCTTGGGATTGATGAAGTCTAGATAGAAGCTTCGTAGTTGACGGACATGCCTTAACCGCCAGAAAATCTGAAATAATTCAGGAAATATGACAACACACTTCCAAGTCTAAGACCTGAATCCTTATGGCCTATCCATCACAGAGAACCTAACCATCTATTTCGTGCTTAGTATGCTACACAACGAAGGTTCATTAATTTACAATTGCTTTCCAATGGTACAAACCCGCTGACATCTCCCCAACCCCACAAGTAGCTCACAGGCGACTCTGGGGGCGCAACTGCGCTGCCACCTAGAACCCCCACCCCTCCGGTGCTCCCTCTCTGCCATTGCCGCCGGCATCTACACCGCGGTGGCGGCGGGCCCCTATCGCCAAACAGCGGCGGGGGCGGCACCTTCTCATGGTGGCGCTGGCCACAGCAAGACTCGGATTGTAGGAGATATGCCCTAGAGGCAATAATAAATGTTATTATTTATCTCCATGCTCATAATTAGGTTTATGTTCCATGCTATAACTGCTATGGTTCTCGAGTCTACAATAACCACGAGGCTCGGAGGAAGACTCATATGCACGTGTGGAATAATAAATGGTAAAATGTATTCCTAGTCTAGCCTCTGAGACTAGCTCAAGTGTTGCATGATGGTCCTGTTTTCCTGATCATGGGCATGTCTATGCCAGCAACTTTAAGGGCACAATGTTAGAAGAACATTTGTGTTGAATCGACCCGAATTGATGTTATGCTATGAGATACATTCGTCACAAGTTAATGGTTAATAACACAGACATGGTTAACGTTTGCATGATTCCTTAGACCATGAGAGTATCGGGTTTCTTCATGCTTGCCTCATGAACTTTGGGGTTTGTTAAACGTCATCCGTAAATGGGTGGCTATTACGGCGGCTTACGGGTTCATGGAAAAGTGTGTCAAGTAACTTGATAGCTCGAGATTGGGATTTGCTCCTCCGACGATGGAGAGATATCTCTGGGCCCTCTCGGTGTTATGGTATCCATCATCGTCTGGCCAGACACTTTGTGCTTTGATCACGGGGATGCCGGAACACGGTAACGAGAAAAGAGAACAATACCGGTAACGAGGTAACTAGCATAGTGGACAATTTGTTGATCCACGGGAATGCCAACATGTCTCACCTCGGGTATTTGTAACGTATCGCGAAGCAACAGGAATAGCACACGGCAACTGGAGGTTCACTCGAATATTTATTCGTGTGGGTATAGGGGTCAATATGGGTGTCCACGGCTCAGATGTTGATCATTGATCGGAAAGAGTTCCGGTCATGTCTATACTTCACCGAACCTATAGGGTCACACGCTTAAGGGTCATCTATCTGTTGAACGCTAGACAGGGAGTCTGAGAGAAAGTCATCGAAAATGTTTCGGAGACAACGGAAGAGTTCCGAGAGAGAGAACACCGAAAGAGTTTCGGTAAAACCGAAAAGTTATTTCAGAATATATTATTTGGTCAAAAAGGGTTTCAGCACCGCCTGGAAATTTTCAGAGGATGCCAGAATTGGTCTGGTAACTTCTGGGAATTTTCAGAGAGAAAAACCGGAAATGTTCTGAAACTACCGTAACCGCTGTTGATGCTTTCCGCTGATAAAAACCACCGCACCGAAAATGTTTCGGATCGTGCCCAGAATAATTTTAGAGGGTGCTAGAAATGTTCTGGGACCTTTTGGATTTTTTCAGAAAAAGTTTCGCGGAAATCATCTTGTCTCAGCGCGAGGGGACAAGATCCCACGAATCGGGGGTTGCATGTTTGGTGGCTTTTTGTCTAGGGAGCATGCTTGTTTCATGGAGACATGTTGGTGGCTTGTTGGGGGGGGCCCCCCATTGGGGGGGACAAGATGTGGGCCGGCCCAAGGGCTGCCATGGTGGTGTCCCCTTGGTGCCCCCCTTGTGTTACCATTATGCCCTTTCATGTGTGACATGAAGCTTGGGTATTTTGGTATTTCAACATCCCACCCCACCCCTTGCCTTGGCCTATAAAAGGAGGAGTTGGGGCTGCCATCTCCTTCATCCCCTTGCTCTCATACTCATGCCATGCAATTATCTGGCTTCTCTCTCCCTCCCACGAAAAGAGTTTCGTAGAGCCGAAAGGCTGTCTGGGTTCCGGTGGGAACTAGTTCTGGACGGCGAAGCCCTGCCGGATAGATGACACCGTATGTGTGCAACTCTGTAGAGAGGTCGTAGTTTCGATCTTAGTGCCCGTGGGGCTGTTCGTGAGTGCCTCCCGAAGGGCTGTCCATGTGACGGTCCGAGTTCTGTGAGTCCTCCCGAAGGGCTGTCCGCGACACCGTCCGGGGACTGTCCGACCGCCTCCCGGAGGGCTGTCCGGGTGGCGGATGAGGGTATACATCCCCGCGGTTGGGAGGTTGTAAATCCTAGCTGCGGGGATCTGCACCGACGATCGTCATCGACTCTACTTCCGCTGCGCTACGAGTCGGTAACGAAATGATCAAAACCTTGTATGCAGTCTCCATAGTGGTCCTGGGCTGGTGCGTAGGGCGGAAAATTTTTGTTTTCTGCTGCGTTACCCTACAGTGGCATCATGAGCCATGCTATGCGTAGATGCAGGTTGCGATCTAGAATACATAGAGATGTATGGGTGTTGCACAAAATAATTAGGTAGTAGATGAGTTCTATTACTGAAACTTATTTGTGCGGGTCGCAGATGAAATCGGTTACCCGATGTTCTTGTTGCTTCCCTCGAATTTGCGTAGTCCTGATCTTGACAGCATTGTGGAATCTGACAAAGTTCTGGCAATCCGCGATCCTTTCATGCTGCTCCTGAGTATGCTGATTGACAGATCAACGAAGTGCTAACAGTTCTTTGGGTTCCACTTTAGTCAATGAAAGATGGATGTTTCGCAGATGAAAGGGCAATGCAGATATGATCTGCACGGGGGTCATGCGTATGACGAAGTTCAGTATGGGGCTCGAGATTTTATTATCTCGGTTTTCATACACCCCGCATTGTTAATCTAGCGCTTGAATTATCATACTTGATGATGTACGTTGGTAGCTTCGGTTTGTTTCGAAACCTTAGAAGCCACGTAAAACAAGTTTTTGCATGAACCGATTAGAGGCGTCTAACTTGGTTTTGCAGGAGGGTTTGCATGTGCATATGATGTGGTATAGCAGTGCTCATAATAATTTGATTATGTATGAGATGTCTATATGATGTAAATTGATTAACATGACCTGCATGTCATGATTTGGCATGATGGCTGGAGCCATAAGATTGCACTTTAAATGACCTGTGTGTCAATCTTGTGTAATGCATTATTTTATTAGCTATAGAGATAGCAATATTATCTGGTGCATCGACAAGGTGGTGGCAATCTTCGCGAAGGTGAACACCGACGCAAATGCCGAAGATGAAGAAATACAAGACTTCTCCGTCAGAAAGGGCTATACCATATCATGCTATTATGAATTGCCTGAGATGTTTATCCCTTATGATGCACCCTTCTTGATTGCGCAGTAGTCGCTTTTTATTAGGGTGATCTCTCACTTCAAAATATCAAAGTAGTTAGTGTTCACCCAAGTGTAGCACCGTCTGTAATTCGTATCTTTTCGGGGTGCGCCATGTCCACATGGGTACGAACGAATCGAGAGGAATGAGGCGGGTGAGGTCAGACCTCGCAGCAAGATCACTTGGTTGTCTTTGACGTTCAAGCAGGATCGTCCTGAGCTCGGAACACACCCATCGAAAGATGAACAAGAGTCACATGGAGATGTGATCGGCAAGTTTGCCTACCAATTGAAATTCTCGTCATCAGTGATGTCCACATCAATGGCATTGAATCGAAGTGTGGGTCTTGTATCACTCACAAATCAATTATGAGAGATATTGATTTGAGTGGGAGCGCACTGTTGAATTAAGTTGTTTAATTCTCAGTGCAATTAATTATGAACTCTGTCTAAGTGTGATTTGCAAAATAGTTGTAGAATAATGGCTCGCGTTTCCACCTTCCCTATTAAAATTGAATAGCTGTTAAATATCTGGTTAAAACTTTACGGTTGGTAACGTAATGTGAGGATTGTCCTCAAGAGTGCCAAGAAGGACTTTGTCCCATCACATACTTTCGATATTCTCTCACTTATGCTATGGATCATGTAACTCTCGTCCTTCGATCCAAAAGCTAGAATTCCGTTTCAGTCAAGTGCAATATGTTTGATTCCATGAGACCCGAACTTCAAAAGTTTGGATAGTTATGTGATATTCATGGAATCTGAAAATCATTTTCAGAGACAGGCAAAGGCTAAAAGATATGAGATATCCAAAGCAGTGTTTGTTTGCAAACTATTAGTAAAGGAGTTTACTATGCATTAGACTGATAAGAGAGGGATCCAGAAGAACGCCTGTCATATGATGAAAGGTGAATAAAACAACAACTTAAAGAAAAAGGAAGTGTCCGAAGGGTGTTAGTGTGACTTACACACCTAGGAAGTCCGGGGCTAACGCCACTCTTAAGTTGGGTGCTTCTTCTGAGAGTAGGAGAAATACTGAAAGTTAAACTGTTAGAAGTATAAAGGCAATAAGATAGAAGACTGGAATATCCAGCTCATGTATGAATGTCATGCAAGTTTTTGATGTATAGAAGGCTGGTCAAAGATATAGTTCTTGGGAATTATGGTTAAACATGTTAATCACTAATTCTTGGATATTGTGAGTTAATCACAAAGATACCCGCTTGACTGCATTTTGTTGCAACTCGATGTAAGAACTACTACGGCCTGAAAGACTAGCCAGGAATGAGGTTGAGATACACACATGGAACATAGTAAATGTTACTATACCTTCCATCGGTGTATTCCCTATGTATTTATTTTCATAATTCATTTAGAGTTTTCACAAACTCTAGCCCTTTGCATAAGGTATGTTGCAAGAAGGTTGTTCATAAGAGAACTTTTGATGTTCGATGTTATGAATAACATAAGAGCCATACTTTCATTATGAATGAGATGTATGTTATGTATATTGATAATAATATATTACCTCTATGTTTACTTTCATAATTCATTTTAGAGTTTCATACACTCTTGCCCATTGCACAATGTTTGTTGCAAAAGAGTTGTTCATAAAAACAACAATTGTTGTTCAGTATTATGAATAACATGAAGGGCCATACTTCCATCCAAGGTGGGATGTATGTTATGAATATTGATAGTAATATGATACATCCATAACACTGACGCTAAATGTCGCAAGACTAAAAGAATACCACACAAGTGTGGCACTGCATTTGGTCACATTGGAGAAACCCGCATGGAAAATTCCATTATGATGGATTTTGAAGTCGTTTGATTTTGAATCATCTGACACTTGCAAATTTCCTCCGAAAAGTGAAGTGACTGAAATACCGTTCACAGGACATAAGGAATGAGCAACAAACGTATTGGTGATCATACATTTTGATGTGTGTAGTTCAATAAATGTTGTTGCAAGTAGTGGATTTATCTATCTTCAGAAATGACTCAAGTAGATATATGGATATTTACTTGATGAGACGTAAGTCTGGATCTTTTGAAATCATTCGAAAGGTTTTCAAATATAAAGTAGAAGTTACTGTAACAAGAAAATTATGTTTCTACAATTTGATTGCAGAAAGGAATATTTGAGTTACAAGTTTAGCGAATGTCTGATGAGTTGTGAAAGGGGTTTCATAACTTGCACCTCCCGGAACACCACTGCAAGTGGAAAGTCCTTGAAGATGTAATCGAACCATTTATGACATGGTAAGATCAAAGATGACATAAATACATTTGCCATTATCCCTTTTAAAGTGATGCTTTAGAGACTATGGCTTTTACACTGAAAAGAGCTCCATCAGGTCTGTTGAAATGACACCATGGTATGGTACGCCCAACCATGTTATATCTTTTCTTAAACATTTGGAATATGGGGCTTGTGTAAAAGGTTACAAACCTATTCCAAATCAGACAAGTTCTACTTTGTAGGTTATCCCAAAATGTTGGGTATTCCTCCCTCACTATACCGAGGCAAATAGGTTTGCCACAAAGGACGGTATGGTTTTTGAAGAAAATGGTTCTTTCAAAAAGGTGAGTGGGAGAATAGTGCAACTGGATGAGATAAACAGTATCTTCATCATCAGATCAAAGGAAAGAGACCTTGGAAGAAATTCCAGAGTTTCCTACTGCGACTGATACGGAAGTCTCTACAATAAAATGTATGGACTTCGGTCGAACTTGCAGCTGAACCACGTAGGCAAAGCTCGTGCAAACCTATCAGGTGCGCAGACGAGATATTGTTGTTGGACAACAGTATACCTACGATACACAAGGAAGCGTTGATGGGCCCTGACTCCGGAATTGGCTAAATGCCAATACAATCCGAGATAGTTTCCATATAAGTGATTCAAGATTAAAATCTTGATACACCTTTCGAAAGACTTAGAGTCTAACGAATATTTATGGAACTTAAAACTGATACAGATAAAAATGTTTTATCCATAAAGCTCGACTTATTGAAATAACAAGTTCAAGGAGTTGACTACGATGAGGTTGTTTCACCGTAGCGATGCTTAAAGTCGGTTTGGGTTGAACTAGCAATTAATACATATTTCAGTCATGAGATATGAAACATGGATGACAATAGGATTTCCATATGATGGAAATGAAACCAAGGACTTGCATGTGTTACAGTCCAAGGTATTTTGTCATTCCAGAGGATGCTAGTAAGTATGCAAACTTCAGAGTTCCAGCAATGGACAGAAGAGAGCAAAATGGAGTTGGAATCTTCGTGTTTTGATGAAATGGTCAAAGGGGTTTGACTTCATCAATGGGTAACGAAGATGCTTATGATTCAAGAAAGTAAGTGGGAGCATAATAAAATTTCTAAAAATGTTGTGTGCTTAACACATTGTTAATTGGAAATAAATTTCTTGACATGAATTAGGACTTCATTTGAAAATAGTTTTTCGATGAGTGCTTGGGCTAAATCGCCTTTATATTAGGCATGATATAGGGAGATAGATTACAATGGGGCTGAGCAAAGATACATATTGACAAGATGCTAAAACTTTTTAGCATTTAAAACGCCAAGGATGGTTCTTGCCAAAGTCACATGGAAAGATTTTTGCAAGACTCGGTGTCCCTAAAACACTGATGAGCAAAATACATGATGGAGATTCCACACACCTTTGTGTTTGGATTAATCATGTATTCCATGGTATGTGAAACAACCAGATATGTCCATACTCCCAAAGTTGTTGCGAGTATAGATACCAAAGTGATCAAAAGTACTGATCATGGGACAACAGTGAAAAAGGTCATTGAGTACTATAGTAGCACTGATGACATGTTTTCTCGCAAGCGGAGATCATGAAGAGTTCGTTGTAAGGTTACATCGATACAGTCTTCATCCATGCTCCAGCGATTTTCGATTTAAATTGAGGGTTTTTGTGTAACACACAATATGGTGGCACGGTAGTTGGAAATTGTTCCAACAAGTTACTGTGGCGAATTCTATAACAGAGGCGAAGTATGTTGCCGCTTTAAAAGCGACAAAGAAGATGTTGAATCATATAGTTCATTCATGAACTTAGTATGGTTCCAAGATGGCTTTTGTCAATGGGACACTACTGCAGGTAGTTGCTCCATAACTCAGTCTGAGGAATCCAGGTTCCACCTGTGATTCACATACATACAAAACCAAGTCCACACAAATATGAATTTGTGAAAGCGTGAAAACCGCGAGGATATGCAAAGATACACACAGAGCTGAAATCGTCAGATCCGTTGACATCAGGCTATACCACAAGCGAAGCATATTACATACACCGGTATGCCTCAGGTGTGAAGTGCATTAGCATTAACTAGATTATTGACTCTAGTGCAAGTGGAGTCTGTACAAGATTGCCCTAGAGGCAATAATAATGTTATTATTTATCTCCATGCTCATAATTAGGTTTATTTTCCATGCTATAAACTGCTATGGTTCTCGAGTCTACAATAACCCACGAGGCTCGGAGGAAGACTCATATGCACGTGTGGAATAATAAATGGAAAATGTATTCCTAGTCTAGCCTCTGAGACTAGCTCAAGTGTTGCATGATGGTCCTGTTTTCCTGATCATGGGCATGTCTATGCCAGCAACTTTGAGGGCACAATGTTAGAAGAACATTGGTGTTGAATCGACCCGAATTGATGTTATGCTATGAGATACATTCGTCACAAGTTCCTGGTAATAACCCAGAGATGGTTAACGTTTGCATGATTCCTTAAACCATGAGAGTATCGGTTTCTTTCTTCATGCTTGCTTCATGAACTTTGGAATTTGTTAAACGTCATCCGTAAATGGTCGCTATTACGGTGGCTTACGGTTCATGGAAAATTGTGTCAAGTAACTTGATAGCTCGAGATTGGGATTTGCTCCTCCGCCGATGGAGAGATATCTCTGGGCCCTCTCGGTGTTTGGTATCCATCATCGTCTGGCCAGACACATTGTGATTTGATCACGGGGATGCCGAACACGTGTAACGAAAAAGATAACAATACCGGTAACGAGGTAACTAGCATAGTGGACAATTTGTTGATCCACGGGAATGCCAACATGTCTCACCTCAGGTATTTGTAACATATCGCGAAGCAACAGGAATAGCACACGGCAACTGGAGTTTCACTCGAATATTTATTCGTGGTGGTATAGGGGTCATATGGGTGTCCACGGCTCCGATGTTGATCTTGATCGGAAAGAGTTCCGGTCATGTCTATACTTCACCGAACCTATTAGGGTCACACGCTTAAGGGTCATATATCTGTTGAACGCTAGACAGGGATCTGAGAGAAAGTCACCGAAAATGTTTTCGGAGACAACGGAAGAGTTCCGAGAGAGAGAACACCGAAAGAGTTTCGGTAAAACCGAAAAGTTGTTTCGGAATT
The DNA here is from genome assembly GCA_011799875.1 of Thinopyrum elongatum. NCBI lineage: Eukaryota > Viridiplantae > Streptophyta > Magnoliopsida > Poales > Poaceae > Thinopyrum > Thinopyrum elongatum. The sequence continues at coordinate 35,476,080 of CM022297.1, read as the reverse complement.
ATTATTTGGTCAAAGGGTTTCGGCACCGCCTGGAAATTTTTAGAGGATGCCAGAATTGGTCTGGGAACTTCTGGGAATTTTCAAGAGAGAAAACCGAAAATGTTCCGAAACTGCCGTAACCGCTGTTGATGCTTTCCGTCTATAAAACCACCGCACCGAAATAGTTTCGGATCGTGCCCAGAATAAATTTAGAGGGTGCTAGAAATGTTCTGGGACCTTCTGGAATTATTCAGAAAAGTTTCGCGGAAAACATCTTGTCTCATCACGCGAGGGGACAAGATCCCACGAATCGGGGTTTGCATGTTGGTGGCTTTTTGTCTAGGGAATCTGCATGTTTCATGGAGACATGTTGGTGGCTTGTTGGGGGGCCCCCATGGGGGGACAAGATGTGGCCGGCCCAAGGGCTGCCATAGTGGTGTCCCCTTGGTGCCCCCCTTGTGTTACCATTATGCCCTTTCATGTGTGACATGAAGCTTGGGTATTTTGGTATTCAACATCCCCACCCACCCCTTGCCTTGGCCTATAAAAGAGGAGTTGGGGCTGCCATCCCTCTTCTCCCTTGCTCCCAACTCATGCCATGCAATTATCTGGTTTCTCTCTCTCCCTCCACCACCAAAAAGAGTTTCGTACAAGCCGAAAGGCTGTCTGGGTTCCGGTGGGAACTAGTTCTGGACGGCGAAGCCCTTTTGGATAGATGACACCGTATGTGTGCAACTCTGTAGAGAGGTCGTAGTTTCGATCTTAGTGCCCGTGGGGCTGTTCGTGAGTGCCGCCCGAAGGGCTGTCCCATGTGACGGTCCGAGTTCTGTGAGTCCTCCCGAAGGGCTGTCCGCGACACCGTCCGGGGACTGTCCGACCGCCGCCTCCCGGAGGGCTGTCCGGGTGGCGGTGAGGGTATACATCCCCGCGGTTGGGGAGGTTGTAAATCCTAGCTGCGGGGATCTGCACTGACGATCGTCATCGACTCTACTTCACTCCGCTGCGCTACGAGTCGGTACGAATGATCAAAACCTTGTATGCAGTCTCCATAGTGGTCCTGGGCTGGTGCGTAGGGCGGAAAATTTTTGTTTTCGCTGCGTTACCTACACGATGGGGGCTGGGGTGGCAGTTACTGTCGCGGGCATGCCGGGGCAGTGGCCCTGGGGACACGGAGGTAGGAGAGTGCGGCTGTCGGTGTCAAAATTGGCAGACCTCGGGGTAGGGGTCCCGAGCTTGTGGATCTTGGATCGGTGGTAACAGGAACAGGGAGATGATGTTTACCCAGGTTCGGGCCCTCTTGATGAAGGTAAAACCCTACGTCATGCTCTTGTTTAGATTGATGATGGTGTACTGAAAGTGCGTTATATCGACTAGAGGGGGGGGGGGTGAATAGGCGATTTTTACAAATTCGTCACTGAGGAAATTCAACTTGAGGAATTTCCTAAGTAACGAATTACTAGCTGCGGAATAAGTACTCAGGTGCAAGCATAACATGGCAGTAACACAGTCATTATGATGATATGTAACAAGCACAGAGCACAGGTAGCGGGAAAAACAGGATAAGCAGGCTGAAGACAAAGTGACTGAAGAAATAGGATTGAGGAAATAGAGAAATCTTCAGTCAATCTTCAAACAGTAACAATCATTCATCAACACATAATGAGGAAATGGAAGGGTTGAGGAAATAGAACCAGTAGCTCGGTGAAGACAATGATTTGGTAGACCAGTTCCAACTGCTGTGACAGTCGTACGTCTGGTTGGAGCAGCTAGGTATTTAAACCTGGGACACACAGTCCACACCGTATTCTACTTGAGCTAAGGTCCACACAGACCTCGCCCATTCACTCGTGGTAAGTCCTCGGAGGATGGGATGCTCTAAATGACAATGTGTCATTTTCTCTCGAGCAGCCAACCAACTATGGTTGTAGGGGCGCGGCTATTTATAGCCTAGGGGAGCAGCCCGACATGATAAGACATAAATGCCCTTCAATGATATGACCGTTAGGTGGGTAGGATATTTGGACAGCTGGCGCGTACCAACAACGGTCGGAAATTTGAGCTCATCAAATTCCTCAGGGCTATCATGTTCCTCCTTGTAGCAATCTGCACTGGCGAATTCCTAACTCCTCCGTCAGAACAAATTCCTCAGAGAATAAAGATCTTCGTCTCTGTCACTGAAGAAATTGACTGAACTGTATGAGATTTCCAATGGCTTCACTCGAAAGGATTGGGTAGGTGTAGGATTTTGAGATGAGCATCACTTGGAAACTTTTCCTTAGTTTTATCTCGACCCCCTTTAACAGTACGGTGTTTCCTATGACTCAAGAAAGGAAATAAAACTACGAATTCAAAAGTCTTAACCTCTTTATAATCCTCGCATCAATATCAAAGTCTTCAGGTCACACCAATTTCCTCACTTTCAAAGTCTTCAAGAAAACCAAAATCTTCAACTGAAGACATTCATTTTTTAGGGGTCGACTTTCATCGTAAATATCAAACTCCTCATAGACTATTAGAACCCGTGTATACTCACAAACACATTAGTCCTTAACCTATAAGTCTTCAATACAACCAAAATCATTAAGGGGCACTAGATTGCACTTACAATCTCCCCCTTTTGGTGATTGATGACAAATAGGTTAAGTTTTCAATGGGGATAAACATATGAGTGTAAATACTGATATTGAGGAATTCGATTGCAAGATATAGAAGCATCCCACTGAATGTGTGCATATTTGAGAATTTGCTTTGGATAGCAAATGCACATTGTAGAGTAATATCTTGGAGATCTTCCCCTATATCTTGTAATTCATACACGCATTCTACATATAATATGAAGATTTTGAAATGCATGTGAAATATGGTGTCTGACGAATTCACATGCGTGCATTAGGGTACTTTGAGATAAGCATGCAGAAAGCATTTCAAAAGAGTCAGAGCACCATAGGACTTAAGTTTACAACTCATCAGAGCAACACTTCAGAAGAGCAAGAGTTGTAACTTACAAAAAAAACGCCCATATATAGAGACTCGCTTGAAGACTAACTCAAATTTCTTCCTTTGTCCATCGAATGACCAAAAGGGACGAAAAGTGAGGACTAATGCCCCTGAAGAATATCATCATGATGTCGACGGAGGAGCGCCAGCGTTGTCGGGGTCGTCCGTTGAAGTAGGCCCTGCCGCAGTGTCGTTCAAGTCTTCAGCTTCATCCGTCTCGCGCGATGAAAAAATGAACTGGCCGACGACTGTGGAACTTTGACCTTCTTGAATTTCTTCGAAGCTGGCTGAGACCAGTCAAAGTCCTGTTGGAAGCCCATCTCCTTGAGATCTTCAAGCACTATAGAATTCGACAAATAGCCCAATTGCGGTCAAGACTTCATGCAAGTAGTATTGGTTCTTCTTCATATATTTTGAGTGACTGTCATGTTCCTGAAGAATTGCACCAAACTGACGCTTGACCCACTTGTCATTGCGATCAACTTTCTGATGAAGACTAGAAGAAGTTCACGATCAGTCATCATGTAGGGTAATGCAGCAGAAAACAAAAATTTCCGCCCTACGCACCAGCCCAGGACCCCTATGGAGACTGCATAAGGTTTGATCATTTTCGTTACCGACTCGTAGCACAGCGGAAGTAGAGTCGATGACGATCGTCGGTGCAGATCCCCGCAGCTAGATTTACAACCTCCCAACCGCGAGGATGTACTCACTCATCTGCCCCTCGGACAGCCCTCCGGGAGGGCGGTCGGACATTCCCCGGACGGTGTCACGGACAGCCCTTCGGGAGGACCCTTAACTCGGACGGTTACTACAGACAGCCCTCCGGGAGGACACTCGAACAGCCTCTCGGGCAAAAGTACGAAACTACGACCTCTCTACAAGTTGCACACATACGGTGTCATCTATCCGGCAGGGCTTCGCCGTCCAAACTAGTTCCCACCGGAACCCAGACAGCCTTTCGGCTCTACGAAACTCTTTTCGTGGAGGGAGAGAGAAGCCGATAATTGCATGGCATGAGTTAGGCAAGGGATGAAGAGATGGCAGCCCCAACTCCTCCTTTTTAGGCCAAGGCAAGGGTGGGGGGGGATGTTGAAATACCAAAATACCCAAGCTTCATGTCACACATGAAAGGGCATAATGGTAACACAAGGGGGGCACCAAGGGGACACCACCATGGCAGCCCTTGGGCCGGCCCACATCTTGTCAGTCTCTTTGTCATTCTTCACCCTTGCTGAGTAGCGAAGTGAGCATCCTCAAGATCCAATTCATCAATCATTTGAGTTGGTACGAACATAGGATCCAGACTGTGGGGGGCCCCCCAACAAGCCACCAACATGTCTCCATGAAACATGCATCTCCCTAGACAAAAACCACAAACATGCACCCCCGATTCGTGGGATCTTGTCCCCTCGCGCTGAGACAGAATTTTTTCCGCGAAACTTTTTCTGAAAATTCCAGAAGGTCCCAGAACATTTCTAGCACCCTCTAAATTATTCTGGCACGATCCGAAACATTTCGGTGCGGTGGTTTTTATAAGCGGAAAGCATCAACAGCGGTTACGGCAGTTTCGGAACATTTCCGGTTTTTCTCTCTGAAAATTCCCAGAAGTTCCCAGACCAATTGTGGCATCCTCTAAAATTTCCAGGCAGTGCCGAAACCCTTTTTGACCAAATAATATATTCCGAAACAACTTTTCGGTTTTACCGAAACTCTTTCGGTGTTCTCTCTCTCGGAACTCTTCCGTTGTCTCCGAAACATTTTCGGTGACTTTCTCTCAGCTCCCTGTCTAGCGTTCAACAGATAGATGACCCTTAAGCCTGTGTGACCCTATAGGTTCGGTGAAGTATAGACATGACCGGAACTCTTTCCGATCAATGATCAACATCGGAGCCGTGGACACCCATATTGACCCCTATACCCACACGAATAATATTCGAGTGAACCTCCAGTTGCCGTGTGCTATTCCTGTTGCTTCGCGATATGTTACAAATACCGAGTTGAGACATGTTGGCATTCCCGTGGATCAACAATTGTCCACTATGCTAGTTACCTCGTTACCCGGTATTGTTCTCTTTTCTCGTTACCCAGTGTTCCGGCATCCCCGTGATCAAATCACAAAGTGTCTGGCCAGACGATGATGGATACCATAACACCGAGAGGGCCCAGAGATATCTCTCCATTGTCGGAGAGCAAATCCCAATCTCTAGCTATCAATTATTTGACACACTTTTCCATGAACCCGTAAGCGCCGTAATAGCCACCCATTTATGGATGACGTTTAACACCCCAAAGTTCATGAAGCAAGCATGAAGAACCCGAACTCTCATGGTCTAAGGAATCATGCAAACGTTACCATCTCTATGTTATTAACCCTTAACTTGTGACGAATGTATCTCATAGCATAAACATCAATTCGGGTCGATTCAACACAAATGTTCTTCTAACATTGTGCCCTCAAAGTTGCTGGCATAGATATGCCCATGATCAGGAAACAGAACCATCATGCAACACTTGAGCAGTCATAGAGCTTGACTAGGAATACATTTTATCGTTTATTATCCCACACGTGCATATGAGTCTTCCTCCAAGCCTCGTTTTATTGCAGACCCGAGAACCATAGCAGTTATAGCATGGAACATAAACCTAATATGAACAGGGAGATAATTAATAACATTTATTATTGCCTCTAGGGCATATCTCCTACAGACTCCCACTTGCACTAGAGTCAATAATCTAGTTACTGCTAATGCACATCACACCTGTGGCACAACCGGTGTAAATATGCTTCGCTTGTGGTATAGCCTGATGTCCAACGGTCTGACAACTTCAATCCATGTGTATCTTTGCATATCCTCAGGTTTTCACGCTTTCACAAAATTCATATTTTGTGTGGACTGGTTTTGTATGTATGTGAATCACAGGTCGAACCTGGATTCCTCAGACTGAGTTATGGAGCAACTACCTGCAGTAGTGTCCATTGACAAAAGCCATCTTGGAACCATACTAGTTCATGAATGAACTATATGATTCAACATCTTCTTTGTCGCTTTTAAAAGCGGCAACATACTTCACCTCTGTTATAGAATTCGCCACAGTAACTTGTTTGGAACAATTTCCAACTACCGTGCCACCATATTGTGTATTACACAAAACCCTCAATTTAAACCGAAAATCACTTGGAACATGGATGAAGACGTATCGATGTAACCTTTTCCAACGAACTCTTCATGATCTCCACTTGCGAGAAAACATGTCATCAGTGCTACTATAGTACTCAATGACCTTTTTCACTGTTGTCCCATGATCAGAACTTTTGATCACTTTGGTATCTATACTCGCAACAATTTGGGATTACGGACATATCTGGTTGTTTTACATACCATGGAATATATGATTAATCCAAACACAAGAGTGTGTGGAATCTCCATCTTGTATTTTGCTCATCAGTGTTTTGGGACACCGAGTCTTGCAAAAACTCTTTCCATGTGACTTGGCAAGAATCACACTCCTTGGCCCTTTTTAAATGCTAAAAAGTTTAGCATTTTTTGAATATGTATCTTTATTCAGCCCCATCAGGTAAATCTATCTCCAAGATCATCATGCCTAATATAAGGCTATTTAGCCCACACTTCATCGAAAAACCCTTTTCAAATGAAGGTCCTAATTCTGTCAAGAAATTAATTTCCAATTAACAATGTGTTAACAGACACAACGTTTTTAGAAATTTATTATGCTCCCACTTACTTTCTTGAATCAAAGCATCTTTGTTACCCATTGATGAAGTCAAAACCCTTTTGACCATTTCATCAAAACGAAGATTCCAACCTCCATTTTGCTCTCTTCTGTCCATCACTGGAACTCTGAAGTTTGAATACTTACTAGCATCCTCTGGAATACAAAATACCTTGGACTGTAACACATGCAAGTCCTTGGTTTCATTTCCATCATGGAATCCTTTGTCATCCTTGTTTCATATCTCATGATTGAAATATGTATTAATTGCTAGTTCAACCCGAACCGACTTTAAGCATCGCTACGGTGAAACATCCTCATCGTAGCAACTCCTTGAACTGGTTTTTCAAAAGTTGAGCTTTATGGATAAAACATTTTTATCCGTATAGTTTAAGTTCCATAAAATTCGTTAGACTCTAACCTTCCGAAAGGTGTATCAAGATTTTAATCTAAAATCATTTATATGAAACTATCTCGGATTGTATTGGCATTTAGCCAATTCCGGAGTCAGGGCCCATCAACGCTTCCTTGTGTATCGTAGCTATACTGTTGTCTAACAACAATATCTCGTCTGCGCACCTGAGAGGTTTGCACGAGCTTGCCTACGTGTTCAGCTGCAGTTCGACCGAAGTCCATACATTTTATTAGAGACTTCCGTATCAGTCGCAGTAGGAAACTCTGGAATTATTCCTAGTCCTTTTCCTTTGCCTGATGAGAAGATCCTGTTTATCTCTCAGTTGCACTGTTCTCCCACTCACCTTTTTGAAAGAACCATTTTCTTCAAAAACATACCTTCTTTGTGGCAAACCTATTTGCCTCGCATAGTGAGGGAGGAATACCCACATTTTGGGATAACCTACAAAGTAGACTTGTCTGATTTGGAATAGGTTTGTAACCTTTTACACAAGCCCCTTATTCCAAATGTTTAAGAAAAGATATAACATGGTTTGGCGTACCATACCTTGGGTCATTTCAACAGACCGATGGAGCTCTTTTCAGTGTAAAAGCCCAGTCTCTAAAGCATCACTTTAAAAGGGATAATGGCAAATGTATTTATGTCATCTTTGATCTTACCATGTCATAAATGGTTCGATTACATCTTCACGGACTTTCACTCGCTGGTGTTCTGGAAGTGTCAAGTTATGAACCCCCTTTCACAACTCATCAGACATTCGCTAAACTTGTAACTAAATATTCCTTTCTGCAATCGAATTGTAGAAACATAATTTTTCTTGTTACAATAACTTCTACTTCATTTTTGAAAACCTTTTGAATGATTTCAAAAGATCCAGACTTACGTCTCATCAAGTAAATATCCATATATCTACTTGAGTCATTTTTTAAGATAGATAAATCCACTACTAACAACATTTATGTGACTACAACATCAAAATGTATGATCACCAATTTGTTTTTTCTCCTAATGGCCTGTGAACTGTATTTCAGTCACTTCACTTTTCGGAGGAAATTTGCAAGTGTCAGATGATTCAAAATCAAACGACTTCAAAATCCATCATAATGGAATTTTCCATCGGGTTTCTCCAATGTGACCAAATGCAGTGCCACACTTGTGTGGTATTCTCTTAGTCTTCGACATTTAGCGTCAGTGTTATGGATGTATCATATACTATCAATATTCATAACATACATCCCATCTGGATGGAAGCATGGCCTTCATGTTATTCATAATACTGAACAACAATTGTTCTTTTATGAATAACCCTTTTGCAACAACATGTGCAATGGGGCAAGTGTAAAACTCTAAATGAATTATAATGTAATCCAGAGGTATATATTATTATCTATTTCATAACATATATCTCATTCTCAATGAAAGTATGGCCCTTATGTTATTCATAACATCGAACATAAAAAGTTCTCTTATGAACAACCTTCTTGCAAATACCTATGCAAGGGCTAGAGTTTGTGAAAACTCTAAATGAATTATGAAAATAAATACAGACGGTAATACACCGATGGAAGGCATAGTAACATTTACTATGTTACCTGTGTATACCTAAACCTCATTCCGGCTGGTTTTCAGGCCATAGTAGTTCTTACATCTCGAGTTGCACAAAAAAGATGCAATAGGCGGGTATCTTTGTGATTAACTCACAATACCCAAGAATAGTGATTAACATTTATCATAATTCCCAAGAAGTATATCTATGACCAGCCTTCTATACATCAAAAACTTGATGACATTCATACATGAGCTGGATATTCCAGTCTTCTTTCTTATGCCTTTATACTTCTAACAGTTTACTTTTAGTATTTCTCCTACTTCCAGAAGAAGCACCCAACTTAAGAGTGGCTTTAGCCCCGGACTTCTAGGCGTGAAGTTTCACTAACACCCTTCGGACACTTCCTTTCTTATAAGTTGTTGTTTTATTCACCTTTCATCATATGACAGGCGTTCTCTCTGGATCCCTCTCTTATCATTCTAATGCATAGTAAACTCTTTACTAATAGTTTGCAAACAAACACTGCTTGGGATATCTCATATCTTTTGGCCTTTGTTTGTCCCCTGAAAATGATTTTCAGATTCCATGAATATCACATAACTATCCAAACTTTCGAAGTTCGGGTCTCATGGAACAAACATATTGCACTTGACTGAAATGGGAATTCTAGCTTTTGGATCGAAGGACGAGAGTACATGATCCATAGCATAAGTGAGAGAATACCGAAAGTATGGGTAGGACAAAGTCCTTCTCGGCACTCTTGAGGACAATCCTCACATTACGTTACCAACCGTAAAGTTTTAACCAGATATTTACAGCTATTCAATTTTAAGGGAGATGGAAACGCGAGCCATAATTCTACAACTATTTGCAATCACACTTAGACATGTTCAAATTAATTGCACTGAGAATTAAAAATTTAATTCAACAGTGCGCTCCACTCAAATCAATATCCTCATAATTGATTGTGAGTGATTCAAGATCCGCATATCAATTCACGCCATTGACGGGTTCATCACTGATGACGTGAATTTCAATCGTAGGCCAACTTGCCAATCACATCTCATGTACTCTTGTCATCTTTCGATGCGTGTGGTTCCGAGCTCAGGACTGATCTTGCCTGAACGTCAAGACAACCAAGTGATCACGCTGAGGTCTGACTTCACCCCCGCCTTCCCCTCTCTAATCGTTCATGCTCATGTGGAATGGCGCCACCCCGAAAGATACGATTGTAGACGGTGCTACACTTGGGAGAACACTAACTACTTGATATTTTGTGAGATATCACCCTAATAAAAGCGACTACTGCGCAATCAAAGGGTGCACCATAAGGGATAACATCTCAGGCAATTCATAATAGCATATATGGTATAGCCCTTTCTGACGGAGAAGTCTTGTAATTCTTCGTCTTCGGCATTCATCGTGTTCACCTTCGCGAAGATGGCCACCACCTTGTCGATGCACCAGATATATTGCTATCTCTATCTAATAAAATAATGCATTACACAAGGTTGACACCAGGTCAATTAAGTGCAATCATGGCTCCAGCCATCATGCCAAATCATGACACCAGGTCATGTTAATCAATTTACATCATATGTCATCTCATACTAATCAAATTATTATGAGCACTGCTATACCACATCATATGCACATGCAAACCCTCCTGCAAAACCAAGTTAGACCCTCTAATCGGTTCATGCAAAAACTTTTTTACGTGGCTTCTAAGGTTTCGAAACAACCGAAGCTACCAACGTCCAATCATCAAGTATGATAATTCAAGTCGCTAGATTAACTTCGGGTGTATGAAAACCGAGATAATAAAATCTCGAGCCCCATACTAAACTTCATCATACGCATGACCCCCGTGCAGATCATATCTGCATTGCCCTTTCATCTGCGAAACATCCATCTTTCTTTACTAAAGTGGAACCCAAAGAACTGTTAGCACTTGTTGATCTGTCAATCAGCATACTCAGGAGCAGCATGAAAGGATCGCGGATTGCCAGAACTTTGTGAGATTCCACAATGCTGTCAAGATCAGGACTACACAAATTCAAGGGAAGCAACAGAACATCGGGTACAGATTTCATCTGCGACCCGCACAAATAATTTTCACAATAGATCTCATCTACTACCTAATTATTTTGCACACCCATACATCTCATGTATTCTAGATCGCAACCTGCATCTACGCATAGCTGGCTCATGATGCCACTGTAGGGTAACGCAGCAGAAAACAAAAATTTTCCCCTACGCACCAGCCCAGGACCCCTATGGAGACTGCATACAAGGTTTTGATCATTTTCTTACCGACTCGTAGCGCAGCGGAAGTAGAGTCGATGACGATCGTCGGTGCAAGTCCCCGCAGCTAGGATTTACAACCTCCCAACCGGGATGTCCCCTCATCGCCACTCGGACAGCCCTCCGGAGGCGGTCGGACAGTCCCCCGGACGGTGTCCACAACAGCCCTTCGGGAGGACCCTCAAAACTCGGACGGTTCTCATGACAGCCCTCCGGGAGAACTCGAACAGCCCCCGGGCAAAAGATCGAAACTACACCTCTCTACAGATTTTGCACACAACGGGTGTCATCTATCCGGCAGGCTTCGCCGTCCAGAACTAGTTCCCACCGGAACCCAGACAGCCTTTCGGCTCTACGAAACTCTTTTCGTGGGAGGGAGAGAGAAGCCAGATAATTGCATGGCATGAGTTATGAGAGCAAGGGGATGAAGGAGATGGCAGCCCCCAACTCCTCCTTTTATGGCCAAGGCAAGGGGTGGGGTGGGATGTTGAAATACCAAAATACCCAAGCTTCATGTCACACATGAAAGGGCATAATGGTAACACAAGGGGTGCACCAAGGGGACACCACCATGGCAGCCCTTGGGCCGCCCACATCTTGTCCGCCCCCATGGGGGGCCCCCCCCAAGCCACCAACATTCTCCATGAAACAAGCATGCTCCTAGACAAAAGCCACCAAACATGCAACCCCCCTTCGTGGGATCTTGTCCCCCTCGCGCTGAGACAAATGTTTTCCGCGAAACTTTTCTGAAAAATTCCAAAGGTCCCAGAACATTTCTACAGCACCCTCTAAAATTATTCTGGGCACGATCCGAAACCATTTTCGGTGCGGTTGTTTTTTATCAGCGGAAAGCATCAACAGCGGTTACGGCAGTTTCGGAACATTTCCGGTTTTTTCTCTCTCGAAAATCCCAGAAGTTCCAGACCATTCTGGCATCCTCTGAAAATTTCCAGTGGGCCGAAACCCTTTTTGACCAAATAATTATTCCGAAAAACTTTTCGGTTTACCGAAACTCTTTCGGTGTTCTCTCTCTCGGAACTCTTCCGTTGTCCGAAACATTTTCGTGACTTTCTCTCAGACTCCCTGTCTAGCGTTCAACAGATAGATGACCCTTAAGCTGTGACCATAGGTTCGGTGAAGTATAGACATGACCGGAACTCTTTCCGATCAATGATCAACATCGGAGCCGTGGACACCCATTTGACCCCTATACCCACACGAATAAATATTCGAGTGAACCTCCAGTTGCCGTGTGCTATCCTGTTGCTTCGCATATGTTACAAATACCCGAGGTGAGACATGTTGGCATTCCCGTGATCAACAAATTGTCCACTATGCTAGTTACCTCGTTACCGGTATTGTTCTCTTTTCTCGTTACCGTGTTCCGGCATCCCCTGGATCAACACAAAGTGTCTGGCCAGACGATGATGGATACCATAACACCGAGAGGGCCCGAGATATCTCTCCATCGTCGGAGGAGCAAATCCCAATCTCGAGCTATCAAGTTACTTGACACACTTTTCCATGAACCCGTAAGCCGCCGTAATAGACCCCATTTACGGATGACGTTTAACAACCCCAAAGTTCATGAAGGCAAGCATGAAGAACCCCGATACTCTCATGGTCTAAGGAATCTGCAAACTTAACCACTTCTGTGTTATTAACCATTAACTTGTGACGAATGTATCTCATAGCATAACATCATTCGGGTCGATTCCACACAAATGTTCTTCTAACATTGTGCCCTAAGTTGCTGGCATAGATATGCCCATGATCAGGAAAACAGAACCATCATGCACACTTGAGCAGTCTAGAGGCTTAGACTAGGATACATTTTATCTTTATTATCCACACATGCATATGAGTCTTCCTCCTAAGCGTCGTTTATTGAGACCTGAAACCATAGCAGTTATAGCATGGAACATAAACCTAATTATGAAGGGAGATAATTATACATTTATTATTGCCTCTAGGGCATATCTCCTACACATCAGTCATCATACGCGGAGCTGTTTGCTTGAGGATTTGCTTTGAAGCTTTGGCAGGCAGAATCTTGTGTTTGCGAAGTCATCATCATGTGGGGTCATAGGATGCAGCTTTGCGTAACTGTCCATCCAATGGATGATGTGCCTTCATCAATAACAGTTAGCCTTGCCCTTCTCATCAGCTGAGGAAATAGTCCGCTTGAGACTTCATAGGTGGAAAGAAGCTGGATAATTTTGAAGTCAGCCTTATATGAATTGAAGACCTGATCTATGAATTTCATGATCCAGGGAGCATGGGCTTCAACTCAAAGGTGACAGAGCAGCATTGGCAAGTCCCACGAAGAAAATCGTTGTAGTTTAAGGGAATCCCATGTATGATGTTTGAATAGGCAGATTCTTCATGATGCCACACAACTTCTTCGTCATCAGAGTTGTGGCCCTGATTGGACTGAGGTTTTTTTGGTCAAAATGCGTTATACTGTCCTTGGCACATATAGCAAATTCCTGTCACAAGGATGTGGGTTCTTGGAGCTTGGCCAGCCTTCAAAGGCTTCATCAGCACTTGCATCGCAATGTTGTGAGAGTCAGGTTCCTCATGATAAGCTTTGCACCTTCAGTGGGATGACTGACTGGATGGCAGGAAGAATTCAGAGCCGGTGCTTTGTAATGAGTAATTTTCAGACATCTAGTCGAGTACCCATGAATTCACATCATCCACATACCAGTGAGCTGTCCAGTTGTAGCATAGAATTGAAGAATGAGTTCTTCATCCAGTCAGCCGATGTCAGCACAGAAGTTCAAAAGCCCAGCGTCATGAAGAACATTCAGAACAATTTGAAAGCACGGGAGAGACTCCATGTCCACATGAGGAATTGACGATGCTCAAATACCCTTATCCTTGTCAATAAAGTGAAGAATAGAAGTTCATTTGGGCTGTCAGTCCAGAAGCCGCTTGCGTCGAAGTCTTGATGAGTCATATGGATTGAAATCCATGAAGAAATGATGCTCCACAGAATCATCAGCGTTTGAATTTCTCTGGCTTCTTTGTATGAGGATTAAGAAATGGCTTGGGCTGAGAATTTACAGTTGAAGTCTTCGCAGCCTCTTGGTGGACACCTCTGGAGCCACAGACGAGAGAATGCCAGCGGCAAGTTTCATCATCTGCAGTCTTGGTCTCCATTTCCTCAGCAGTAGTAGCTGGAACTCTTCTGGAATAGAAATGAGTGAAGATTGCCGTCCTTCAGAGCCCGTATGAATTTCTTCAGTTGAACAGGGGATTGAGGAACTTGATGCAGAGGAGTGGTCAATGGTGAACTTGGATGATGTCTTTCCCAATAATCATCATTTAGAACTGGTGTATAGACCCAATGTCCACATCCTCATTTTCTTCATCAATTTCTCAACGCCCTCCCTCTTCAGCTATGAACTGATGAGCATGGGCGATGATACCAGTTTAGTTGAAGGGATTCATCCCTTCAATTTCTTCATCCAACTGCTCTGAAGTAGTAGCAAGAAGGATTCTCTTCATCACTGTACACCCCACTGGAATGACATATTCCTCACCAAAGGGAAAAATCTCCTTTGATGGCATTCTTGAATACGAAACCATCAATGGGGGGTGTTGGTGTATGAGCTTGTCAAAGTCTTCACTTTCTTGGGAGCTGAAGGCTCTGCAGTTTTCTGATGCTTTTCTTTCTTACAAGCTCGCCTTCTCAAGCCGCCTTGGTTTTCTTCACTTCTTGATGCAGTAGCAAGGGTGACTTTCTTCATCTGAGATGACTTTGCAGGAGGACATATGAAATTGTGTTGCAGTTTCTTCAGGCACAACTGATGCAGTTGCCCTGACTTCTTCAGATTCTTCAGGCGCAGCTTCAGATGCTTCAACTGCCTGAGTTGTTCTTCAAGACGCAACATTGGAGGTGGCCCTGCATTTTCTTTAGAGCTGGAATTTCTTCGCAGCCCTGGAACTTTCAGTTTCTTCAAGAGTCTGATTTTCATCAGCTGTGCTAGCATTTTCTTCAGTAGCTGAGCAGATGCTCAGCCTGAGGAATTTCATATTGTTGCACTGAGCTACAACGTTTGGTTGAGGGTTTTGGCCGCTTGACAAACCTGACTTTGGCACCTAGCCATCTGCTTGATATGCGTCCAAATTCATCACTGAGACTTGGATCTCCTTTTGAGATTCACAAGTTCATCAGGAGACATGTTTACAACCAATTTTTTCTCAGAAAACACCCTCGTGTATTGAGCTTTCTTCCACTTTTTGTCTGGCCTTTTCAAAACTTCCATTTCCTCTTCATTGATGAAGGCCGTCAACATGTGACCTTTTGGCCAGAGTGAGGTTCAATTCAGGCAAAGGAGTGTTGGGATCCTTATGCCAAGATCAATGAGTCGGATCTTCTTCGGCTCCATAAAGAGACTGCATACAATCTACTGCCTTGGCTCTAGCGGCCTTTCTTGCTGTCTCTGATGATCTCAGCCAATTCTTCATGGCTCAGCTTCATCGTCACTTGACGAAACTTGAAAAGCTACTTGCTTCTTGTGAGACTTGTGCCTTAGACCTCGTCCAGCAGGGCTTGTTCTTCAGCAAGGTTGTACCAGTTCGACGATTGTGGCGGAGCAAGGACACTGCAGAGCTCCTGAAGCACTGAAAATTCTATGGTCCAGTTATGCATGTGGCAAATTGCACAGGTTGCTAAAAGGACTTTGCAGCTGAAAGATGGAATTTTGTGGCAGCTGAGGGAGTTGGAGCTGCCCTGAAGTGGTTGCCCTGGATTGGCCGTGAGGGCTTTGGCTGTTGAGGAACTTGGTTTCACACACAAGCTAATTTCTGTCCAGCATAGTCCCTTCTTATGCTTGCTAAGCATAGGCTCATCGCAGCAGCAGCAGCAGAATCTACCTGAATTTTCTTCTCACAGCTCTTTTGCTGTTTTATGCCAACTTTGGCTTGGCGCTTGGCCCATTCTTTGGGAAATTCCTCTCACCACATACGCCTGATGCTTGATGGTCACTTCTTGACAGGAGCCATAAGGAGGTCTTGGCATGGAGATTTATAGCGAATTTCTTCATGTACTTTCGAGTGGCATAGCGGTATTCCCTCCTTCTCTTGCCCATGCTCTCTTCAAATCCTTTGATATGCACCTTTGCGCTGATTTTTTTTTTCTCCTTGCCATGATAGCTTCCTCAGAGTACATATTCATCATAGAATGCGTGTAGGATTTCAAAAGTTGTATTAGTTTCTTGGCCTCTTTCCTTCCTCCTTCTGAGGTCTTTTACCATCATCCATTTTCTTCCACTTGAGATTTTGAACAATCAAAATTTTTGAGGAGGATGCAAATTTTATCTTCGAGAATGGCTGCAATGAGGTATAGTTGATGAGAAACCTAGTGATTCATCAGCTTCATTTGTACCCTGTGCACCAGAGTATACGTGCGAAGAATTTGGAGGGGGTCATATGTGATCATCAGATGTTTTTTTTTTCAAAAGAAATCAGTTTGAGGAACTTTTGACCAGTGTGGTCTTGACGAATTTCACTAACGCGTGTCTTGACTAGGTTCCAGAGTTGTGTAGATTAAGGAAATGCCACACAATGAGGACATCTTGAAGACAAAAATCAGCTTAGAGAAACAAATCAAGACCAATATGCATCTGGGTGTTTAATTATAGATGAAAGTTGAAGAATAAACATCTTTTGAAGATTTTTGTAGGGAAATCATCACATATCAAAATAGGGCAGAAAACTCTGATTTTAATTACCCCTGTGAGAAAACACGACGAACTGGGAGTAGAAAGTGGAGAGTTCGTCCATTCATAAGATCTCCCACGCCCTAACTTGGCGGCGGGAGACGCTACGGCGGCGGCGGATGAGATTTCCGCGTCCCGGCGCGGTACACACGCTGAGATGGTTGAGGCAATTGAGCTCTGTCCTCACCGCCACGACGATGGCAGATTAGCGGCGGTCCCACTATGTCTGAGAGCTCAGCGAGGATGAGGTCGAGCGGAGTAAAGAACGGACAATGATGTATGGTCTAGGACGGTAGGGGGTATTTATAGCCCAGTGAACATACCCGGTCGGAAGAAATTGGACTAATGTGGGGTCCCCTAACCCTTTCCATCCTAGCGCATGTGTCACCGCACGTTCAAGAGAGGTGGAGCCGTGGTAGATCGTGGTGAGTAGTTTAAAATCCTGTCGTGGGATCGGAACAGTTGTTGAGGCACAAAGCCGAAAATTCATATATGAAAATTTCAACTTTGGTGCGTCACATTCTTCAGCTGACAGGACAACTAGTGAAGAGATTTTGAACGGGTTTCAAATAGAACACCATTGAATAGTTTGTGAACAGACTTGGGTGTGAGTTTAGCATAGAGGGTGACGGGTCCGATCACATTCACTTAAAGAAAGTTCAACTTGAAGAATTAGCAATGAATGAATTGTTTGAGGACTTGAAAACTTAAAACATACATATATATGTCAGTGAAGAACACCAGTCAAAATATGAATAACTTGCAAAGTTAAGAATTGAAAATGAAGATTTGCAAAATGAAGAAAAACTCAGATTGAGATTTTCAACTTTGTGTTGGTTGGTGGCGTGACCCCCCGTATAAAAATGGATGATTTCAGACGCCCGTACATTGTCGTAGGGCTCTGAGAATCAAATTTCTTCTGTTAATTTCTTCACACTTAGAGGGTTAGTCCTTCATTGATTGAAAGAAAAAGGTTACTCACTTCGTGTGTTGCACATCTAAGATCATCAATTGGCATAAGTGTCTTAGGATGTGACGTCTTTTTCAAGAACATTCGAGATTCTAAGGATTTTAGCTCACTAACGGCCCGCGACTTGTCCAAATCTCTTCTTCATCCACGGGCTTTGTGAAGATATCCGCTAGTTTTGTTCTTCAGTCTTCACGGTCTTAATAGAGAGGGTCGCCCTTCAACACATGATTCACGAGAAAATGATGACGAATCTGGATGTGCTTTGTCTTCAAGTGCTGAAACTGGGTTATGAGCAAGCTTGGTGGCATCTCGTTGTCGGCAAGTAAGTTGGCACATCTATCCTGTTGATTGCCGTAGTCCCTGAGGTTGTGCTTCATCCATAGCAATTGTGCAGCATGGAACAAGCATGCAATGTACCCAGCTTCACAGTCCGAGAGTGATACGCGTTCTGCTTCTTCGAGGACAAACATAACTAAGGCATCGTCCGAGGAAATGGCATGTGCCTGATTTGACTTGCTGATCCCACATCACCACATAGTCCAAGTCAGAATAATCCAATGAGATCAAAAACCGAGCCCTTGGTGATAACCATATCCAAGTGTTGGAGTTGAGCTAGATTCGCAAGAATATGTTTTCAGCAGCCCTTAATGTTGTGATTCCTTTCGGTTAGCTTGAAATGGGCACACATGCAAACACTAAGCATAATATCTGGCCTAGATGCACATAAGATACAATAAAAGACCAATCATGCAGCAGTATACCCTTTTTTTTTGATCGAAGTCTCCATCTACACATTTTCACATCAGTTCATAGATGGCCATTTGTGGGCCCTATAGGGATTTGACTGGACTCCTTTGCAATCTTGCATGCCGAATTTCCTCAACACTCCTGAGGTATTCTCTTGAGATCTGAAGATGGTCGTTGCGTTTGTTTGACAGATTTGCGACGAAGAAGAATTTTTTAATTCTCCCATCATAGACATTTGATATTCCTCATCATCATATATGCCAAATTTCGTCACTGTAGGACGTTGGTTAGCACAGCCAAAGATAATATCATCAACATATATTTGGCACACGAATAATTCATCATCATAGGTTTGGGTTTAAAAGAGTTGGGTCAAGTGAAACCGGGTTGAAGCCGTTCTTCTGAGGAATTTCTTCAAACTTCATCATACCAACCCCGAGGGGTCTGCTTGAGGCCATAGAGGGCCTTATTGAGTCGAAGACTTTGTCAGGATGCTTATCGATATTCAAAACCTGGGGGGTTAAGCACATATACTTCTCCTCAGCTTACCACTTGAGGAAATGCACTTTTCACATCCATGTGAATAAGAGGAAATTATGATGGTTTAGCATAAGCAAGCATATCGATAGCCTCAGTCTAGCAACGCTGCAAAAGTTTCACAAAATCGAAATCAATTTCTTTAACATGTGTGGTAGCCTTGCGCTACAAGACGATTCTTAATTCCTCACCACACGGCCATTTTCATCCTGCTTGGTTGCTGTAGATCCATTTTGTGCCGAGATATTATGCTTGGCGTGGGTCTGGTCGCTTGACAAGTTCCCAGACATTGTTGATCTCGAATTGATGTAATTCCTCTTGCATCGCTTGAATCCACTCAGGCTCCAAAATGCCTCGTCAACTTGGTGGGCTCTGTGATAGAGACAAAGCAAGCGCCCACAAAAGTTAGGACAATGTGAAGCTCTTAGCGTGTGAGGGACCTGGTGTGTTTGATGTCATTGATGATTTTCTCCAATCTGGCCTTCATTTGCAACACGCGAGGATAGCAAGGCTGAAACGTTTGATTGGGCTCAGCTTTTCTTCAGAGCCCATTTGCCTCGCTGCACAGTATAGTTTCTTTCATTTCTGGAAATGACTACTTCTTCAGCAGATTCTTCAGTGGGTATACCTCCTCAGTAGCCTGAACTTTGTGTATTCCTCGGGTGACATTTTCCATCTTGCACAGGAGGTAGTGCTCTCTTTGGAGCGCATAGTTTTCAATCGAACCGCACTCTAAGTCAACAACCTTGTTGTGAAAGGTGTTGAAAACTTCTGGAGGTGTGCGAGTCCTTTTCCAACCCAATCAAGCATAAACCCTCATGTGCTTTTGGTGCAAATTTTGGAAGTGTGATGAGGATCCTAATCCACATTTAGCACCGAATACTTTGAAATAACTTACATTGGGTTTTCTTGTCAGTGAGGAGTTCATATGAGTCCTTTTTTTTGAAGAATTTGTGAAGATATACCTGTTGATGATGTGGCACGCAGTATCAATATCCTCAGGCCAGAAGTGACGAGGCGTCTTGTATTCATCAAGCATAGTTGCCGAGCCTCTCAACAAGAGTAATTTTTTCTGCGCTCCCCACAACCGCCAATTTTGCTGAGGAGTATAAGGGCAATAACGCGTGAGTAATACAAGTTCATCAGCTAGTCATCAAGACCTAGTATCTGGAACTCGGTCCATGTCACTCCTGATGTGCTTGATCTTCACACCGAAGTTCGTCGCAGCCCTTAGGAAAATCGTTTGAAGACTTCCTGCACGACATTTTTGTAAGTGAGGATATGCACCCATGTGTAACCGAGATAGTCATCACAATAACAAGCCATATGAGATGCGGTTCATTGTTAGTGTGGCATATAAAGTAGGGCTAAGAGATCCATGTGAAGCAATTCAAAAGGAGAGTGGTAGTCATGATAGTCTTTCGAGGGTGCTTGGTCTGGTCATCTTCCAGCCCACAGCCCCGCACGATGATTTTAGAATTTGCATCCTTCGACCCAATGAACATGCTTCTTCGTTTCGCGGTGTGTGGTAAGTTCCTCATGCCAGCAATGACCTAGGTCGTCGATGCCATAAACCAGCCTTCCTTAAGCTTTTGCAAGTAGACAGGTGGGCAGGCTGTGGTCGCTGCAGGAAATCAACAATAGACAAGTCTTCTCTCCCTAAAGCCTTCGAAGACTTTCGATTGTCAGACTCCATGAGCACAAGGCAACTATATTTTGACCAAAGACAACAACCATAACAAGACGCACAAAGCACTTGAGACAGACATGAGGTTGAATCTAAGGCTCGACAAGCATGACTTTCTCCATGTGTCGATCCTTGAGATCGCAAACCCTACCTAGACACAATACTTGCTTTTGCCTTATCAGCGTAGGTGATAGGCTTCAGATGCGATGGAGATAAAGCATGTCCATCAATAAGTTTCGGTACCGGTCATGTGATTTGTACATCCACTGTCGAGGACCCACTCAGTAGGCTCTGGGTTGATCATCTGTTAATGATAGTGTCTCTTACGAACTCATATACTTCCATCAGTGAAGCATATGACATCAAATTCATCAGATAGAGTTTCACAAGCAACACAATAGATTAGAGTAGTGTGAGGATCGTGAGAAATGAGTATTCATTTTCTGTCATTATCAGCTTGCGTCCTATCACGCTTCAATCTTCAGGTCTCCAACAAATTCTTTCAGACAATTCAAAGTTCGTCTGGAGACTGACCCGGCATAAGAGATTAGTTTTTTTTCTTGCTCACCACCCACTGCGGAGGGGTGGGCAAAAAAGAGTTCATCCTTCTTGTGAGCTCCATACGAGAATGGTGGCATTGAACAGTGCCTTCGTTTCACAGGAGAGGGGTTAGAGTAACATATGAATAAGCAGAGAAATCTTCGAGGACTTATGAACATCATGACTTGAAGCATGTATGCAACCTATTCATAGCGCTAAGATTTTCCCTGCGAAACAGAAGTGGTTTAGCAATGATGCTGTTCAATGGAGATTTGGATCCACGTGAGGAATTTGGATCCATACTGAGGAATTTGTCCGTATGAGGACTTGATCCTTTTTGAAGACTTTGTCCCGTATGAAGAATTTTATCTGGGGTTCTTATTCTTCACAGGTGTGTCATGTCAGGATATCACCAGAAGACCTTTCAAGGCAACCTTTTGGAACCCAGATTTTTTCTTCATATGGTGACCGTTCCTATCCTGCAGTTAAGTTTCCAACATATCTAGCGAAATACTTCACCAACACCACTGCAAGTGGAAAGTCGTGAAGATGTATCGAACGCATTTATACATGGTACGATCAAAGATTGACTAATACATATTTGCCATTATCCCTTTTGTAAAGTGATGCTTTAGAGACTATGGCTTTTCCACTGAAAAGAGCTCCATCAGGCTGTTGAAATGACACCGATGGTATGGTACGCCCAACCATGTTATATCTTTTTCTTAAACATTTTGGAATAGGGGCGTGGTAAAAGGTTACAAACCTATTCCAAATCAGACAAGTTCTCTTTGTAGGTTATCCCCAAATGTTTGGTCTTCCTCCCTCACTATAAAAAATACCGAGTCAAATAGGTTTGCCACAAAGGACGGTAATGGTTTTTTGAAGAAATGGTTCTTTCAAAAGGTGATTGGAGAATAGTGCAACTGGATGAGATAAACATTATCTTAATCTTTCATCATCAGAATCAAAGGAAAGAGACCTGGAAGAAATTCAGAGTTTCCTACTTCTGTCGACTGATACGGAAGTCTCTACAATACTGTAATGGACTTCGGTCGAACTTGCAAGCTTAACCACGTAGGCAAAGCTCGTGCAAACCTATCAGGTGCCCGCGACGAGATATTGGTTTTTGTTGGAAACAGTTATACTACGATACACAAGTAAGCGTTTATGGGCCCGGACTCCGAATTGCTAAATGCCAATACAAAATCCGAGATAGTTTTTCCATATAGTGATTCAAGATTAAAATCTTGATACCCTTCGAGACTTAGAGTCCTAACGAATATTTATGGAACTTAAAACTGTACAGATAAAAATGTTTTAATCCATAAAGCCTCGATTATTGAAATAACAAGTTCAAGGATTTTGACTACTATGAGGTTGTTTCACCGTAGCGATCCTTAAAGTCGGTTTTGGGTTGAACTAGCAATTAATACCTATTTCAGTCATGAGATATGAAACATGGATTTAAATAGGATTTCCATATGATGGAAATGAAACCAAGGACTTGCATGTGTTTACATTCCAAGGTATTTGTCATTCCAGAGGATGCTAGTAAGTATGCAAACTTCAAGTTCCAGCAATGGACAGAAGATAGGCAAATGGAGTTGGAATCTTCGTGTTTTTTGATGAATGGTCAAAGGGGTTTGACTTCATCAATGGGTACGAAGATGCTTAATGATTCAAGAAAGTAAGTGGGAGCATAAATAAAATTTTAAAAATGTTGTGTGCTTAACACATTGTTAATTGGAAATAATTTCTTGACATGAATTAGGACTTCATTGAAGATAGTTTTTCGATTAGTGCTTGTGCTAAATCGCCTTTATATTAGCATGATATCAGGGATGATAGATGTACCAATGGGGCTGAGCAAAATACATTTGACAAGATGCTAAAACTTTTTAGCATTTAAACGCCAGGATGGTCTTGCCAAAGTCCACATGGAAAGATTTTTGCAAGACTTCGGTGTCCTAAAACACTTGATGAGCAAAACTACATGATGGAGATTCCACACACTTTGTGTTTTTGTATTAATCATGTATTCCATGGTATGTGAACACCAGATATGTCCATACTCCCAAGTTGTTGCGATTATGATACCAAGTGATCAAAAGTACTGATCATGGGACAACAAGTGAAAAAAGGTCTTGGGAGGACTAAGTAGCACTGATTACATGTTTTCTCGCAGCGGAGATCATGAAGAGTTTCGTTGTAACGGTTACATCTCGATAATCAGTCTTCATCCATGCTCCCAGCGATTTTCGATTTAAATTGAGGGTTTTTTGTGTAACACACAATATGGGTGGGCCCCACGGTAGTTGAAATTGTTCCACAAGTTTACTGTGGCGAATTCTATAACAGAGGCGAAGTATGTGCCGCGTTTAAAAGCGACAAAGAAGATGTTGATCATATAGTTCCAATTCATGACTTAGTTATGGTTCCAAATGGCTTTTGTCAATGGGCACTACTGTCAGGTTAGTTGCTCCATAACTAGTCTGAGGAATCCAGGTTCCACCTGTGATTCCATACATACAAAACCAAGTCCACACAAATATGAAGTTTGTGAAAGGTGAAAACCGCGAGGAATGCAAAGATACACACAGAGCTGAAATCGTCAGATCCGTTGACATCAGGCTATACCACAAGCGAAGCATATTACAAACACCGGTATGCCCAGGTGTGAAGTGCATTAGCATTAACTAGATTATTGACTCGAGTGCAAGTGGAGTCTGTACAGGGTTGAGATTGCCCTAGAGGCAATAATAATGTTATGATTTATCTCCATGCTCATAATTTAGGTTTATTTTCCATGCTATAAACTGCTATGGTTCTCGAGTCTACAATAACCCCGAGGCTCGGAGGAGACTCATATGCACGTTGGAATAATAAATGGAAAATGTTTCTAGTCTAAGCCTCTGAGACTATAGCTCAAGTGTTGCATGATGGTCCTGTTTTCCTGATCATGGCATGTCTATGCCGCAACTTTGAGGCACAATGTTAGAAGAACATTGGTGTTGACTTCTACCCGATTTGGATGTTATGCTATGAGATACATTCGTCACAATTCCTGGTAATAACCCAGAGATGTTAACGTTTGCATGATTCCTTAAACCATGAGAGTATCGGTTTCTTTCTTCATGCTTGCTTCATGAACTCTTTGGAATTTGTTAAACGTCATCCGTAAATGGGTTCGCTATTAACGGTGGCTTACAGGTTCATGGAAAATTGTGTCAGTAACTTGATACATCGAGATTGGGATTTGCTCCTCCGCCGATGGAGAGATATCTCTGGGCCCTCTCGGTGTGATTGTATCCATCACTCGTCTGGCAGACACATTGTGATTTTGATCACGGGGATCCGTAACACGTTAACGATAAAAGATAACAAACCGGTAACGAGGTAACTAGCATAGTGGACAATTTGTTGATCCACTGGATGCCAACATGTCTCACCTCAGGTATTTGTAACATATCGCGAAGCACAGAATAGCACACGGCAACTGGAGTTTCACTCGAATATTTATTCGTTGGTGGTATAGGGGTCATATGGTGTCCAAACGGCTCCGATGTTGATCCTTGATCGGAAAGAGTTCCGGTCAGGTCTATACTTCACCGAACCTATCTGGTCACACGCTTAAGGGTCATATATCTGTTGAACGCTAGACAGGGAATTCTGAGAGAAAGTCACCGAAAATTTTTCGGAGACAACGGAAGAGGTTCCGAGAGAGAGAACACCGAAAGAGTTTCGGTAAAACGAAAAGTTGTTTCGGAATCTATTATTTGGTCAACAGGGTTTCGGCACCGCCTGGAATTTTTAGAGGATGCCCAAGAAATTGGTCTGGGAACTTCTGGGAATTTTCAATAAGAAAACCGACAAATGTTCCGAAACTGTGCCGTAACCGCTGTTGATGCTTTCCGTCTAAAAACCGACCCACCGAAATAGTTTCGGATCGTGCCCAGATAATTAGAGGGTGCCTAGAAATGTTTCTGGGACCTTCTGGAATTATTCAGAAAAGGTTTCGGGCGGAAAACATCTTGTCTCATCTCATCGCGAGGGGACAAGAATCCCAACGAATCGGGGTTTGCATGGTTGGTGGCTTTTTGTCTAGGGAATCTGCATGGTTTCATGGAGACATGTTGGTGCTTGTTGGGGGCACCCCATGTGGGGGACCAAGATGTTGCCGGCCAAGGGCTGCCATAGTGTGTCCCTTGGTGCCGCCCCTTGTGTACCATTATGCCCTTTCATGTGTGACATGAAGCCTTGGGTATTTTGGTAATTGCAACATCCCCACCCACCCCTGTGCCTTGGGCCTATAAAAGAGGAGTTGGGCTGCGCATCCCTCTTCTCCCCTTGCTCCCAGACTCATGCCATGCAATTATCTGGTTTTCTTCCTCTCTCCCTCCACCACCAAAAAGAGTTTCGTACAAGCCTAAAGGCTGTCTGGGTTCCGGTGGGAACTAGTTTCTGGACGGCGAAGCCCCTTTTGGATATGATGACACCGTATGTTGTGCACTCTGTAGAGAGGTCGTAGTTTCGATCTTAGTGCCCGTGGGGCTGTTCTGAGTGCCGCCCGAAGGGCTGTCCCATGATGTGACGGTCCGAGTTCTGTGAGTCCTCCCGAAGGGCTGTCCGCGACACCGTCCGGGGACTGTCCGACCGCCCCCTCCCGGAGGGCTGTCCGGGTGGCGGTGAGGGTATACTCCCCGCGTTGGGGAGGTTGTAAATCCATAGCTGCGGGGATCTGCACTGACGATCGTCATCGACTCTACTTCCCGCTTACTTCCGCTGCGCTAACGAGTCGGTCACGAATGGATCAAAACCTTGTATGCGTCTCATAGTGTCCTGGGCTGGGGCGTAGGGCGGAAATTTTTGTTTTCGCTGGCGTTACCCTACACGTATGGGGGCTGGGGTGGCAGTTTACTGTCCGGGCATGCCGTGGCAGTGCCCTGGGGACACGGAGGTAGGGAGAGTGCGGCTCTGTCGTGTCAAAATTGGCAGACCCGGGTATGGGGTCCTAGCTTTGGAATCTTGGATGCGGTGTAACAGGAACACGGGAGATGATGTTTACCCAGGTTCGGGCCCCTCTTGATGAAAGGTAAAACCCTACTCATGCTCTTGTTAGATTGATGATGGTGGTAGCTGAAGTGCGTTATATCGACTAGAGGGGGGGGGGGTGAATAGGTCATTTTTACAAATTCGTCACTGAGGAAAGTCACTTGAGGATTTCCCTAAGTAACGCATTAACTAGCTGCCCCCCCCTGCGGAATAAGTACTCAGGTGCAAGCCATAACATGGCACTGTAAACACAGTCATTATGATGATATGTAACGCACGAGCACAGTAGCGGGAAAAACATGATAGCAGGCTGAAGACAAAGTGACCGGAGCAATAGGATTGAGGAAATAAGAAATCTTCCAGTCACCTTCTTCAAACAGTAACAATATTTTTCATCAACACATATGAGGAAATGGAAGGGTTTGAGGAAATAGAACCAGTAGCTCGGTGAAGACAATGATTTGGTAGACCAGTGCCAACTGCTTTGACATCGTACGTCTGGGTGGAGCACTAGGTATTTAAACTGCGGACACACAGTCCACAACCGTATTCTACTTGAGCTAAGGTCCACACAGACCTCGCCCATTCAACTCGTGGAGTCTCGTGAGGATGGGATGCCTCTAAATGACAATTGCATTTTCTCTCGTAGCAGCCACTCAACTATTGGTTGTATGGGGCCGGTATTTATAGCCTAGGGGAGCAGCCCGACATGATAAGACATAAATGCCCTTCAATGATATGACCGTTAGGTGGGTAGGATATTTGGAACAAGCTGGCGCGTATCCAACAACGGCGAAATTTGAGAGCTCATCAAATTCCTCAGGCTTCCAAATGAGTTCCCCTTGTATGCAATCTGCACTGGCGATTCCTAACTCCTCCGTCACGAACAAATTCCTCAGAAGACATATAAGATCTTCGTTCCTGTCACTTGAAGAAATTGACTGAACTGTATGAAGATTTCCAATGGCTTCACTCAAAGGATTGGGTAGGTGTTAGATTTTGAGATGAGCATCACTTGGAAACTTTTTCCTTAGTTTTAATCTCGACCCCGCTTTACAGTACGGTGTTCCTATGACTCAAAAGCGAATATAAAACTAACGAATTCAAAAGTCTTATTAACTTTAACTCTTTAATAATCCTCGCATCAATATCAAAGTCTTCCAGGTCACAACCAATTTTCCTCACTTTCAAAGTCTTCAAGAAAACCAAAATCTTCAAACTGCAGACTCATTTTTTAGGGGTCGACTTTCATCGTAAATATCACTCCTCATAGACGTATAGAACCCGTGTAACCACAAACACATTCGTCTTAACCCTATAAGTCTTCTCAATACAACACCAAAATCATTAAGGGGCACTGATTCCTTACAAATCTCCCCCTTTTTGGTGATTGATGACAAATAGGTTTAAGTTTTCAAATGGGGATAAACATCTGAGTGTAAATCACGATATTGAGGAATTCGATTGCAAAGATATAGAAGCATCCCACTGAATGTTCATATTTGATGAATTTCTTTGGATAGCAAATGCACATTGTAGAGTAATATCTTGGAGATCTTCCCCTATATCTTGTTAATTCATACACGCATTCTACATATAATATGAATACTTTTGAATGCATTCTGAAAATGGTGTCTGACGAATTCATCAATGCGGTGCATTAGGGTACTTTGAGGCATAAGCATGCCGAAAGCATTTCAAAAGAGTCAGAGCACCATAGGACTTAAGTTTTTACAACTCATCACAGAGCACACCACTTCAGAAGCGCAAGTTGTAACTTACAAAAAAAACGCCCATATATAGAGACTCGCTTGAAGACTAACTCAATTTCTTCCATTTGTCCATCGAATGACCAAAGGAGAAAAGTGAGGACTAATTGCCCCTGAAGAAATATCATCATGATGTCGACCGGAGGAAGCGCCAGCGTTGTCGGGGTCGTCCTTGAAGTAGGCCCTGCCGCAGTTCGTTTCAAGTCTTCAGCTTCATCCGTCTCGCGCGATGAAAAAATGAACTGGCCGACGATCTGTGGAACTTTGACCTTCTTGGAATTTCTTCGAAGCTGGCTGAGACCAGTCAAGTCCCTGTTGGAAGCCCGATCTCCTTGAGATCTTCATCCAGGCACTAAGAATTCCGACATAATAGCCCCAATTGCGGTCACAGACTTCATGCAAGTAGTATTGGTCTTCTTCATATATTTTTGAGTGACTGTCCATGTTCCTGAAGAAATTGCAACCAAACGACGCTTGACCCACTTGTCAGGCTATCACTTTCTGAAAGACTTAGAAGAAGTCACGATCAGTCATCATTAGGGTAATGCAGCAGAAAACAAAAATTTCCGCCTACTCACCAGCCCACGGACCCCTATGGAGACTCATCCAAGGTTTGATCTTTTCGTTACCCGACTCGTGCAAGCACAGCGGAAGTAAGTCGATGACGATCGTCGGTGCAGATCCCCGCAGCTAATGATTTACAACCTCCCAACCGCGAGGATGTACTCACTCATCTGCCCCTCGGACAGCCTCCGGGAGGGCGGTCGACATTCCCCGGACGGGTCAACGGACAGAGCCCTTCGGGAGGACCCTTAACTCGGACGGTTACTTACTCAGACAGCCCTCCGGGAGGACACTCGACACCTCTCGGGCAAAAGTACGAAACTACGACCTCTCCTACATAGTTGCACACTACGGTGTCATCTATCCGGCAGGGGCTTCGCCGTCCATAACTATTCCCACCGGAACCCAGATCAGCCGTTTCGGCTCTACGAAACTCCTTTTCGTGGAGGGAGAGAGAAGCCCGAAATTTGCTGGCGATGAGATTAGCGCAAGGGTATGAATGAGATGGCAGCCGCCGCCCCCACTCCCTCCTTTTCTAGGCCCAAGGCAAGGGTGGGGGGGGATGTTGAAAATAACCAAAATACCCAAGCTTCATGTCACACATGAAAGGGCACTAATGGTAACACAAGGGGGGCACCAAGGGACACCACCAGGCAGCCCTTGGGCCGGCCCACATCTTTCAGTCTCTTTGTCATTCTTTTCACCCTTGCTGAGTAGCGAAGTGAGCATCCTCAGATCCAATTCATCAATCATTTGAGTTGGTACAACATAGGATCCAGACTGTGGGGGGCCCCCCAACAAGCCACCACATGTCTCCATGAAAACATGCATCTCCCTAGACAAAAATCCACAAACATGCGACCCCCGTTCGTGGATCTTGTCACCTCCCCTTCTCGCTGAGACAGAATTTTTTCCGCGAAACTTTTTCTGAAAATTCCAGAAGGGCCCAGAACATTTCTAGCACCCTCTAAAATTATTCTTGGCACGATCCGAAACATTTCGGTGCGGTGGTTTTTATAAGCGGAAATCATCAACAGCGGTTACGGTCAGTTTCGTAACATTTCCGGTTTTTCTCTCTGAAAATTCCCGAAGTTCCCAGACCAATTGTGGCATCCTATCCTTAAAATTTCCAGGCAGTGCCGAAACCCTTTTTGACCAAATAGATATATTCCGAAACAATCAACTTTTCGGTTTTACCTAAACTCTTTCGGTGTTCTCTCTCTCGGAACTCTTCCGTTGTCTCGAAACATTTTCGGTGACTTTCTCTCATCTCCCTGTCTAGCGTCAACAGTAGATGACCCTTAAGGCCTTTACCCTATAGGTTTTCGGTGAGTATAGACATGACCGGTAACTTCTTTTCCGATCAATGATCAACATCGGAGCCTGGACACCCATATGACCCCTATACCCACCGAATAATATTCCGAGTGAACCTCCATTGGCCGTTGCTATTCCCTGTTGCATCGCGATATGTTACAAATACCCGAGTTGAGAACATGTTGGTCATTCCCGTGGATCAACAATTGTTCCCTAATGCAGTTACCTCGTTACCCGGTAATTGTCTCTTTTCTCGTTACCAGTTTCCGGCATCCCGTGACAAATCACAAAGTGTCTGGCCAAAGACGATGATGATACCATAACACCGAGAGGGCCCAGAGATATCTCTCCATTGTCGAGAGAGCAAATCCCATCTCTATCTATCAATTTATTTGACACACTTTTCCATGAACCCGTAAGCGCCGTAATAGCCACCCTTTATGGATGACGTTTAACACCCCAAAGTTCATGAAGCAAGATAAGAACCCGAGACTCTCATGGGTCTAAGGAATCATGCAAACGTTACCCATCTCTATGTTATTAACCCTTACTTGTGACGAAATGTATCTCATGCATAAACATCATTCGGGTCGATTTCAACCCAAATGGTTCTTCTAACATTGTGCCACTGCAAAGTTGCTGGCATAGATATGCCCATGATCAGGAACACAAACCATCATGCAACACTTGAGCAGTTCATATATGCTTGAGCTAGGATACATTTTATCGTTTATTATCCCACACGTGCACTATGAGTCTTCCTCCAAGCCTCGTTTTATTGCAGACCCGAGACCATAGCAGTTATAGCTGGAACATAAACCTAATATGAAACAGGGAGATAATTAATAACATTTTATTATTGGCCTCTAGGGCATATCTCCTACGACTCCCACTTGCACTAGAGTCATAATCTAGTTACTGCTATGCACATCACACCCTGTGGCACAACCGGTGTAAATATGCTTCGCTTGCTGGTATAAGCCTGTGTCCAACTGTCTGACAACTTCATATCGCATGTGTAATCTTTGTCATATCCTCAGGTTTTCACGCTTTCCACAAAATTCATATCTTTGTGTGGACGTGGTTTTTGTATGTATGGTGAATCACAGGTCGAACCGGATTCCTCAGACTTGAGTGATGAGCAACTAACTCCTGCAGTATGTCACATTGACAAAGCCATCTTGGAACCATACTACGTTCATGAATGATTATGATCTCAACACTTCTTTGTCGCTTTTTAAAAGCGCAACATACTTCAACCTCTGTTATAGACTGTCGCCACAGTAACGTTGTTTGGAACATTTCCAACTACCGTGCCACCATTTGTGTATTACACAACCCCAATTTAAACCGAAAATCACTTGGAAACATGGATGATACTGTATCGATGTAACCTTTTCCAACGAACTCTTCATGATCTCCACTTGCGAGAAAACATGTATCAGTTGCTACTATGTACTCAATGACCCTTTTTCACTGTTTGTCCCATGACGAACCTTTTGATCACTTGGTATCTATACTGCAACAATTTGGATTACGGACTTCTGGTTGTTTTACATACCATGGAATATATATTAATCCAAACACAAGAGTGTGTGGAATCTCATCTTGTATTTTGCTCATCAGTGTTTTGGGACAACCGATCTTGCAAAAACTCTTTCCATGTGACTTCGGCAAGAATCACTCTACTCCTTGCCCTTTTTAATGCTAAAAGTTTGAGCATTTTTTGAATATGTATCTTTATTCACCCCATCAAAGGTAAATCTATCTCCAGAGATCATCATGCCTATATCAAGGCTATTTAGAGCCCATCACTTCATCGAAAAACCCTTTTCAAAATGAAGGCCTAATTTCGTGTCAGAAATTAATTTCCAATTTAACAATGTGTAACAGACACAACTTTTAGAAATATTATTATGCTCCCACTTACTTTCTTGAAAATCACAAGCATCTTGTGTTACCCATTGATGAGTCAAAAACCCTTTTGAACATTTCATCAAAACTGAAGATTCCAACCTCCATTTTGCTCTCTTCTGTCCATCACTGGAACTCTGAATTTGAATACTACTAGCATCCTCTGGAATTAACAAAATACTTGGACTGTAACACATGCAAGTCCTTGGTTTCATTTCATCGATGGATATCCTTTCGTCCTCCTTGTTTCATATCTCATGATTGAAATAGTATTAATTTGCTAGTTCACCCGAACCGACTTGAGCATCGCTAGGTGAAACATCCTCAGCGGAGGCAACTCCTTGAACTGGTTGTTTCAACAAGTTGGCTTTTGGATAAAACTTTTTATCCGTATTAGTTTAAGTTCCATAAAATTCGTTAACTCTAACCTTCCGAAAGGTGTATCAAGATTTTTAATCGTAAAACATTTATATGAAACTATCTCGGATTGTTTGGCATTTAGCCAATTCCCGGAGTCAGGGCCCATCAACGCTTCCTTGTGTATCGTAGCTATACTGTTGTCTAACAACAATATCTCGTCTGCGAACCTGAGAGTTTGCACGAGCCTTGCCTACGTTGTTCACTGCCAGTTCGACCGAAGTCCATACAATTTTATTAGAGTCTTCCGTATCAGGCGCGCAGTAGAAACTCTGGAATTATTCCTATGTCCTTTTCCTTTGCCTGATGACGAAAGATCCTGTTTTATCCTCGTCGAGTTGCACTGTTCTCCACTCACCTTTTGAAAGACCATTTCTTCAAAAAGCATACCTTCTTTGTGGCACAACCTTTTGCCTCTGCAAGTGAGGGAGGAATACCCCACATTTTGGGATAACCTACAAAGTAGCACTTGTCTATTTGGAATAGTTTGTAACCTTTTACACAAGCCCCTTATTCCAAATGTTTTAAGAAAGAATATAACTGGTTTTGGCGTACCATACCTTGGCGCATTCAACAGACCGGATGGGCTCTTTTCAGTGTAGAAAGCCGCAGTCTCTAAGCATCACTTTAAAAGGGATATGGCAAATTATTTATGTCATCTTTGATCTTCACCCATGTCATAAATGGTTCGATTACATCTTCACGGACTTTCGACTCGCCTGGTGTTCTGGTAAGTGTCACGTTATGAACCCCCTTTCACAACTCATCAGACCATTCGCTAAACTTGTAACTGAAATATCTTCTGCAATCGAATTGTAAAACAATAATTTTTCTTGTTTACAATCACTTCTACTTCATTTTTGAAAACCTTTTGAATGATTTCAAAAGATCCAGACTTACGTCTCATCAAGTAAATATCCAATATTCTACTTGATCATTTTTTAAGATAGATAATCCACTACTAACACATTTATCGGACTACAATACATCAAATGTATGATCACCAAGGTTTGTGTTTTTCTCCTAATGCCTGGAACCTTATTTCAGTACTTCACTTTCGAGGAATTTGCAAGTGTCAGATGATTGCAAAATCAAACGGACTTCAAAATCCATCACATGGAATTTTCAGTCGGGTTTCTCCAATTTGACCAATGGCAGTGCCACAACTTGTGTGTAATTCTCCTAGTCTTACACATTTAGCGTCAGTGTTATGGATGTATCATAGTACTATCATATTCATAACATAAACAATCCCATGCTGGATGGAAGCATGCCGTCATGTATTCATAATACTGAACAACATTGTTCTTTTATGAATAACCCTTTTGCAACAACAGTGTGCAAGGGGTCTATATGTAAAACTCTCAAATGATTTCATTAATGTAATCCAAGGTAATATATTATTATCTTATTTCATAACATATATCTCATTCTCAATGAAAGATGGCCCTTATGTTATTCATACTCGAACATAAAAAGTTCTCTTATGAACAACCTTCTTGCAAGAATACCTCATGCAACTTGGCTAGAGTTTGTGAAAACTCTAAATGAATTATGAAAATAATACAGACGGTATACAAAACACAACCGATGGAAGGCATAGTACATTTACTATGTTACCCTGTGTATACCTAAACCTCATTCCCGGCTGGTTGTTCAGGCCATAGTAGTTCTTACATAACCTCGAGTGCACATAAAAAAAAAAAAAGACTGCAATAGAGCGGGTATCTTTGTGATTAACTCACAATACCCAAGATCAGTGATTAACAATTTATCATAATTCCCAAGAAGTATATCTATGACCGCCTTCTATACATCAAAAACTTGTAGACATTCATACATGAGCTGGATATTTCCCAGTCTTCTTTCTTAGTGCCTTATATAACTTCTAACAGTATTCACTTTTTAGTATTTCTCCTATTCCAGAAGAAGCATCCCAACTTAAGAGTGGCTTTAGCCCCGGACTTCGTAGGCGTGGAAGTTTCACTAACCCCTTCGAACACTTCCTTCTCTTAAGAAGTTGTTGTTGTTATTCAACCTTTCATCATATGACAGGCGTTCTCCTGGATCCATCTCTTATCATTCTAATCATAGTAAAAACTCTTTTACTAATAGTTTTGCAACAAACACTGCTTGGGATATCTCATATCTTTTGGCCTTTGTTTGTCCCCTGAAAATGATTTTCAGATTCCCATGAATATCACATCACTATCCACTTTCGAGTTCGGGTTCTCATGGAAAGCAAACATATTGCACTTGACTGAAATGGGAATTCTAAGCTTTTGGATCGAAGGACGAGAGTCACGGATGATCCATAGCATAGTGGAGAGAATACCGAAAGTAGCCGGTCAGACAAAGTTCCTTCTCGGCACTCTTGGACCAATCCTCACATTACGTTACCAACCGTAAAGTTTTAACCAGATATTTCACAGCTATCAATTTAACGGGACGATGGAATACGCGAGCCATAATTCTAACAACTATTATGCAACACACTTAGCACATGTTTCCAAATTAATTGCACTGAAGAATTAAAAAGTTTAATTCAACATGCGCACCACTCAATCAATATCGCTCATATTGATTGTGAGTGATTCAAGATCCGCATAGTCAATTCACGCCATTGACGGGTTCATCACGATGACGTGAATTTCAATCGTAAGGCCACTTGCCAATCACATCTCTATGTCACGCTTGTCATCTTCGTGCGTGTGGTTCCGAGCTCAGGCTGTCTTGCCTGAACGTCAAGACACCAAGGATCACGCATGAGGTCTGACTTCACCCCCGCCTTCCCCTCTCTAATCGTTCATGCTCATGTGTATATGGCGCCCCCCGAAAAGATACTTGTTGTAGACGGTGCTACACTTGGGAGAACACTAACTACTTGATATTTTGTGAGATAATTCACCTAATAAAGCGACTACCGCGCATCACAAGGGTGCACCATAAGGGATCAACATCTCAGGCAATTCATAATCGCATAATATGGTATAGCCCTTTCTGACGGAGAAGTCTTTCAATTCTCGCTTCGCATTCCATCAGTGTTCACCCTTCGCGAAGATGGCCACCACCTTGCGCATGCACCAGATCATATTGCTATCTCATATCTAATAAATAATGCATTACACAAGGGTTGAACACTCAGTCAATAACGTTCAATCATGGCTTCTCCAGCCATCATGCCATCATGACACCAGGTCATGCTTAATCAATTTTACATCATATCGTCATCTCAATACCTAATCAAATTATTATGAGCACTGCTTACCACATCATAATGCACATGCAAACCCTCCGCAAAAACCAAGTTAGAACCCTCTCATCGGTTCATGCAAAACTTTTTTTAAACGTGGCTTCTAGGTTTTCGAAACACACCGTAAGGCTCCAACGTCCAATATCAAGTATGATAATGCAAGTCGCTAGATTAACTTTCCAGGGTGTATGAAAACCGAGGATAATAAAATCTCGAGCCCCATACTAAACTTCATCATACGCATGACCCCCCCACCCGTGCAAGATATATCTGCATTGTTGCCTTTCATCTGCGAACATCATCTTTCTTTAACTAAAGTGGAACCCAAAAACTGTTAGCCACTTTGTTGATCTGTCACTCAGCATAACTCGGATCAGCATGAAAGGAATCGCGGATTGCCCAGAACTTTGTGAGATTCGCACAATGCTGTCAAGATCAGGACTACACAAATTCAAGGGAACAACCAGAACATCGGTTACAGATTTCATCTGCACCCGACAAATAATTTTCATCAATAGATCTCATCTACACCCTAATTATATTTGCCACACCCTACATCTCCATGTATTCTATGATCGCAACCTGCAATCTACGCATAGCCTGGCTCATGAGCCACTGTAGGGTACGCAGCAGAAAACAAAAATTTGCCCCTACGCACCAGCCAGGACCCCTATGGAGACTTCATACAGGTTTGATCATTTTCTTTACGACTCGTAGCGCAGCGGAAGTAGAGTCGATGAGATCGTCGGGGCAAATCCCCCGCACTAGGATTTACAACCTCCCCAACTTCGAGGATGTCCCCTCACTCTGCCCTCGGACAGCCCTCCGGTAGGCGGTCGGACAGTCCCCCGGACGTGTCCACAACAGCCCTTCGGGAGGACCCTCAAACTCGGACGGTTTAACTCAGACAGCCCTCCGGGAGAACTCGTAACAGACCCCTCGGCAAAAGTATCGAAACTACTACCTCTCTACAGATTTTGCACACAGACGGGTGGCATCTATCCGCATGGCTTCGCCGTCCAGAACTAGTTCCCACCCCCACCGGAACCCAGACAGAGCTTTCGGCTCTACGAAACTCTTTTCGTGCGGAGGGAGAGAGAAGCCAGATAATTGCTGGCAATGAGTTTAGAGCAAGGGGATGAAGGAGATGGCATGCCCCCCAACTCCCTCCTTTTATCGCCAAGGCAAGGGGTGGGGTGGATGTTGACATACAAAATACCCACAGCTCATGTCACACATGAAAGGGCATAATGGTACACAAGTGGGTCACCAAGGGGACACCACCATGGCAGCCCTTGGGACGCGCCCAAACATCTTGTCCGCCCCTCCATGGGTGGTGCCCCCCCCAGCCACACATTCTCCATGAACAAGCATGCTCCTAGACAAAAGCCACCAAACATGCAACCCCCGCTTCGTGGGATCTTGTCCCCGACCCTCGCGCTGAGACAACAGTTTTCCGCGAAACTTTTCTGAAAAACTTCCAGAAGGTCCCAGAACATTTCTAGCCTAGCACCCTCTAAAATTTATTCTGGGCAGATTCCGAACCTTTTCGGTGCGGTTGTTTTTTATCAGCGGAAAGCATCAACAGCGGTTACGGCAGTTTCCGGAACATTTCCGGTTTTTTTCTCTCTCTGAAAAGTCCCAGAAGTTCCAGACCCATTCTGGCATCCTCTGAAAATTTCCAGTGGGCCGAAACCCTTTTTTTGACCAAATAATTTATTCCGAAACAATTTTCGGTTATACCGAAACTCCTTTCGGTGTTCTCTCTCTCGGAACTCTTCCGTTGTCCGAACATTTTCGGTTGACTTTCTCTCCCTCAGACTCCGATCCCTGTCTACGTTCCAAACAGATAGATGACCCTTAAGCTGTTTTGACCGATAGGTTCGGTGAGTATAGACATGACCGGAACTCTTTCCGATCAATGATCAACATCGGAGCCGTGACAACCCTATTTGACTCCCTATACCCACAATCGAATAAATATTCGAGTGAACCTCCATTGCCGTGTGCTATGCCTGTTGCTTCGCTATATGTTACAAATACCCGAGGTGAGACATTTGGCATTCCCGTTGATCAACAATTGTCCACTATGCTAGTTACCCTCGTTACCGGTATTGTTCTCTTTTCTCGTTACCAGTGTTCCGGCATCCCCAATGGATCAATCACAAAGTGTCTGGCCAACGTGATGATACCATAACACCGAGAGGGCCCCGAGATATCTCTCCTCGTCGGAGGAGCAAATCCCAATCCGAGCTATCAAGTTACTTGACACACTTTCCATGAACCCGAAGCCGCCGTAATAGACCCCATTACGATGCGTTTAACCAACCCCAAAGTTCATGAAGCAAGCATGCGAACCCCGATACTCTCATGTCTAAGGAATCGTGCAAACATTACCACTCTGTGTTATTAACTCATTAACTTGTGACGAATGTATCCATACATAACATATTCGGGTCGATTTCCACACAAATGTTCTTCTAACATTGTGCCCCATCAAGTTGCTGTGGTCATAGATATGCCCATGATCAGGAAAACAGAACATCAGCACACTTGGAGCCAGTCATAGAGGCTTGACTAGGATACATTTTATCGTTTATTATCCACACATGCATATGAGTCCTTCTCCTATAGCGTCGTTTTAAATTGCAGCCTGAAACCATAGCAGTTATAAGCATGGACATAAACCTAATTATGAACGGGAGATAATTACTCACATTTATTATTGCCTCTATGGCATATCTCCTAACATCAGTCATCATACGGGAGCTGTTTGCTTGAGGATTTGCTTTGAAGCTTTGGCAGCAGAATCTTGTGTTTGCCGAAGTCATCATCATGTGGCAAGATGCAGCTTTGCGTAACTGTCCATCCAATGGATGATTGCCTTCATCAATAACAGTAGCCTTGCCCTTCTCACAGGCTGAGGAAATAGTCCGCTTGGTACTTCATAGGTGGAAAGAAGCTGAGATAATTTTGAAGTCAGCCTATCATGAATTGAAGACACTGATCTATGAATTTCATGATCCAGGGAGCATCGGGCTTCAACTCCAAAGGTGACAGAGCAGCATTGGCCAAGTCCTCACGAAGAAAATCGTTGTAGTTTAAGGGGAATCCCATGTATGATGTTTGATAGAGCAGATCTTCATGATGCCAACAACTTCTTCGTTCCTCAGAGTTGTGGCCCTGATTGGACTGATGGTTTTTTTGGTCAAAATGCGTTATTACTGTCCTTGGCACATATATGCAAATTCCTTCACAAGGATGTGGGTTCTTGGAGCTTGGGCCAGCCTTCAAAGCTTCATCAGCACTTGCATCCAAGTGTTTGTGGAGAGTCAGGTTCCTCATCGATAAGCTTTGCACCTTCAGTGGGATGACTGACTGGATGGCAGGAAGAATTCAGAGCCGCTGTGCTTTGTAATGAAGTAATTTTCAGACATCAGTCGAGTACCCATGAATCACATCATCCACATACCAGTGAGCTGCAGTGTAGCATAGAATTGAAGAATAGTTCTTCAGTCCAGTCAGCCGATGTCAGCACAGAAGTTCAAAACCCAGCGTCATGAAGAACATTCAGACATTTGAAAGCACGGGAGAACTCCATGTCCACATGAGAAGTTGACGATGCTCAAATATCCCTATCCTTGTCAATAAAGTGAAGAATAGAAAGTTCATTTGGCTGTCAGTCCAGAACCGCTTGCGTCGAAGTCTTGAATGAGTCATATGGATTGAAATTCCATGAAGAAATATGCTCATCTAGAATCATCAGCTTTGAATTTCTCTGGCTTCTTTGTATGAGGATAAGTGGCCTTGGGCTGAGATTTACAGTTGAAGTCTTCGCAGCCTCTTAGGTGGACACCTCTGGAGCCACAAGACGGAGAATGCCAGCGGCAAGTTTCAATCATCTGCAAGTCTTGGTCTCCATTTCCTCAGCAGTAGTAGCTGGAACTCTTCTGGAATAGAAATAGTGGAAGATTGCCGTCCTTCAGAGCCCGTATGAATTTCTTCAGTTGAACAGGGGATTAGGAACTTGATGCAGAGGAGTTGGTCAATGGTGACTTTGGATGATGTCTTTCCCAATAATCTCATTTAGAACTGGTGTATAGACCCAATGTCCACATCCTCATTTTCTTTCTTCATCAATTTCCTCAACCCTCCCTCTTCAGCTATGACTGAAGCATGGGCGTGATACCCAGTTTAGTTGAGGGATCTCATCCCTTCAATTTCTTCATCCAACTGCCTGAAGTAGTAGGCAAGAAGGTTCTCTTCATCACTGTCACCCCACTGGAATGACATATTCCTCACAAAGGGAAAATCCCTTTGATGGGCATTCTTGATATACGAAACCCCATCCAATGGGGGGGTTGGTGTATGAGCTTGTCAAAGTCTTCACTTTCTTGGGAGCTGAAGGTCTGGCAGTTTTCTGATTGCTTTTCTTTCGTTACAAGCTGCCTTCTCGCCGCCCTTTTGGTTTTCTTCACTTCTTGATGCAGTGCAAGGGTGACTTTCTTCATTGGATGACTTTGCGGAGGATCATATTGAATTGTGTTGCAGTTTCTTCCAGGCACAACTGATGCAGTTGCCCTGACTCTTCAGATTCTTCAGGCGCAGCTTCAGATGCTTCACTGCCTGAGTTGTTCTTCATTCAGACGGCAACATTGGAGGTGGCCCTGTCATTTTTCTTTAGTAGTCTGGAATTTTCTTCCGCAGCCCTGGAACTTTCAGTTTCTTCAAGAGTCTGATTTTCATCCAGTGTCTAGCATTTTCTTCAGTAGCTGAGCGATGCGTCAGCCTGAGGATTTCATATTGTTGCCTTGAGCTCAACGTGTTGGGATTGAGGGTTTTGGCCAGCTTGACAAACCTGACTTTGGCACCTAGCCAATCTGCTTGATATGCGTCCAAATTCATCACTGAGATCTTGGATCTCCTTTGCAGATTCACAAGTTCATCAGGAGACATGTTTTACAACAAATTTTTTCTCGAAAACACTCCTCGTGTATTGAGCTTTCTTCACTTGTCTGGCCTTTTCAAACTTCCATTTCTCTTCATTGATGAAGGCCGTCAACATGTACCTTTGCCAAGTGAGTTTCAATTCAGGCAAAGGAGTGTTGGGATCCTTATTCCATAGATCAATGAGTCGGATCTTCTTCGGATCCATAAAAGATGCACAATCACTGCCTTGGCTCTAGCGGCCTTTCTTGCTGTACTCCTGATGATCTCAGCCAATTCTATTCTTCATGGCTCAGCTTCATCGTCACTTGACGAACTTGAAAAGCTACTTGCTTCGTGTGAGACTTGTGGCCTTGAGAACTTCGTCCAGGCAGTGCGCTTGTTCTTCAGCAAGGTTGGACCAGTCGAAGATTGTGGCGGAGCTAAGGAACTTGCAGATCTCCTGAAGCAATAGAAAATTCTATGGTCCGTTACATGTGGCAATATTCACAGGTGCTAAAAGGACTTTGCAGCTGAAAGATGGGATTTTTGTGCAGCTGAGGGAGTTGGAGCTGCCCTGAAGTGGTTGCCTGAGGAATTGGCCGTGAGGGCTTTGCTGTTGAGGAACTTGGTTTCACACACAAGCTAATTTCTTCAGCATAGCCTTCTAGCTTGCTAGCAGAGGCTCATTCGCAGCAGCAGCAGCAGAATCTACCTGAATTTCTTCACAGCTCTTTTGCTGTTTTATAGCCAACTTGCTTGGCGCTTGGCCTTCTTGGGAAATTCCTCACCACGCCTGATGCTTGATTGGTCAGCTTCTTGACACTGGAGCCCATAATGGAGTCTTGGGCATGGATGATTTATCGCGAATTTCTTCAGTACTTTCGAGTGCATAGCGGTATTTCCCTCCTTCTCTTGCCATCTCTCTTCAAATCCATTTGAATGCACCTTTGGCGCTGATTTTTTTTTCTCCTTGCCTGAGTGCTTCTCAGGAGTACAATATTCATCATAGATGTCTCAGGATTTCAAAGTTGTATTAGTTTCTGGCCTCTTTCCTTCCTCCTTCTGAGGTCTTTTACCTCATCCATTTTCTTCACTTGAGATTTTGAACAATCAAAATTTTTGAGGAGGAATGCAATTTTATCTTCGAGAAATGGCTGCAATGAGGTAAGTTGATGAGAAACCTAGTGTTCAGTCAGCTCATTTGTACCTGTGCACGAGTATACGTGCGAAGAATTTGGAGGGGGTCATAGTGTGATCATCAGATGTTTTTTCAAAGAATCAGTTTGAGGAATTTGACCAGTGTGGTCTTGAGAATTTCACTAAGCGTGTCTTGACTTAGGTTCCAGAGTTGTGTAGATTAAGGAAATCCGACACAATTGAGGATCTTGAAGACAAAAATATCGCTTAGAGAAACAAATCAAGACCAGATTCATCTGGGTGTTTAATTATAGAGAAGTGTGAAGAATGAAACATCTTTTGAAGATTTTTGTGGGAAATCATCACATATCAAAATAGGGCAGTAAAACTCTGTTTTAATTACCACCCTGATGAAGAACAAACACGACGGAACTGGGAGTAGAAAGTGGAGAAGTTCTCCATTCATACAGATCTCCCACTGCCCTAACTTGCGGCGGGAGACAGCTACGTGCGGCGGCGGATGAAGATTTCCGCGGTCCCGGCGCGAGTACTACCGCTGAGATGTTGAGGCATTGAGCTCTTCCTCACCGCCAGACGATGGCAGATTAGCGGCGGTCCCACACTATGTCTGAGAGCTCGAGCGAGGATAGGTCGAGCGGAGTAAAGAAGACGGAAGCAATGCAATATGTTATGTGGTCTAGGACGGAGGGGGTATTTATAGCCAAGTGGAAAACATACCCGTCGGAAGAAATTGACGAATGTGCCCCTAAACCTTTCCATCCTAGCGACATGTGTCACCGCAACGTTCAAGAGAGGTGGAGCCCGTGGTAGATCGTGGGTGAGTAGTTTAATCCTTTCGGGGATCGGAACAGTTTTGAGGCATCAAAAGCCGAAATTCATATATGAAAATTTCAACGTTTGGTGCGCACATTCTTCAGCTGACCGGACAACTGTGGAAGAGTTTGAACGGGTTTCAATAGAACGACCATGAATAGTTTTGTGAA
Organism: Thinopyrum elongatum; assembly: GCA_011799875.1. Lineage (NCBI taxonomy): Eukaryota > Viridiplantae > Streptophyta > Magnoliopsida > Poales > Poaceae > Thinopyrum > Thinopyrum elongatum. Next base: position 35,433,532 of record CM022297.1, on the reverse strand, counting down.
CAGACTTGGGGTTGAGTTTAGCATAGAGGGGACGGGTCGATCACATTCACTTAGAAGAAAGTCAACTTGAAGAATTAAGCAATAATGAATCTGTTTAGGACTTGAAAACTTAACATATCTATATAGTCAGTGAAGAACACCAGTCAAAATATGAATAACTTGCAAAGTTGAAGAATTGAAAATGAAGAATTTGCAAAATGAAGAAAACTCCAGATTTGAGATTTTTTCAACTTTGTGTTGGGGGTGGCGTGACCCCCCGTATAAAAATGGATGATTTTCAGACGCCCGTACATTGTCGTAGGGCTCTGAGAATCAAATTTCTTCTGTTAATTTCTTCACACTTAGAGGGTTATCCTTCATTGATTGAAGAAAAAGGTTACTCCTTCGTGTGTTGCACATCTAAGATCATCAATTTGCATAAGTGTTAGGATGTGAGTCTTTTCAAAGAACATTCGAGATTCTAAGGATTTTAGCTCACTAACCTCCCGCGACTTGCCAAATCTCTTCTCATCCAAGGAGCTTTGTGAGATTCCGCTAGTTGTTCTTCAGTTTCACGTCTTATAGAGTATGGGGTCGCCTTCAACACATGATTCACGAGAAAATGATGACGAATCTGGATGTGCTTTGCTTCAAGTGCTGAACTGGGTTATGAGCAATCTTGGGGCACTCTCGTTGTCGCAAGAGAGTTGGCACATTCTATGTTGATTGCCGTAGTCCCTGAGGGTTTTGCTTCATCATAGCAATTGTGACAGCATGAACCAGCATCAATGTACTCCAGCTTCAGCAGTCCCGAGAGTGATAACGCAGTCGCTTCTTCAGGACAACATAACTAAGGCATCGTCCGAGAAATGGCATGTGCCTGATTTGACTTGCTGATCCCACGATCACCATCATAGTCCAGAGTCAGATATCCAATGAGATCAAAACCGAGCCCTTGGGATAACCATACTCCAAGTGTTGGAGTTGAGCTAGATTCGCAGGAAATATGTTCACAGCCCTTAGTTGTGATTCTTTCGGTGTAGGCTTGGAAATGGGCACACATGCAAACACTAAGCATCATATCTGGCCTAGATGCACATAAGATACAATAAAAGACCAATCATGCAGCAGTATACCCTTTTTTTTTGATCGAAGTCTCCATCTACACATTTTCACATCAGTTCATAGATGGCCATTTGTGGGCCCTATAGGGATTTGACTGGACTCCTTTGCAATCTTGCATGCCGAATTTCCTCAACACTCCTGAGGTATTCTCTTGAGATCTGAAGATGGTCGTTGCGTTTGTTTGACAGATTTGCGACGAAGAAGAATTTTTTAATTCTCCCATCATAGACATTTGATATTCCTCATCATCATATATGCCAAATTTCGTCACTGTAGGACGTTGGTTAGCACAGCCAAAGATAATATCATCAACATATATTTGGCACACGAATAATTCATCATCATAGGTTTGGGTTTAAAAGAGTTGGGTCAAGTGAAACCGGGTTGAAGCCGTTCTTCTGAGGAATTTCTTCAAACTTCATCATACCAACCCCGAGGGGTCTGCTTGAGGCCATAGAGGGCCTTATTGAGTCGAAGACTTTGTCAGGATGCTTATCGATATTCAAAACCTGGGGGGTTAAGCACATATACTTCTCCTCAGCTTACCACTTGAGGAAATGCACTTTTCACATCCATGTGAATAAGAGGAAATTATGATGGTTTAGCATAAGCAAGCATATCGATAGCCTCAGTCTAGCAACGCTGCAAAAGTTTCACAAAATCGAAATCAATTTCTTTAACATGTGTGGTAGCCTTGCGCTACAAGACGATTCTTAATTCCTCACCACACGGCCATTTTCATCCTGCTTGGTTGCTGTAGATCCATTTTGTGCCGAGATATTTATGTATGAGATGTCTATATGATGTAAATTGATTAACAGACCTGCATGTCATGATTTGGCATGATGGCTGGAGCCATAAGATTGCACTTTAAATGACCTGTGTGTCAATCTTGTGTAATGCATTATTTATTTAGCTATAGAGATAGCAATATTATTGGTGCATCGACAAGGTTGTGGCAATCTTCGCGAAGGTGAACACCGACGCAAATGCGAAGATGAAGAATCAAGACTTCTCCGTCAGAAAGGGCTATACCATATCATGCTATTATGAATTGCCTGAGATGTTTATCCCTTATGATGCACCCTTCTTGATTGCGCAGTAGTCGCTTTTATTAGGGTGATCTCTCACTTCAAAATATCAAAGTAGTTAGTGTTCACCCAAGTGTAGCACCGTCTGTAATTCGTATCTTTTCGGGGTGCGCCAGTCCACATGGGTACGAACGAATCGAGAGGAATGAGGCGGGTGAGGTCAGACCTCGCAGCAAGATCACTTGGTTGTCTTTGACGTTCAAGCAGGATCGTCTTGAGCTCGGAACACAACCCATCGAAAGATGAACAAGAGTCACATGGAGATGTGATCGGCAGTTTGCCTACCAATTGAATTTATTGTCAGTGATGTCCACATCAATGGCATTGAATCGAAGTGTGGGTTGTATCACTCACAAATCAATTATGAGAGATATTGATTTGAGTGGGAGCGCACTGTTGAATTAAGTTGTTTAATTCTCAGTGCAATTAATTATGAACTCTGTCTAAGTGTGATTTGCAAAATAGTTGTAGAATAATGGCTCGCGTTTCCCACTTCACTATAAAATTGAATAGGCTGTTAAATATTGGTTAAAACTTTACGGTTGGAACGTAAGTGAGGAGTGCCTCAAGAGTGCCAAGAAGGAATTGTCCCATCACATACTTTCGATATTCTCTCACTTATGCTATGGATCATGTAACTCTTCCTTCGATCCAAAAGCTAGAATTCCGTTTAGTCAAGTGCAATATGTTTGATTCCATGAGACCCGAACTTCAAAAGTTTGGATAGTTATGTGATATTCATGTAATCTGAAAATCATTTTCAGAGACAGGCAAAGGCTAAAAGATATGAGATATCAAAGCAGTGTTTGTTTGCAAACTATTAGTAAAGGAGTTTACTATGCATTAGACTGATAAGAGAGGGATCCAAGAACGCCTGTCATATGATGAAAGGTGAATAAAACAACAACTTAAAGAAAAAGGAAGTGTCCGAAGGGTGTTAGTGTGACTTACACACCTAGGAAGTCCGGGGCTAACGCCACTCTAAGTTGGGTGCTTCTTCTCTGAGAGTAGGAGAAATACTGAAAGTTAAACTGTTAGAAGTATAAAGGCAATAAGATAGAAGACTGGAATATCCAGCTCATGTATGAATGTCAGCAAGTTTTGATGTATAGAAGGCTGGTCAAAGATATAGTTTGGGAATTATGGTAAACATGTTAATCACTAATTTTGGATATTGTGAGTTAATCACAAAGATACCCGCTTGACTGCATTTTGTTGCAACTCGATGTAAGAACTACTAGGCCTGAAGACTAGCCAGGAATGAGGTTGAGATACACACATGGAACATAGTAAATGTTACTATACCTTCCATCGGTGTATTCCCTATGTATTTATTTTCATAATTCATTTAGAGTTTTCACAAACTCTAGCCCTTTGCATAAGGTATGTTGCAAGAAGGTTGTTCATAAGGAACTTTTGATGTTCGGTGTTATGAATAACATAAGAGCCATACTTTCATTATGAATGAGATGTATGTTATGTATATGTTAATAATATTTACTCTATGTTTACTTTCATAAATCATTTTAGAGTTTCATACACTCTTGCCCATTGCACAATGTTTTGTTGCAAAAGAGTTGTTCATAAAAACAACAATGTTGTTCAGTATTATGAATAACATGAAGGGCCATAATTCCATCAAGGTGGGATGTTGTTATATATTGATAGTAATATGATACATCCATAACACTGACGCTAAATGTCGCAAGACTAAAAGAATACCACAAAAGTGTGGGACTGCATTTGGTCACATTGGAGAAACCCGCATGGAAAAATCCATTATGATGGATTTTGAAGTCGTTTGATTTTGAATCATCTGACACTTGCAAATTTCCTCCGAAAAGTGAAGGACTGAAATACCGTTCACAGGACATAAGGAATGAGCAACAAACGTATTGGTGATCATACATTTTGAGTGTGTGTAGTTCAATAAATGTTGTTGCAAGTAGTGGATTTATCTATCTTCAGAAATGACTCAAGGAGATATATGGATATTTACTTGATGAGGACGTAAGTCTGGATCTTTTGAAATCATTCGAAAGGTTTTCAAATATAAAGTAGAAGTTACTGTAACAAGAAAATTATGTTTCTACATTTGATTGCAGAAAGAATATTTGAGTTACAAGTTTAGCGAATGCTGATGAGTTGTGAAAGGGGTTTCATAACTTGCCACCTCCCGGACACACTGCAAGTGGAAAGTCCTTGGAGATGTAATCGAACCATTTATGACATGGTAAGATCAAAGATGACATAAATACATTTGCCATTATCCCTTTTAAGTGATGCTTTAGAGACTATGGCTTTACACTGAAAAGAGCTCCATCAGGTCTGTTGAAATGAAACCATGGTATGGTACGCCCAACCATGTTATATCTTTTCTTAAACATTTGGAATAGGGGCTTGTGTAAAGGTTACAAACCTATTCCAAATCAGACAAGTTCTACTTTGTAGGTTATCCAAAATGTTGGGTATTCTCCCTCACTATACCGCGGAAATAGGTTTGCCACAAAGGACGGTATGGTTTTTGAAGAAAATGGTTCTTTCAAAAAGGTGAGTGGGAGAATAGTGCAACTGGATGAGATAAAAAGTATCTTCATCATCAGATCAAAGGAAAGAGACCTTGGAAGAAATTCCAGAGTTTCCTACTGCGACTGATACGGAAGTCTCTACAATAAAATGTATGGACTTCGGTCCCCGTTGGTCGAACTTGCAGCTGAACCACGTAGGCAAGGCTCGTGCAAACCTCTCAGGTGCGCAGACGAGATATTGTTGTTAGACAACAGTATACCTACGATACACAAGGAAGCGTTGATGGGCCCTGACTCCGGAATTGGCTAAATGCCAATACAATCCGAGATAGTTTCCATATAAATGTTTCAAGATTAAAATCTTGATACACCTTTCGGAAGACTTAGAGTCTAACGAATTTTATGGAACTTAAAACTGATACGGATAAAAATGTTTTATCCATAAAGCTCGACTTGTTGCAATAACAAGTTCAAGGAGTTGACTACGATGAGGTTGTTTCACCGTAGCGATGCTTAAAGTCGGTTTGGGTTGAACTAGAAATTAATACATATTTCAGTCATGAGATATGAAACATGGATGACAATAGGATTTCCATATGATGGAAATGAAACCAAGGACTTGCATGTGTTACAGTCCAAGGTATTTTGTCATTCCAGAGGATGCTAGTAAGTATGCAAACTTCAGAGTTCCAGCAATGGACAGAAGAGAGCAATGTGGAGTTGGAATCTTCGTGATTTGATGAAATGGTCAAAAGGGTTTTTGACTTCATCAATGGGTAACGAAGATGCTTGTGATTCAAGAAAGTAAGTGGGAGCATAATAATATTTCTAAAAACGTTGTGTGCTTGACACATTGTTAATTGGAAATAAATTTCTTGACATGAATTAGGACTTCATTTGAAAATAGTTTTTCGATGAAGTGCTTGGGCTAAATCGCCTTTATATTAGGCATGATAATCTATGGAGATAGATTTACCTAATGGGGCTGAGCAAAGATACATATTGACAAGATGCTAAAACTTTTTAGCATTTAAAACGCCAAGGAGTGGTTCTTGCCAAAGTCACATGGAAAGAGTTTTTGCAAGACTCGGTGTCCCTAAAACACTGATGAGCAAAATACATGATGGAGATTCCACACACCTTTGTGTTTGGATTAATCATGTATTCCATGGTATGTGAAACAACAAGATATGTCCGATACTCCCAAGGTGTTGCGAGTATAGATACCAAAGTGATCAAAAGTACTGATCATAGGACAACAGTGAAAAGTGTCATTGAGTGCAAGAGTAGCTCTAATGACATGTTTTCTCGCAAGCGGAGATCATGAAGAGTTCGTTGTAAAAGGTTACATCGATACAGTCTTCATCCATGCTCCAAGCGATTTTCGATTTAAATTGAGGGTTTTTGTGTAACACACAATATGGTGGCACGGTAGTTGGAAATTGTTCCAAACAAGTTACTGTGGCGAATTCTATAACAGAGGCGAAGTATGTTGCCGCTTTTAAAAGCGACAAAGAAGATGTTGAATCATATAGTTCATTCATGAACTTAGTATGGTTCCAAGATGGCTTTTGTCAATGGGACACTACTGCAGGTAGTTGCTCCATAACTCAGTCTGAGGAATCCAGGTTCGACCTGTGATTCACATACATACAAAACCAAGTCCACACAAAATATGAATTTTGTGAAAGCGTGAAAACGCGAGGATATGCAAAGATACACACAGAGCTGAAATCGTCAGATCCGTTGGACATCAGGCTATACCACAAGCGAAGCATATTTACACCGGTATGCCTCAGGTGTGAAGTGCATTAGCATTAACTAGATTATTGACTCTAGTGCAAGTGGGAGTCTGTAGCAGATATGCCCTAGAGGCAATAATAAATGTTATTATTTATCTCCATGCTCATAATTAGGTTTATGTTCCATGCTATAACTGCTATGGTTCTCGAGTCTACAATAACCACGAGGCTCGGAGGAAGACTCATATGCACGTGTGGAATAATAAATGGTAAAATGTATTCCTAGTCTAGCCTCTGAGACTAGCTCAAGTGTTGCATGATGGTCCTGTTTTCCTGATCATGGGCATGTCTATGCCAGCAACTTTGAGGGCACAATGTTAGAAGAACATTTGTGTTGAATCGACCCGAATTGATGTTATGCTATGAGATACATTCGTCACAAGTTCATGGTTAATAACACAGAGATGGTTAACGTTTGCATGATTCCTTAGACCATGAGAGTATCGGGTTTCTTCATGCTTGCTTCATGAACTTTGGGATTTGTTAAACGTCATCCGTAAATGGGTCGCTATTACGGTGGCTTACGGGTTCATGGAAAATTGTGTCAAGTAACTTGATAGCTCGAGATTGGGATTTGCTCCTCCGACGATGGAGAGATATCTCTGGGCCCTCTCGGTGTTATGGTATCCATCATCGTCTGGCCAGACACATTGTGATTTGATCACGGGGATGCCGGAACACGGTAACGAGAAAAGAGAACAATACCGGTAACGAGGTAACTAGCATAGTGGACAATTTGTTGATCCACGGGAATGCCAACATGTCTCACCTCAGGTATTTGTAACATATCGCGAAGCAACAGGAATAGCACACGGCAACTGGAGGTTCACTCGAATATTTATTCGTGTGGGTATAGGGGTCAATATGGGTGTCCACGGCTCCGATGTTGATCATTGATCGGAAAGAGTTCCGGTCATGTCTATACTTCACCGAACCTATAGGGTCACACGCTTAAGGGTCATATATCTGTTGAACGCTAGACAGGGAGTCTGAGAGAAAGTCACCGAAAATGTTTCGGAGACAACGGAAGAGTTCCGAGAGAGAGAACACCGAAAGAGTTTCGGTAAAACCGAAAAGTTGTTTCGGAATATATTATTTGGTCAAAAAGGGTTTCGGCACCGCCTGGAAATTTTTAGAGGATGCCAGAATTGGTCTGGGAACTTCTGGGAATTTTCAGAGAGAAAAACCGAAAATGTTCCGAAACTGCCGTAACCGCTGTTGATGCTTTCCGCTGATAAAAACCACCGCACCGAAAATGTTTCGGATCGTGCCCAGAATAAATTTAGAGGGTGCTAGAAATGTTCTGGGACCTTCTGGAATTATTCAGAAAAAGTTTCGCGGAAAACATCTTGTCTCAGCGCGAGGGGACAAGATCCCACGAATCGGGGGTTGCATGTTTGGTGGCTTTTTGTCTAGGGAGCATGCATGTTTCATGGAGACATGTTGGTGGCTTGTTGGGGGGCCCCCCATGGGGGGGACAAGATGTGGGCCGGCCCAAGGGCTGCCATAGTGGTGTCCCCTTGGTGCCCCCCTTGTGTTACCATTATGCCCTTTCATGTGTGACATGAAGCTTGGGTATTTTGGTATTTCAACATCCCACCCCACCCCTTGCCTTGGCCTATAAAAGGAGGAGTTGGGGCTGCCATCTCCTTCATCCCCTTGCTCTCATACTCATGCCATGCAATTATCTGGTTTCTCTCTCCCTCCCACCAAAAGAGTTTCGTACAGCCGAAAGGCTGTCTGGGTTCCGGTGGGAACTAGTTCTGGACGGCGAAGCCCTGTTGGATAGATGACACCGTATGTGTGCAACTCTGTAGAGAGGTCGTAGTTTCGATCTTAGTGCCCGTGGGGCTGTTCGTGAGTGCCTCCCGAAGGGCTGTCCATGTGACGGTCCGAGTTCTGTGAGTCCTCCCGAAGGGCTGTCCGCGACACCGTCCGGGGACTGTCCGACCGCCTCCCGGAGGGCTGTCCGGGTGGCGGATGAGGGTATACATCCCCGCGGTTGGGAGGTTGTAAATCCTAGCTGCGGGGATCTGCACTGACGATCGTCATCGACTCTACTTCCGCTGCGCTACGAGTCGGTAACGAAATGATCAAAACCTTGTATGCAGTCTCCATAGTGGTCCTGGGCTGGTGCGTAGGGCGGAAAATTTTTGTTTTCTGCTGCGTTACCCTACACGGATGGGGGCTGGGGTGGCAGTTGACTGTCGCGGGCATGCCGGGGCAGTGGCCCTGGGGACACGGAGGTAGGAGAGTGCGGCTGTCGGTGTCAAAATTGGCAGACCTCGGGGTAGGGGTCCCGAGCTGTGGATCTTGGATCGGTGGTAACAGGAACAAGGGAGATGATGTTTACCCAGGTTCGGGCCCTCTTGATGAAGGTAAAACCCTACGTCATGCTCTTGTTTAGATTGATGATGGTGTATCTGAAAGTGCGTTATATCGACTAGAGGGGGGGGGGGTGAATAGGCGATTTTTACAAATTCGTCACTGAGGAAATTCAACTTGAGGAATTTCCTAAGTAACGAATTACTAGCTGCGGAATAAGTACTCAGGTGCAAGCATAACATGGCAGTAACACAGTCATTATGATGATATGTAACAAGCACAGAGCACAGGTAGCGGGAAAACAGGATAAGCAGGCTGAAGACAAAGTGACTGAAGAAATAGGATTGAGGAAATAGAGAAAATCTTCAGTCAAAGTCTTCAAACAGTAACAATCAAGTTCATCAACACATGAATGAGGAAATGGAAGGGTTGAGGAAATAGAACCAGTAGCTCGGTGAAGACAATGATTTGGTAGACCAGTTCCAACTGCTGTGACAGTCGTACGTCTGGTTGGAGCAGCTAGGTATTTAAACCTGAGGACACACAGTCCACACCGTATTCTACTTGAGCTAAGGTCACACAGACCTCGCCCAATCACTCGTGGTAAGTCCTCGGAGGATGGGATGCTCTAAATGACAAGTGTCAGTTTCTCTCGGAGCAGCCAACCAACTAGTGGTTGTAGGGGGCGGCTATTTATAGCCTAGGGAGCAGCCCGACATGATAAGACATAAATGCCCTTCAATGATATGACCGTTAGGTGGGTAGGATATTTGGACAGCTGGCGCGTAGCACAACAACGGTCGGAAATTTGAGCTCTCAAATTCCTCAGGGCTATCATGTTCCTCACTTGTAGGCAATCTGCACTGGCGAATTCCTAACTCCTCAGTCAGAACAAATTCCTCAGAGAATAGAAGATCTTCGTCTCTGTCACTGAAGAAATTGACTGAACTGTATGAGATTTCCAATGGCTTCACTCGAAAGGATTGGGTAGGTGTAGGATTTTGAGATGAGCATCACTTGGAAACTTTTCCTTAGTTTTATCTCGACCCCCTTTAACAGTACGGTGTTTCCTATGACTCAAGAAAGAGAAAATAAAACTACGAATTCAAAAGTCTTAACGCTTTATAATCCTCGCATCAATATCAAAGTCTTCAAGGTCACACCAATTTCCTCACTTTCAAAGTCTTCAAGAAAACCAAAATCTTCAACTGAAGACATTCATTTTTAGGGGTCGACTTTCATCGTAAATATCAAACTCCTCATAGACTTATAGAACCCGTGTATACTCACAAACACATTAGTCCCTTAACCTATAAGTCTTCAATACACCAAAATCATTAAGGGGCACTAGATGCACTTACAATCTCCCCCTTTTTGGTGATTGATGACAAATAGGTTAAGTTTTCAATGGGGATAAACATATGAAGTGTAAATACTGATATTGAGGAATTCGATTGCAAGATATAGAAGAACTCCCACTGAAGATGTGCATATTTGAGGAATTTGCTTTGGATAGCAAATGCACATTGTAGAGTAATATCTTGGAGATCTTCCCCTATATCTTGTAATTCATACACGCATTCTACATATAATATGAAGAATTTGAAATGCATGATGAAATATGGTGTCTGACGAATTCAGCATGCGTGCATTAGGGTACTTTGAGGAATAAGCATGCAGAAAAGCAGTTCAAAAGAGTCAGAGCACCATAGGACTTAAGTTTACAACTCATCAGAGCAAACACTTCAGAAGAGCAAGAGTTGTAACTTAACAAAAAAAACGCCCATATATAAGAGACTCGCTTGAAGACTAACTCAAATTTCTTCCCCTTTGTCATCGAATGACCAAAAGGGACGAAAAGTGAGGACTAATGCCCCTGAAGAATATCATCATGATGTCGACGGAGGAGCGCCAGCGTTGTCGGGGTCGTCCGTTGAAGTAGGGCCTGCCGCAGTGTCGTTCAAGTCTTCAGCTTCATCCGTCTCGCGCGATGAAAAATATGAACTGGCGACGAGCTGTGGAACTTTGACCTTCTTGAATTTCTTCGAAGCTGGCTGAGACCAGTCAAAGTCCTGTTGGAAGCCCATCTCCTTGAGATCTTCAGCACTATAGAGATTCGACAGAATAGCCCAAGTGCGGTCAAAGACTTCATGCAAGTAGTATTGGTTCTTCTTCATAGTATTTTGAGTGACTGTCATGTTCTGAAGAATTGCACCAAACTGACGCTTGACCCACTTGTCATTGCGATCAACTTTCTGATGAAGACTGAGGAGAAGTTCACGATCAGTCATCATGTAGGGTAATGCAGCAGAAAACAAAAAATTTCCGCCCTACGCACCAGCCCAGGACCCCTATGGAGACTGCATACAAGGTTTGATCATTTTCGTTACCGACTCGTAGCACAGCGGAAGTAGAGTCGATGACGATCGTCGGTGCAGATCCCCGCAGCTAGGATTTACAACCTCCCAACCGCGAGGATGTACTCACTCATCTGCCCCTCGGACAGCCCTCCGGGAGGCGGTCGGACAGTCCCCCGGACGGTGTCACGGACAGCCCTTCGGGAGGACCCTTGAAACTCGGACGGTTACTCAGACAGCCCTCCGGGAGGACACTCGAACAGCCTCTCGGGCAAAAGTACGAAACTACGACCTCTCTACAGAGTTGCACACATACGGTGTCATCTATCCGGCAGGGCTTCGCCGTCCAGAACTAGTTCCCACCGGAACCCAGACAGCCTTTCGGCTCTACGAAACTCTTTTCGTGGGAGGGAGAGAGAAGCCAGATAATTGCATGGCATGAGTATGAGAGCAAGGGGATGAAGGAGATGGCAGCCCCAACTCCTCCTTTTATAGGCCAAGGCAAGGGGTGGGGTGGGATGTTGAAATACCAAAATACCCAAGCTTCATGTCACACATGAAAGGGCATAATGGTAACACAAGGGGGGCACCAAGGGGACACCACCATGGCAGCCCTTGGGCCGGCCCACATCTTGTCAGTCTCTTTGTCATTCTTTCACCCTTGCTGAGTAGCGAAGTGAGCATACTCAAGATCCAATTCATCAATCATTTGAGTTGGTACGAACATAGGAATCCAGACTGTGGGGGGGCCCCCCAACAAGCCACCAACATGTCTCCATGAAACATGCATGCTCCCTAGACAAAAAGCCAACAAACATGCAACCCCCGATTCGTGGGATCTTGTCCCCTCGCGCTGAGACAAGATGTTTTCCGCGAAACTTTTTCTGAAAAATTCCAGAAGGTCCCAGAACATTTCTAGCACCCTCTAAAATTATTCTGGGCACGATCCGAAACATTTTCGGTGCGGTGGTTTTTATCAGCGGAAAGCATCAACAGCGGTTACGGCAGTTTCGGAACATTTCCGGTTTTTCTCTCTGAAAATTCCCAGAAGTTCCCAGACCAATTGTGGCATCCTCTGAAAATTTCCAGGCAGTGCCGAAACCCTTTTTGACCAAATAATATATTCCGAAACAACTTTTCGGTTTTACCGAAACTCTTTCGGTGTTCTCTCTCTCGGAACTCTTCCGTTGTCTCCGAAACATTTTCGGTGACTTTCTCTCAGACTCCCTGTCTAGCGTTCAACAGATAGATGACCCTTAAGCCTGTGACCCTATAGGTTCGGTGAAGTATAGACATGACCGGAACTCTTTCCGATCAATGATCAACATCGGAGCCGTGGACACCCATATTGACCCCTATACCCACACGAATAAATATTCGAGTGAACCTCCAGTTGCCGTGTGCTATTCCTGTTGCTTCGCGATATGTTACAAATACCCGAGGTGAGACATGTTGGCATTCCCGTGGATCAACAAATTGTCCACTATGCTAGTTACCTCGTTACCGGTATTGTTCTCTTTTCTCGTTACCGTGTTCCGGCATCCCCGTGATCAAATCACAAAGTGTCTGGCCAGACGATGATGGATACCATAACACCGAGAGGGCCCAGAGATATCTCTCCATTGTCGGAGGAGCAAATCCCAATCTCGAGCTATCAAGTTATTTGACACACTTTTCCATGAACCCGTAAGCCGCCGTAATAGCCACCCATTTATGGATGACGTTTAACAAACCCCAAAGTTCATGAAGCAAGCATGAAGAAACCCGATACTCTCATGGTCTAAGGAATCATGCAAACGTTAACCATCTCTATGTTATTAACCATTAACTTGTGACGAATGTATCTCATAGCATAAACATCAATTCGGGTCGATTCAACACAAATGTTCTTCTAACATTGTGCCCTCAAAGTTGCTGGCATAGATATGCCCATGATCAGGAAAACAGAACCATCATGCAACACTTGAGCCAGTCATAGAGGCTTGACTAGGAATACATTTTATCGTTTATTATCCCACACGTGCATATGAGTCTTCCTCCAAGCCTCGTTTTATTGCAGACCCGAGAACCATAGCAGTTATAGCATGGAACATAAACCTAATTATGAACAGGGAGATAATTAATAACATTTATTATTGCCTCTAGGGCATATCTCCTACAGACTCCCACTTGCACTAGAGTCAATAATCTAGTTACTGCTAATGCACATCACACCTGTGGCACACCGGTGTAAATATGCTTCGCTTGTGGTATAGCCTGATGTCCAACGGATCTGACAACTTCAGATCCATGTGTATCTTTGCATATCCTCATGTTTTCACGCTTTCACAAAATTCATATTTTGTGTGGACTTGGTTTTGTATGTATGTGAATCACAGGTCGAACCTGGATTCCTCAGACTGAGTTATGGAGCAACTACCTGCAGTAGTGTCCCATTGACAAAAGCCATCTTGGAACCATACTAAGTTCATGAATGAACTATATGATTCAACATCTTCTTTGTCGCTTTTAAAAGCGGCAACATACTTCACCTCTGTTATAGAATTCGCCACAGTAACTTGTTTGGAACAATTTCCAACTACCGTGCCACCATATTGTGTATTACACAAAACCCTCAATTTAAATCGAAAATCACTTGGAACATGGATGAAGACTGTATCGATGTAACCTTTTACAACGAACTCTTCATGATCTCCACTTGCGAGAAAACATGTCATCAGTGCTACTATAGTACTCAATGACCCTTTTTCACTGTTGTCCCATGATCAGAACTTTTGATCACTTTGGTATCTATACTCGCAACAATTTGGGAGTATCGGACATATCTGGTTGTTTTACATACCATGGAATATATGATTAATCCAAACACAAGAGTGTGTGGAATCTCCATCTTGTATTTTGCTCATCAGTGTTTTGGGACACCGAGTCTTGCAAAAACTCTTTCCATGTGACTTCGGCAAGAATCACTCCTTGGCCCTTTTTAATGCTAAAAAGTTTTAGCATTTTGTGAATATGTATCTTTATTCAGCCCCATCAGGTAAATCTATCTCCATAGATCATCATGCCTAATATCAAGGCTATTTAGCCCAAGCACTTCATCGAAAAACCCTTTTCAAATGAAGGCCTAATTCGTGTCAAGAAATTTAATTCCAATTTAACAATGTGTCAAGCACACAACGTTTTTAGAAATATTATTATGCTCCCACTTACTTTCTTGAATCACAAGCATCTTTGTTACCCATTGATGAAGTCAAAAACCCTTTTGACCATTTCATCAAAACATGAAGATTCCAACTCCATTTTGCTCTCTTCTGTCCATCACTGGAACTCTGAAGTTTGAATACTTACTAGCATCCTCTGGAATGACAAAATACCTTGGACTGTAACACATGCAAGTCCTTGGTTTCATTTCCATCAGATGGATATCCTTTCGTCATCCTTGTTTCATATCTCATGATTGAAATATGTATTAATTGCTAGTTCAACCCGAACCGACTTTAAGCATCGCTACGGTGAAACATCCTCATCGTAGTCAACTCCTTGAACTTGTTATTTCAACAAGTTGAGCTTTATGGATAAAACATTTTTATCCGTATTAGTTTTAAGTTCCATAAAATTCGTTAGACTCTAAGCCTTCCGAAAGGTGTATCAAGATTTTAATCTTAAAACATTTATATGAAAACTATCTCGGATTGTATTGGCATTTAGCCAATTCCGGAGTCAGGGCCCATCAACGCTTCCTTGTGTATCGTAGCTATACTGTTGTCTAACAACAATATCTCGTCTGCGCACCTGAGAGGTTTGCACGAGCCTTGCCTACGTGGTTCAGCTGCAAGTTCGACCGAAGTCCATACATTTTATTGTAGAGACTTCCGTATCAGTCGCAGTAGGAAACTCTGGAATTACTTCCTAGGTCTCTTTCCTTTGACCTGATGACGAAGATACTGTTTATCTCGTCGAGTTGCACTGTTCTCCCACTCACCTTTTTGAAAGAACCATTTTCTTCAAAAAGCATACCGTTCTTTGTGGCAAACCTATTTGCCTCGGCATAGTGAGGGAGGAATACCCAACATTTTGGGATAACCTACAAAGTAGCACTTGTCTGATTTGGAATAGGTTTGTAACCTTTTACACAAGCCCCTTATTCCAAATGTTTAAGAAAAGATATAACATGGTTGGGCGTACCATACCTTGGCGTCATTTCAACAGACCTGATGGAGCTCTTTTCAGTGTAAAAGCCGCAGTCTCTAAAGCATCACTTTAAAAGGGATAATGGCAAATTTATTTATGTCATCTTTGATCTTACCATGTCATAAATGGTTCGATTACATCTTCACGGACTTTCGACTCGCAGTGGTGTTCTGGGAAGTGCAAGTTATGAAACCCCTTTCACAACTCATCAGACATTCGCTAAACTTGTAACTGAAATATTCCTTTCTGCAATCGAATTGTAGAAACATAATTTTTCTTGTTACAATAACTTCTACTTCATTTTTGAAAACCTTTTGAATGATTTCAAAAGATCCAGACTTACGTCTCATCAAGTAAATATCCATATATCTACTTGAGTCATTTTTTAAGATAGATAAATCCACTACTAACAACATTTATCGGACTACATACATCAAATGTATGATCACCAATAAGTTTGTTGTTCGTTCCTAATGGCCTGTGAACGGTATTTCAGTCACTTCACTTTTCGGAGGAAATTTGCAAGTGTCAGATGATTCAAAATCAAACGACTTCAAAATCCATCATAATGGAATTTTCCATGCGGGTTTCTCCAATGTGACCAAATGCAGTGCCACACTTGTGTGGTATTCTCCTAGTCTTACGACATTTAGCGTCAGTGTTATGGATGTATCATATTACTATCAATATTCATAACATACATCCCATCTGGATGGAAGCATGGCCCTTCATGTTATTCATAATACTGAACAACAATTGTTCTTTTATGAATAACCCTTTTGCAACAACATTGTGCAAGGGGCTAGAGTGTAAAACTCTAAAATGAATTATGAATGTAAATCCAGAGGTAATATATTATTATCATTATTCATAACATATATCTCATTCTCAATGAAAGTATGGCCCTTATGTTATTCATAACATCGAACATAAAAAGTTCTCTTATGAACAACCTTCTTGCAAGATACCTCATGCAATGGGCTAGAGTTTGTGAAACTCTAAATGAATTATGAAAATAAATACAGACGGTAATACACCGATGGAAGGCATAGTAACATTTACTATGTTACCTGTGTATACCTAAACCTCATTCCCGGCTGGTTTTTCAGGCCATAGTAGTTCTTACATCGAGTTGCAACAGAATGCAATCGAGCGGGTATCTTTGTGATTAACTCACAATACCCAAGAATCAGTGATTAACAATTTAATCATAATTCCCAAGAAGTATATCTATGACCAGCCTTCTATACATCAAAAACTTGTATGACATTCATACATGAGCTGGATATTCCAGTCTTCTTTCTTATTGCCTTTATACTTCTAACAGTTTAACTTTTAGTATTTCTCCTACTTCCAGAAGAAGCACCCAACTTAAGAGTGGCGTTAGCCCCGGACTTCGTAGGCGTGAAAGTTTCACTAACACCCTTCGGACACTTCCTTTCTCTTTAAGTTGTTGTTTTATTCACCTTTCATCATATGACAGGCGTTCTCCTGGATCCCTCTCTTATCAGTCTAATGCATAGTAAACTCCTTTACTAATAGTTTGCAAACAAACACTGCTTTGGATATCTCATATCTTTTAGCCTTTGTTTGTCCCTGAAAATGATTTTCAGATTCCATGAATATCACATAACTATCCAAACTTTCGAAGTTCGGGTCTCATGGAAGCAAACATATTGCACTTGACTGAAATGGAATTCTAGCTTTTGGATCGAAGGACGAGAGTCACATGATCCATAGCATAAGTGAGAGAATACCGAAAGTATGCGGTAGGACAAAGTCCTTCTCGGCACTCTTGAGGACAATCCTCACATTACGTTACCAACCGTAAAGTTTTAACCAGATATTTAACAGCTATTCAATTTTAACAGGGAAGATGGAAACGCGAGCCATAATTCTACAACTATTATGCAAATCACACTTAGACAGTGTTCAAAATTAATTGCACTGAGAATTAAACAAGTTAATTCAACAGTGCGCTCCCACTCAAATCAATATCTCTCATAATTGATTGTGAGTGATTCAAGATCCGCATATCAATTCAACGCCATTGACGGGTTCATCACTGATGACGTGAATTTCAATCGGTAGGCCAACTTGCCAATCACATCTCTATGTCACTCTTGTCCATCTTTCGATGCGTGTGTTCCGAGCTCAGGACTGTCTTGCCTGAACGTCAAGACAACCAAGTGATCACGCAGTGAGGTCTGACCTTCACCCGCCTTACACCTCTCTAATCGTTCATGCTCATGTGTATATGGCGCACCCCGAAAAGATACGTGTTGTAGACGGTGCTACACTTGGGAGAACACTAACTACTTGATATTTTGTGAGAGATCACCCTAATAAAAGCGACTACCGCGCAATCAAGAAGGGTGCACCATAAGGGATAAACATCTCAGGCAATTCATAATAGCATGATATGGTATAGCCCTTTCTGACGGAGAAGTCTTTCAATTCTTCGTCTTCGGCATTCGCATCAGTGTTCACCTTCGCGAAGATTGCCACCACCTTGTCGATGCACCAGATAATATTGCTATCTCTATAGCTAATAAAATAATGCATTACACAAGGTTGACACGCAGGTCAATTAAAGTGCAATCATATGGCTCCAGCCATCATGCCAAATCATGACACGCAGGTCATGTTAATCAATTTACATCATATAGTCATCTCATACATAATCAAATTATTATGAGCACTGCTATACCACATCATATGCACATGCAAACCCTCCTGCAAAACCAAGTTAGACGCCTCTAATCGGTTCATGCAAAAACTTGTTTTACGTGGCTTCTAAGGTTTCGAAACAAACCGAAGCTACCAACGTCCATCATCAAGTATGATAATTCAAGTCGCTAGATTAACTTTCCAGGGTGTATGAAAACCGAGATAATAAAATCTCGAGCCCCATACTAAACTTCATCATACGCATGACCCCCGTGCAGATCATATCTGCATTGCCCTTTCATCTGCGAAACATCCATCTTTCTTTAACTAAAGTGGAACCCAAAGAACTGTTAGCACTTTGTTGATCTGTCAATCAGCATACTCAGGAGCAGCATGAAAGGATCGCGGATTGCCAGAACTTTGTGAGATTCCACAATGCTGTCAAGATCAGGACTACACAAATTCAAGGGAAGCAACAAGAACATCGGGTAACAGATTTCATCTGCTACCCGCACAAATAATTTTCAGCAATAGATCTCATCTACTACCTAATTATATTGTGCAACACCCATACATCTCCATGTATTCTAGATCGCAACCTGCATCTACGCATAGCATGGCTCATGATGCCACTGTAGGGTAACGCAGCAGAAAACAAAAATTTTCCGCCCTACGCACCAGCCCAGGACCCCTATGGAGACTGCATACAAGGTTTGATCATTTTCGTTACCGACTCGTAGCGCAGCGGAAGTAGAGTCGATGACGATCGTCGGTGCAGATCCCCGCAGCTAGGATTTACAACCTCCCAACTGCGAGGATGTACTCCCTCATCTGCCCCTCGGACAGCCCTCCGGGAGGCGGTCGGACAGTCCCCCGGACGGTGTCACAGACAGCCCTTCGGGAGGACCCTCAAAACTCGGACGGTTACTCAGACAGCCCTCCGGGAGGACACTCGAACAGCCCCTCGGGCAAAAGTACGAAACTACGACCTCTCTACAGAGTTGCACACATACGGTGTCATCTATCCGGCAGGGCTTCGCCGTCCAGAACTAGTTCCCACCGGAACCCAGACAGCCTTTCGGCTCTACGAAACTCTTTTCGTGGGAGGGAGAGAGAAGCCAGATAATTGCATGGCATGAGTATGAGAGCAAGGGGATGAAGGAGATGGCAGCCCCAACTCCTCCTTTTATAGGCCAAGGCAAGGGGTGGGGTGGGATGTTGAAATACCAAAATACCCAAGCTTCATGTCACACATGAAAGGGCATAATGGTAACACAAGGGGGTCACCAAGGGGACACCACCATGGCAGCCCTTGGGCCGGCCCACATCTTGTCCGGCCCCCCATGGGGGGGCCCCCCCAACAAGCCACCAACATGTCTCCATGAAACAAGCATGCTCCCTAGACAAAAAGCCACCAAACATGCAACCCCCGATTCGTGGGATCTTGTCCCCTCGCGCTGAGACAAGATGTTTTCCGCGAAACTTTTTCTGAAAAATTCCAGAAGGTCCCAGAACATTTCTAGCACCCTCTAAAATTATTCTGGGCATGATCCGAAACATTTTCGGTGCGGTGGTTTTTATCAGCGGAAAGCATCAACAGCGGTTACGGCAGTTTCGGAACATTTCCGGTTTTTCTCTCTGAAAATTCCCAGAAGTTCCCAGACCAATTCTGGCATCCTCTGAAAATTTCCAGGTGGTGCCGAAACCCTTTTTGACCAAATAATATATTCCGAAACAACTTTTCGGTTATACCGAAACTCTTTCGGTGTTCTCTCTCTCGGAACTCTTCCGTTGTCTCCGAAACATTTTCGGTGACTTTCTCTCAGACTCCCTGTCTAGCGTTCAACAGATAGATGACCCTTAAGCATGTGACCCTATAGGTTCGGTGAAGTATAGACATGACCGGAACTCTTTCCGATCAATGATCAACATCGGAGCCGTGGACACCCATATTGACCCCTATACCCACACGAATAAATATTCGAGTGAACCTCCAGTTGCCGTGTGCTATTCCTGTTGCTTCGCGATATGTTACAAATACCCGAGGTGAGACATGTTGGCATTCCCGTGGATCAACAAATTGTCCACTATGCTAGTTACCTCGTTACCGGTATTGTTCTCTTTTCTCGTTACCGTGTTCCGGCATCCCCGTGATCAAATCACAAAGTGTCTGGCCAAACGATGATGGATACCATAACACCGAGAGGGCCCAGAGATATCTCTCCATCGTCGGAGGAGCAAATCCCAATCTCGAGCTATCAAGTTACTTGACACACTTTTCCATGAACCCGTAAGCCGCCGTAATAGACACCCATTTACGGATGACGTTTAACAAACCCCAAAGTTCATGAAGCAAGCATGAAGAAACCCGATACTCTCATGGTCTAAGGAATCGTGCAAACATTAACCATCTCTGTGTTATTAACCATTAACTTGTGACGAATGTATCTCATAGCATAACATCAATTCGGGTCGATTCCACACAAATGTTCTTCTAACATTGTGCCCTCAAAGTTGCTGGCATAGATATGCCCATGATCAGGAAAACAGAACCATCATGCAACACTTGAGCCAGTCATAGAGGCTTGACTAGGAATACATTTTATCGTTTATTATCCCACACATGCATATGAGTCTTCCTCCTAGCGTCGTTTTATTGCAGACCTGAAAACCATAGCAGTTATAGCATGGAACATAAACCTAATTATGAACAGGGAGATAATTAATAACATTTATTATTGCCTCTAGGGCATATCTCCTACACATCAGTCATCATACGCGGAGCTGTTGCTTGAGGATTTTGCTTTGAAGCTTTGGCAGCAGAATCTTGTGTTGCAGAGTCATCATTGGTGGCATAGGATGCAGCTTTGCGTAACTGTCCATCCAATGGATGAGTGCCTTCATCAATAACAGTAGCCTTGCCCTTCTCATCAGCTGAGGAAATAGTCCGCTTGAGGACTTCAATAGGTGGCAAGAAGCTGAGATAATTTTGAAAGTCAGCCTTATAATGAATTGAAGACCCTGATCTGATGAATTTCATGATCCAGGGAGCATAGGGCTTCAACTCAAAAGGTGACAGAGCAGCATTGGCCAAAGTCCGCACGAAGAAATCGTTGTAGTTTAAGGGAATCCCATGTATGATGTTGAATAGCAGATTCTTCATGATGCCAACAACTTCTTCGTCATCAGAGTTGTGGCCCTTGATTGGACTGAGGGTTTTGGTCAAAATGCGTTATACTGTCCTTGGCACATATAGCAATTCCTTCACAAGGATGTGGTTCTTGGAGCTTGGCCAGCCTTCAAAGGCTTCATCAGCACTTGCATCAAATGTTGTGAGAGTTCAGGTTCCTCATAGATAAGCTTTGCACCTTCAGTGGGAGGACTGACTGGGATGGCATGAAGAAATTCAGAGGCCGGTGCTTTGTAATGAGTATTTTCAGACATCTAGTCGAGTACCCATGAATTCACATCATCCACATTACCAGTGAGCTGCAGTGTAGCATAGAATTGAAGAATGAGTTCTTCATTCCAGTCGCAGATGTCAGCACAGAAGTTCAAAAGCCCAGCGTCATGAAGAACATTCAGAACAGGTTGAAAGCACGGGAGAGACTCCATGTCCACATGAGGAATTTGACGATGCTCAAATACCTTATCCTTGTCAAATAAGAGTGAAGAATAGAAGTTCATTTGGCTGGCAGTCCAGAACCGCTTGCGTCGAAGTCTTGATGAGTCATATGGATTGAAATCCATGAAGAAATGATGCTCAGCGAAGAAATCATCAGCTTTGAATTTCTGCTTCTTTGTATGAGGATTAAGTGGCTTGGGCTGAAGATTTACAGTTGAAGTCTTCGCAGCCTCTTGGTGGACAACCTCTGGAGCCACAGACTGAGAAATTCCAGCGGCAGTTTCATCAGCTGCAGTCTTGGTCTCCATTTCCTCAGCATTAGTAGCTGGAACTTCTTCTGGAATAGAATGAAGTGAAGATTGACGTCCTTCAGAGCCCGTATGAATTTCTTCAGTTTGAACAGGGGATTGAGGAACTTGATGCAGAGGAGTGGTCAATGGTGAACTTGGATGATGTCTTTCCCAATAATCATCATTTAGAACTGGTGTAGTAGACCCAATGTCCACATCCTCATTTTCTTCATCAATTTCTTCAACGCCTCCCTCTTCAGCTATGAACTGAGGCATGGGCGATGATACCAGTGGAGTTGAAGGGATATCATCCACTTCAATTTCTTCATCCAACTGCTCTGAAGTAGTAGCAGAAGGATTCTCTTCATCACTGTCACCTGGAATGACATATTCCTCACCAAAGGGAACAATCTCCTTTGATGGCATTCTTGAGATACGAACAACATCAATGGGGTTGGTGTATGAGCTTGTCAAAGTCTTCACTTTCTTGGGAGCTGAAGGCTCTGCAGTTTCTGATGCTTTTCTTTTCTTTACAGCTGCCTTCTCAGCCGCCTTGGTTTTCTTCACTTCTGATGCAGTAGCAAGGGTGACTTTCTTCATCTGAGATGACTTTGCAGGAGGAGCAGATGAAATTGGTGCAGTTTCTTCAGGCACAACTGATGCAGTTGCCCTGACTTCTTCAGATTCTTCAGGCGCAGCTTCAGATGCTTCAACTGGCCTGAGTTGTTCTTCAGACGCAACATTGGAGGTGGCCCTGGCATTTTCTTTAGGAGCTGGAATTTCTTCAGCAGCCCTGGAACTTTCAGTTTCTTCAAGAGTCTGATTTTCATCAGCTGTGCTAGCATTTTCTTCAGTAGGCTGAGCAGATGCTTCAGCCTGAGGAATTTCATATTGTTGCACTGGAGCTACAACGTTTGGCTTGAGGGTTTTGGCCAGCTTGACAAACCTGACTTTGGCACCTAGCCAATCTGCTTGATATGCGTCAAATTCATCACTGAGAGCTTTGATCTCCTTTTGCAGATTCACAAGTTCATCAGGAGACATGTTTACAACATTTTTCTTCAGAAAACACTCCTTCTTGTATTGAGCTTTCTTCACTTGTCTGGCCTTTTCAAACTTCCATTTCTCTTCATTGATGAAGGCCGTCAACATGTGACTTTGGCCAGGAGTGAGGTTCAATTCAGGCAAAGGAGTGTTGGGATCCTTATGCCATAGATCAATGAAGTCGAGGATCTTCTTCGGATCCAGTAAAAGAGGCACATCACTGCCTTTGGCTCTAGCGGCCCTTTCTTGCCTGTCTCTGATGATCTCAGCCAATTCTTCATGATCAGCTTCATCGTCACTTGACGAAACTTGAAAAGCTACTTGCTTCTTGTGAGGACTTGGCCTTGAGACTCGTCCAGCAGTGGCCTTTTTCTTCAGCAAGGTTGGACCAGTCGAAGATTGTGGCGGAGCTAAGGAACTTGCAGATGCTCCTGAAGCAATAGAAAATTCTATGGTCCGTTGACATGTGGCAAGATGCACAGGTGCTAAGGACTTTGCAGCTGAAGATGAGGATTTTGTGGCAGCTGAGGGAGTTGGAGCTGCCCTTGAAGTGGTTGCCTGAGGAATTGGCCGTGAGGGCTTTGCTGTTGAGGAACTTGGTTTCACAGCTAATTTCTTCAGCATAGCCTTCTTAGGCTTGCTAGCAGAGGCCTCAGCAGCAGCAGCAGCAGCAGAATCTACATTGAATTTCTTCACAGCTTCTTTTGCTGTTTTAGCCAACTTGGCTTGGCGCTTGGCCCATTCTTTGGGAAATTCCTCACCACGCCTGATGCTTGAGTGGTCAGCTTCTTGGACTGGAGCCAATGGAGGTCTTGGGCATGGAGGATGTATAGCGAATTTCTTCATGTACTTTCGAGTGACATAGCGGTATTCCCTCCATTCTCTTGCCCATCTCCTCTCAATCCTTTGAATGCACACTTTGCGCTGATTTTTGTTCTCCTTGCCATGAGTAGCTTCATCAGGAGTACAATATTCATCATAGATGTCTTCAGGGATTTCAAAAGTTGTATTAGTTTCTGGCCTCTTTCCTCCCTTCTGAGGTCTTTTACCATCATCCATTTTCTTCACTTGAGGATTTTGAACAATCAAAATTTTTGAGGAGGTATGCAATTTATCTTCGAGAAATGCTGCAAATGAGTTAAGTTGATGAGAACCTAGTGATTCAGCAGCGGTCATTTGTACCTGTGAACAGAGTATACGTGCGAAGAATTTGGAGGGGTCATATGTGATCTCAGATTTTTTTTCAAAAGAAATCAAGTTTGAGGAATTTGACCAGTGGGGTCTTGAGGAATTTCACTAAGCGTTCTTGACTTAGGTTCCAGAGTTGTGTAGATTAAGAAATCCACACAATTGAGGAATCTTGAAGAAAAATATAGCTTAGAGAAACAAATCAAGAACAGATGCATCTGGGTGTTTAAGGATAGAGAAGTTGAAGAATAAACATCTTTTGAAGATTTTGTGGAAATCATCAGAATCAAAATAGGGCAGTAAAATCTGATTTTAATTACCCTGGATGAAGAACACGACGAACTGGGAGTAGAAGTGGAGAAGTTCGTCCATTCAGATCTCCCACGCCCTAACTTGGCGGCGGGAGACAGCTACGGCGGCGGCGGAGTGAAGATTTCCGCGGTCGGCGCGAGTACGACGCTGAAGAGGTTGAGGCAGTGAAGCTCTTCCTCACCGACGACGATGGAGAGTAGCGGCGGTCCTAGGTCTGAGAGCTCGAGCGAGGAGAGGTCGAGCGGAGTAAATGAGGTCTGAGGACGGGAGGGGGTATTTATAGCCACAGTGAAAAACTACCCGTCGGAAGAAATTGGACGAATGTGCCCCTAACCCTTGCCATCCTAGCGACATGTGTCACCCACGTTCAGAGAGGTGGAGACCGTGGTAGATCGTGGGTGAGTAGTTTAATCCTGTCGTGGGATGCGGAACAGTTTGAGCAGCAAAAGCCGAAAATTCATATATGAAAATTTCAACGTTTGGTGCGCAAATTCTTCAGCTGACAAGGACACAGTGAAGATTTTGAACGGGTTTCAAATAGAACGCACATGAAGAGTTTGTGAACAGACTGGGTTGAGTTTAGCATAGAGGGGGAACGGGTCCGATCACATTCACTTAGAAGAAAAGTCAACTTGAAGAATTAGCAATAAGTGAATGCTGTTGAGGACTTGAAAACTTAAACATATATATATAGTCAGTGAAGAACACCAGTCAAAAATATGAATAACTTGCAAAGTTGAAGAATTTGAAAATGAAGAATTTGCAAAATGAAGAAAAACTCAGATTTGAAGATTTTCAACTTTGGTTGGTGGCGTGACCCACCGTATAAAAATGATGATTTCAGACGCCGCGTACAATTGTCGTAGGGCTCTGAGAATCAAATTCTTCGTTAATTTCTTCACACTTAGAGGGTTAGTCTTCATTGATTGAAGAAAAAGGTTACTTCGTGTGTTGCACATCTAAGTCATCAATTTGCATAAGTGTTAGGATGTGAGTCCTTTTCAAAGAACATTCGAAGATTCTAAGATATTTAGCTCACACCGCGACTTGCTAAATCTCTTCTCATCCAAGGGCTTTGTGAAGATATCCGCTAGTTGTTCTTCAGTCTTCACGTGCTTAATAGAGATGTCGCCCTTCAACACATGATCACGAAGAAAATGATGACGAATCTGGATGTGCTTTGTCTTCAAGTGCTGAACTGGGTTATGAGCAATCTTGATGGCACTCTCGTTGTCGCAGTAGAGTGGCACATTCTTCATGTTGATGCCGTAGTCCTTGAGGGTTTGCTTCATCCATAGCAATTGTGCACAGCATGAACCAGCAGCAATGTACTCAGCTTCAGCAGTCGAGAGTGATACGCAGTTCTGCTTCTTCGAGGACAAACATACTAAGGATCGTCCGAGGAAATGGCATGTGCCTGATGTTGACTTGTGATCCACACGATCACCAGCATAGTCAGAGTCAGAATATCCAATGAGATCAAAAACCGAGCCCTTGGGATACCATAATCCAAGTGTTGGAGTGTGAGCTAGATATCGAAGAATATGTTTCACAGCCTTATGGTGTGATTCTTTCGGTGTAGCTTGGAAATGGGCACACATGCAAACACTAAGCATAATATCTGGCCTAGATGCACATAGATACAATAAAGAGCCAATCATGCAGCAGTATACCTTTTGATCGAAGTCTACACCATTTTCATCAGTGCATAGATGGCCATTTGTGGGCATAGGGATTTTGACTCCTTTGCAATCTTGCATGCCGAATTTCCTCAACACATCCTTGAGGTATTTCTCTTGAGATATGAAGATGTCGTTGCGTTGTTGACGAATTTGAAGACGTAAGAAGAATTTTTAATTCTCCCATCATAGACATTTGATATTCCTCACTCATCATATAGGCAAATTCGTCACTGTAACGTTGGTTAGTACAGCCAAAGATAATATCATCAACATATATTTGGCACACGAATAATTCATCATCATAGGTTTTGGTGAAAAGAGTTGGGTCAAGTGAACCGGGTTTGAAGCCTTTCTTCATGAGGAATTTCTTCAAACTTTCATACCACGCCCGAGGGGTCTGCTTGAGGCCATAGAGGGCCTTATTGAGTCTGAAGACTTTGTCAGGATGCTTAGGATATTCAAAACCTGGGGGTTAAGCAACATATACTTCTTCCTCAAGCTTACCATTGAGGAATGCACTTTTCACATCCATTTGATATAAGATGAAATTATGATGGTTAGCATAAGCAAGCAATATGCGAATAGCCTCAAGTCTAGCAACAGCTGCAAAAGTTTCATCGAAATCAATTTCTTTAACATGTGTGTAGCCTTGAGCTACAAGACGAGTCTTATTCCTCACCACAAGGCCATTTTCATCATGCTTGTTGCGGTAGATCCATTTGGTGCCGATGATATTATGCTTGCGTGGGTCTGGTCGCTTGACAAGTTCCCAGACATTGTTGAGCTCGAATTGATGTAATTCCTCTTGCATCGCTTGAATCCACTCAGGCTCCAGAAATGCCTCGTCAACTTTGGTGGGCTCTGTGATAGAGACAAAAGCAAAGCGCCCACAAAAGTTAGACAAATGTGAAGCTCTTGAGCGTGTGAGAGGACCTGGTGTGTTGATGTCATTGATGATTTTCTCAATCTGCACTTCATTTGCAACGCGAGGATGAGCAGGCTGACGACGTTGATTGGGCTCAGCATTTTCTTCAGAGCCATTTGCCTCGGATGCACCAGTATGATTTTCTTCATGTTCTGGAATGACTTCTTCAGCAGATTCTTCAGTGGGTATGACATCCTCAGTAGCCTTGAACTTGATGGATTCCTCGGGTGACATTTCATCTTGCACAGGAGGTAGGTGCTCTCTTTGCGAGCCATTAGTTTCATCGAACCGCACATCTACAGTTTCAACAACCTTGTGGTGAAAGGTGTTGAAGACTCTGTAGGTGTGCGAGTCCTTTCCATAACCAAGCATAAAACCCTCATGTGCTTTTGGTGCAAATTTGGAATTGTGATGAGGATCTCTAATCCAACATTTAGCACCGAATACTTTGAAATAACTTACATTGGGTTTCTTGTCAGTGAGGAGTTCATATGAGGTCTTTTTGAAGAATTTGTGAAGATATACCCTGTTGATGATGTGGCACGCAGTATCAATAGCCTCAGGCCAGAAGTGACGAGGCGTCTTGTATTCATCAAGCATAGTGCGAGCCATCTCAACAAGAGTATTGTTCTTGCGCTCCACAACGCCATTTTGCTGAGGAGTATAAGGGGCAGATAACTCGTGAGTAATACCAAGTTCATCAAGATAGTCATCAAGACCAGTATTCTTGAACTCGGTCCCATTGTCACTCCTGATGTGCTTGATCTTCACACCGAAGTTCGTCGAAGCCCTTTAGGAAAATCGTTTGAAGACTTCCTGCACTTCAGTTTTGTAAGTGATGATATGCACCCATGTGTAACGAGAATAGTCATCAACAATAACAAAGCCATATAGAGATGCTGCATTTGTTAGTGTGGCATAATGAGTAGGGCTAAAGAGATCCATGTGAAGCAATTCAAAAGGACGAGTGGTAGTCATGATAGTCTTCGAGGGGTGCTTGGTCTGGTCATCTTTCCAGCCTCACAAGCCCCGCAAAGATGATCTTTGAGGAATTTGACATCCTCGACGCCAATGACATGCTTCTTCTTCGCGAGTGTGTGTAAGTTCCTCATGCCAGCATGACCTAGTCGTCGATGCCATAACCAGCCTTCTGAAGCTTTTGCAAGTAGACATGTGGCAGGCTGTGGTCCTGCAGAGAAATCAACAATATACAAGTCTTCTCTCCTAAAGCCTTCGAAGACTTTCGAATTGTCAGACTCCATGAGCACAATGCAACGATATTTGCCAAAGACAACAACCATATCAAGACCACAAAGCATTGAGACAGACATGAGGTTGAATCCTAAGGACTCGACAAGCATGACTTTCTCCATGTGTCGATCCTTTGAGATCGCAACCCTACCTAGACCCAATACCTTGCTTTTGCCTTTATCAGCGTAGGTGATATGCTTCAGATGCGATGGAGATAAAGCAGTGTCCATCAATAAGTTTCGGTCACCGGTCATGTGATTTGTACATCCACTGTCGAGGACCCACTCAGTAGCTCTGGGTTGATCATCCTGTAGATGAATTAGTGTCTCTTACGAACTCATATACTTCATCAGTGAAGAATATGACATCAAATTCATCAGATAGAGTTTCATCAAGCAACACAATAGATATAGTAGTGTGAGGACGTGAGAAATGAGTAATTCATTTCTTCATGATCAGCTTGCGTCCTATCAAGCATCTTCAGGTCTCCAACAAATTCTTCAGACATTCAAGTTCGTCTGGAGACCTGACCCGGCATAAGAGATTAGTTTTTTTTCTTCACCACCCACATCTGGAGGGGTGGCAAAGAGTTCATCATTCTGTGAGCTCCATACGAGAATGGTGGCATTGAAGCCAGTGCACTTCGTTTCACAGGAGAGGGGTTAGAGTAAGCATATGAATAAGCAGAGAAATTCTTCGAGGACTTATGAACATAATGACTTGAAGAATGATGCACATATTCATAGCGCTAAGATTTTCCCTGCGAAACAGAAGTGTTAGCATGATGATGTTCATATGAGGATTTGGATCCACGTGAGGAATTTGATCCATATGAGGAATTTGGTCCGTATGAGGACTTGGATCCTTTTGAAGACTTTGGTCCGTATGAAGAATTTGATCTGGGGTTCTTATTCTTCACAGGTGGTGTCATGAGGATATTCACCAGAAGACTTTCAAGGCACCTTTTGGGAACCCAGATTTTCTTCATAGGGGGACCGTTCCTGCAGTTAGTTCCAACATATCTAGCAAATACTTCACCATTCTGATTTTTGAACAGTTTATAGTTGGAGTCAAATGACTCATCAGAAGAACATGAAGATTCACATGTAAAGCCAGATAAAGTGGATGGATCTACGAGAGGTCGTTTCGCAGCACCCCACGAGGTTTTGGGATACTACTCAGGTTTCCAGTAGGTCCCATCAGCATTGAGTTTTCTCTCAAAGGCAAAACCCTTTTTCCTAGGGTTTATGTTGAGGATCTGCTTTTTAAGCACATCGCAAAGCGCCTGATGCCCTTTGAGGCTTTTGTACATGCCTGTCACATACAATTCCTTCAACCCTGCATTACTGTCAGTGATACTAGTGGTATCCTCAGATGAGGAATTTGTGACCACAGAGACAATTGAAGAATTTGCAGCAATAGAAGCATTTGAACTTTCAGGTGAAGAATTAGCAGATTCACGTTCAATGCATTTCAAACATGGTGGAATGAATTCTTCCTGAGCGGAACTGATCTGTTGAGCAAGCAATGAATCATTTTCCTTCTGAAGATCTTCATAACTCACCCTTAGCTTTTCAAGATCTTACTTTCTTTGAAGAAATTCATAAGAAAGCTTCTCATGATCGGCTAAGAGAGTGTTATGATGACTTTGAAGTTTATCAAACTTAGACTGTAGTCGCTGAAGATTATCAGTCAAAATTTGAGTTCGATCCAATTCCTCACCCAACAGGTCATCGCTTTTGTCTAGAGAATTTTGAAGTTTTTCCAAAGCCTTTTGTTGTTTAATGGCAATATTAGCAGGCTTGGAATAACTGGGTTTGAGGTTTTCATCAGATTCATCCTCACTTGACTCAGAGGAGGGATATTTGAGTACCTTGGCACCTTTTGACATGAAGCAATAGGTGGGAGCATAGTCATCGTCGCCATCGTCAGCGGTGTTGGTGTTGCCATGTTCCTCAGTGTTGAAGATGGACTTGCTGACGAAAGCAGTAGCGAGGGCTAGGCTCGCCACACCAAATTCTGACTCCTCAGATTCCTCCTGTTCCTCAATTTCCTCAGATTCAGCTTCAGAGTCCATTTCCTTGCCAATGAATGCCCGAGCCTTTTTGGAACTGCTCTTCTTGTGAGATGAAGACTTTGAAAATTTTGACGATGAAGACTTTGAAGATTTCTTCTTCTTCTTCGAGTCATCAGAACTGTCATCCTTGTACTTCTTCTTTGCTTCCTTAGCCCACTGAGGACAATCAGTCATATACTGACCTGGTTTCTTGCATTTGTGGCAAGTCCTCTTCTTGTAGTCGCGGGATGAGGAATCTGATCGCATGTCATCATTTCTTGAAGATTTTCCAAATCGGCCACGTCTAGAGAACTTCTGGAATTTCCTCACGAGCATTGCAAGCTCTTGACTCAGTTCTTCAGGATCACCAAGGCTGCTGTCAGAATCTTCACCTTCAGATTCGGAAACTGCCTTGGCTTTCAGAGCGCGTGATCTTCCATAGCTTGGCCCGTAGAGGTTTCTCTTCTCAGCTTGTTGGAACTCATGAGTATTTAGCCTCTCGAGGATGTCAGCTGGATCTAGTGACTGGTAGTCACCACGTTCCTAAATCATTAGTGCCAGTGTATCGAATGAGGAATCAAGTGATCTCAGCAATTTCTTCACCACCTCATGGTCGGTGATGTCAGTGGCACCAAGTGCCTGAAGCTCATTTGAGATGTCAGTGAGGCGATCGAAGGTTTGCTGAACATTTTCATTGTCGAGTCTTTTGAAGCGGTTGAAGAGATTGCGAAGAACGTCAACTCAAGAGTCACGTTGAGTTGAGACTCCTTCATTGACCTTGGACAACCTATCCCAGATAAGCTTTGCTATCTCCAAAGCACTCACTCTGCCGTACTGTCCTTTGCTCAGATGACCACATATGATATTCTTCGCTTGAGAGTCGAGTTGCTTGAAATTCTTCAAGTCATCAGCGTTCACGGAAGGAGTGATGGAGGGAACGCCATTTTCCACAACGTACCAGAGATCGTTGTCAATTGCCTCAAGATGCATACACATCTTATTCTTCCAGTAGGGGTAGTCCGTCCCATCGAAGGTAGGACACCCAGTCGAGACCTTGATCATGCCTGCAGTCGACATAACTAAAACTCCAGGTGGTTAAACCAAAATCACACAGAACAAGGGAGTACCTTTCTCTGATACCAATTGAAAGTGCGTTATATCGACTAGAGGGGGGTGAATAGGCGATTTATACAAATTCGTCACTGAGGAAATTCAACTTGAGGAATTCCCTAAGTAACGAACTACTAGCAGCAGAATAAGTACTCAGGTGCAAGCATAGCATGGCAGTAACACAGTCATCATGATGATATGAAACAAGCACAGAGCACAGGTAGTGTGTAAACAGGATAAGCAGGCTGAAGACAAAGTGACTGAAGAAATATGATTGATGAAATAGAGAAAGTCTTCAGTCAAAGTCTTCAAACAGTAACAATCAAGTTCATCAACACATGAATGAGGAAATGGAAGGGTTGAGGAAATAGAACCAGTAGCTCGGTGAAGACAATGATTTGGTAGACCAGTTCCAACTGCTGTGACAGTCGTACGTCAGGTTGGAGCGGCTAGGTATTTAAACCCGAGGACACACAGTCCTCACCGCATTCTCCTTGAGCTAAGGTCACACAGACCTCTCCCAATCACTCATGGCAAGTCTTCACAGGTGACTTCCAAACCTTCACAGACTTGGTCACTCGGCGATCCACAATTCCTCTTGGATGCTCTAGACCATGACGCCTAACCGTCTCGAGGATGCACAGTCCTCAAAGGTAACAAGCGTCGGTTCCACACAGGAACAATTTCTTCAGTGATGCTCAATCACTTTTGGTTTGTAGGTGTTTGGGTTTGGTTTTGGGTTTTTCCTCACTTATGATTTTCGCTCAAAGTCCTCGGAGGATGGGATGCTCTAAATGACAAGTGTCAGTTTTTCTCGGAGCAGCCAACTAACTAGTGGTTGTAGGGGGCGGCTATTTATAGCCTAGGGAGCAGCCCAACATGATAAGACATAAATGCCCTTCAATGATATGACCGTTAGGTGGGTAGGATATTTGGACAGCTGGCGCGTAGCACAGCAACGGTCGGAAATTTTAGCTCTCAAATTCCTCAGGGCTATCATGTTCCTCACTTGTAGGCAATCCGCACTGGCGAATTCCTAACTCCTCAGTCAGAACAAATTCCTCAGAGACCAGAAGATCTTCATCTCTGTCACTGAAGAAATTGACTGAACTGTATGAGATTTCCAATATATGGCTTCACTCGAAAGGATTGGGTAGGTGTAGGATTTTGAGATGAGCATCACTTGGAAACTTTTCCTTAGTTTTACCTCGAACCCCTTTAACAGTACAGTGTTTCCTGTGACTCAAGAAAGAGAAAATGAAACTACGAAAACAAAAGTCTTCACGCTTCATAATCCTCGCATCAATATCAAAGTCTTCAAGGTCACACCAATTTCCTCACTTTCAAAGTCTTCAAGAAAACCAAAGTCTTCAACTGAAGACATTCATTTTTAGGGGTCGACTTTCATCGTAAATATCAAACTCCTCATAGACTTATAGAACATGTGTACACTCACAAACACATTAGTCCCTTAACCTATAAGTCTTCAATACACCAAAATCACTAAGGGGCACTAGATGCACTTACAGTATCGAGTACAAGCTTGATCTACCTCGAGATCGTAAATTGTGTTCTAACCCTAGGGCTAGGTGGATGTAATTGTGATTCTGTCCCCTCTACGGGCTAAACCCCCGGCTTATATACACGCCAGGGAGGGGATCAAGGGTAACATAGTCGGTATCCAGAAGTACGTAGAGAGACGGCAGGAGATATCTTGGAGTGCACGTCAGGTCTTCAGCAGGCGCAGTCTTAATTACGTCCCCAAGCGTATAGCTTCCGGAGTCCTTCTTAACGAGTATGTGGGCCCATAGGCCCTGTCCGAGCACCACGGGCCGACTAGGTTAGTATCCCCTAGTCCAGGACACCGTCAGCGGCGGTGGAGGTTCCCGACGTGGGGGCTATGGGATGGCCATGATTCTTGGGTACAAGCCTGACCCAGATACGGCGGGGGCGGCAGCTTCCAGGGCGGGCCCCTGCGCGTGGCTGGCGGGCTAGGGCGTGGCTTCTAGAATGGGCGTCCGCGGGTCCCTGGTAGTGGCAGTGTGCCATAGATCGATGGCAGCGGCGCGGCAGCGGCGCGGCAGCGGTGCTCGAGGTGGTGTGCTGGTGGCGGTGAGTGGTCCGCTTGGTGCTAGAGGTGACCATACTCATGATGGTGTTGTTGGCCCGTGGATGGTAAGCGGTTGTTGGGTGATGGCTAGGGGTGGCGGCGGCTCTTGATGGGCGGCTCCAGGAGGTGGATCCTAATAGTGGAAGATGGGACGGTGGCCCCAAAAACCATGCGGCAAGGCGCGAGTTGGTGCGAGATCTGGGTGACGTGCGGTGGTTGCCGGCCCATCTGTAGCTCGACGGCGGCGGCATGCGACTTCCCTGTCCTTGGTGGTGGCCCAAGGTGACAACTTTGCTGCCACTCCCCTGTTTGCTATGCTCCGGAGACTTGATGAAGCACCGGGGAAAACCCTAGGCTCGGTTCACCAGGCCAGGCAGCAGCGGCGCCACGGAGTCGTCCTCTCCTTGGAGATACTGCATGGGTGCTTGTGGTGTCTTCTAGAGTAGCTGGTGTGAGTTGCCTCGTTTGCCTCGGCGGCGAGGGTTGGGGAACCTTATAGTCACGTGTTGCTTTTTGTCGTGGCCATGGGCATCCGAGGCACAATTTACTCCATCTTCGATGCCTCATTTGAGATGTCTTCGTCGAGTCAGGCTAGCTCTTGCTGTCCAGTTGCCTATCTCATAGGTGCTAAGAGTGGAGGGTGCATTGATCTAGTTTGGTTTGGAGGTCGTGCTCCGAGGCGTTGGATATGTATGTGACGCGGCGTGTGTGCTCTGTTTTCTACCTCTTCGCCATTTATGGCTTGAGTTTGGACAAGGCGAGTAGTGTCTTGGTGTTCTCGTGGTGGATGCGGGTGCTATATCTTGGCGCAGCATTGTGCAAAAAGGCATTGTATCGAACATCTTGTCCCCTTCTTGGCCCCGTCTTCTATGATGCATGCTTGTGCGTATTCTAATAAAAAAAGTACCATGAGATCACAAATTTATTACCCACAATGATAGAAATAATTATGAACTGTGCCTATTTCAAAAAAATACTCCCTCTGTGAAAAAATATAAGAGCCTTTAGATGACTAGTTTAGTGATCTAATCGCTTATATATTTTTTTTACGGAGGGAGTAATAGATTCTGCCGACGCATTTACAACCACATTATTAGGGTCAGTGGCGGTGCCAGCACCCAGACGTTGTGATGTCAGATGGATCTGTGTAATCAATTTTCGTAACATGTTTGATCACCAGTGGTGTACACATACTTGTGTGGTTCTCCTATTTGACAAATTCATCTGTAGTCAGTAGACTACACAGCTACAACGTGGCTTCGCCACTGATTAGGGTCGCGTGGGCATACATGCATGGGCCAAGAGCATCACTTCTATCAACGTTGATATTTGCATTAATTTCCACGAGCTCTCCCATGCTCTACATGTGAGCTATCCGTCCAAACGGACATGAGCCACAGAAAAGACAGCTACACATCTCAAGTATATTAAATTTTGTAGATAAACGACTACCATCGTAAGTACCAAAAAAGTGTACTGACAAAGCGCGCTGTATAATTGTGTGGATCGGTCTACAAGCACGTGCAGAAATTGATACAAAACGAACCACGCGATCGCACGCGACGACGCGAGATTGAACCACACGCGCTGGGGCCCTGCTGTGCTGTCTATGTCGGGCAGGTGGGACACGAGATTTGGCTGTCTATTGTTTTGTAATATAGTCTTCTAGATTTTAGCTGTTTTTTTGGTTTTGTTAGGATTTGTGTCGTGCTTAAAAAGACGGGGCGACGGCATTATGAAAATAGAATAATGTTCTCCCTGTTTAGCCCTGTCCTGGTGATGCGTCTTGCGTCGTTGAAGAGCGTGTAGAGGTGTGTCCCCAGCGGATCTCACATGATTCAGTCGGCGTTTCTCGTCGGTTGATCCTCTTGGATCCGGTCTTGGTTCGTCTATGTTTGTGTGTCTACAGTTTGAATCCACTCGATCTACGCTGCTCTTCACCGGTGGTGGTTGTTGTTCTAATGAGCTGGTCCTATGTCAACTTAACACTATGACTTCCCGACTATCTACAACAATAAAGTTTTTCCGGCTCCGACGAGGGAGGGGCGATGATGGCGGTGCGCCTTTGGCTCTCTCTAGTGATTGTATTCGCTGCTAGGTGATCTATAGACCTGAATCTGTACTACCTTAACAGTTAATGAATGATTGAAAGTTTTCCCGCAAAAACATTTAATTACCCCCTCAATTTTTATATACAAAACCATTTCATTTTTTGTGTCACCAGGTAGATTAGATATGCATCACGAGATCACAAATTTGTTACTCATAATGATATACACAATTATATATTCTGCCAATTCTCTGAAAAAGAAATTATTGATTGTAGCGAAGCATATAAAACCACATTATTAGGTTCGTGGGGACGTACATGCATGGTCCCCACGAACAGTGTACTGACAAAGTGCGCTGTATAATCATATGGATCTGTCTTCAAGCATGTAAAGAAATTGATACAAAACGAACCACGTGATCGCGTGCGACGCCGCGAAACGGAAGGGAACCACGCATGCTGGGGCGCTGATGTGCTGTCCATCTCGGGCAGGTGGGACGCGAGATTCGGCGGTCTATTAGTCCCTCGCCCAAGGCGCACCCCACAAAGTATAGACGCTTCATAGATTGACAAAGTCACTATAGACGCTTCGTAGTTGATTGGTATGCCTTATCATCGAAAAACTTGAGATAAATCCAGAAATATGTGAGCACCGGTCAAGACTTAAACCCTGGTTGGCTGGATCGATCAGGGACAACCTAACCATCTAAATCATGCTTAGTTTGCTCCACAATGAAGATTAGTTCATTTACATTTGCTTTTCAGTGGTATATACTTCAAAACAAGATACACTAGATACGTATCAAGAGCACAAACTTATTACTCAAAATGATATAAAAGAAATATAGATTGTGCATGTCCCAAAGTGAGATTATAGATTGCGCCAACACATTCAGAACCAGATTATTAGGGTCCTGTGGACGTACATGCATGGTCCAAGAACATTACTATGAACGATTTGATATAAGCAATACTTTTCACGTGCTGTCCCATGATCTACATGTCAGCCAGCCGGCCAAGCTGACATGAGCTTCGGAAAATTAATTAAGATAACTATTTTTCTAATCAAGTGAGAAAACTATCCAATTAAGAAAAAAGTGCTTGCTCACGCAATGAAGATATTTTTTTTTGAAAAACATACTACAAATGCAGATGCGCACATACACATATACACACTCACCCCATAAACGTACACACGCACTCCCAATCCCACCTTTGAGAGACTGCGCTGGCGAATCTTGAGTTTGGCGAAGTCGTCGTAGACACTTTGTAGTTAACGGGCATGCCTTGCAGCCGAAATATTGAAATAGATCTAGAAAATATGCGAGCAACCATGGCAAGTCTAAGTCAAGAACCCTGGTGGGCTGGCTCCTTCACGGAGAACATAACCATCTAAGCCATGCTTAATTTGCTACACCATTGAGTACATTTATGGGCTGGTTCCATGATTGAGAATCGAACCATCTATGCTATTCGTAGTTCCCTATGCGATGAAGATTAGTTACTTTACAATTTCTTTTCAAGGTCTATGCTTGAAGACCAGATATACTAAATATGTATTCACGAGATCATAATTTTGTTACTCACAATGATGTAAACAATTATAAATTGTGCCCACGCATTTAAACGACATCACTAGGATTGTATGGACGTAGATGCATAGTGAAAGAACATCACTATCAATAATTAGAGATAGACATTAGTTTTCACGTGCTCTCCCATGCTCTACATGTCAGCCGACCAGCCTGACATAAGCAAACAAAAATACAGCTACACTTATCAGCTATATTGAATTTTGTAGGGAAACGGCTTCCATTCTAAGTACCAAATCAGTGTACTGACATAGCGCACTGTATAATCGGGTGGATCAGTCTACAAGCACATGGAAAAATTCATACAAAACGAACCACGCGATGGCGCACGAGGGAAGCACGCACACTGTGGGGTGCATGTCTCCATGTCGGGCGGGTGGGACACGAGATTTGGCTGTTTTTATTTATACAAAGCAATAAAAGGAATCCCCTCAACAACAAAAAAAAGCAATAAAAGGAATGGGACATGGGTACACGTTGCCCCAAATGGAAATAGCGATCAGTTGAAAGCCATCCACGCAGATAACTAAATAACATCTGAAATAATGTGAGTTAATTGGAACTGAAAATATTTACTGGTTAATATGCATAAGCTTCTCATTGAAACACGTTATTAGTCCATCACATTAAAGTTGTTGCACACCTTAGCGCACACTTTAACCTATTTTCGCTATGAACAAATGTTATTTACGTGTGATATTCATGGACGTGCATGGATTTGAGGATTTAGATATGCGGAGTGTGACTGCTCGGCAAGACATATGAGAGGCCGTCTGACGCTGTCCATGGTCTTGATCAGGTGCATCCACGGACATTTAGGGGGCCATGTCCGGCCGTAGATGCTCTCATGGACTCACTCAGCTCACCTCGACATTTTTACTTTCCGAATCGGCAGAACTTAGGTGTTCGGACTGATGGTCCATCCAACCACACATAAGTTTGGTAGGTGGATGGGTGGGAGGGGGGGGGGGGGGGGGGTGTTGATCAGCTGCACCTAATTATTTTGTGGTCCATGTTTTGGAGGAGAGTTGTTAGGTTGATGCATGTGCATACCACAACATTTTATCAGGGCAAGGAGACACGTTTGAACGTGTCATGCAATAGTCCATACAAAAAACGATGTAGAATAGAAGAGTAATGGCGGCATCATGGAGATGGAGATGCGGGGGAGGGGGCGGGGTTGTCTTCTGTCCAGTCTGGATTGGCAGATTGAACAAGGTGAAAGGGCATGTGTGCTTGGCCACATGGTATAATGAATGGAATTAGGCTGTCAACATTTCAAGATCATGCTCTTCGCCTCGTGGGTAACATGGGCACAGGACATGCCTAATATGTTTAATTACTTCAGGATCCAATAGATTGTAGGTTTCTCCTGGATTTGACGCCTAGCTTTGGCGCTCGAAAGGGTACATAATTGAAAATGGGGTTTGATCAAGACTTTTTTAAGGAACTCAATGAATTTATTGTTGTTGAGCATCATGAGTCTGATGGAGTTGAATGCCGCAATGTTCACGAACTCATCCCTTAGAAGCTTGACTTTGGAGCCCCTTCAGGAAAGCTACTATGTTTAATAGTTGCCGAATGGGGAAATCGAGGCGATTCTGGACAAGAGTAACGCCGTCCTCAAGATTGTCGACCTGAAGAATCTAAAGGATGTTGTAAGTGCATCTAGTGCCCCTTAGTGATTTTGGTGTATTGAAGACTTATAGGTTAAGGGACTAATGTGTTTGTGAGTGTACACAGGTTCTATAAGTCAATGAGGAGTTTCATATTTACGAAGAAAGTCGACCCCTAAAAATGAATGTCTTCAATTGAAGACTTTGAAAATGAGGAAATTGGTGTGACCTTGAAGACTTGGTATTGATGCGAGGATTATGAAGCGTGAAGACTTTTGTTTTCATAGTTTTGTTTTCCCTTTCTTGAGTCACAGGAAACATCGTACTGTTAAAGGGGGTCGAGGTAAAACTAAGGAAAAGTTTCCAAGTGATGCTCAACTCAAATCCTACACCTACCAATTCTTTCGAGTGAAGTCATTGGAAATCTCATACAGTTCCGTCAAGTTCTTCAGTGACAGAGACGAAGTTCTTCTGTTCTCTGAGGAATTTGTTCTGATTGAGGAGTTAGAAATTCGCCAGTGCGGATTGCCTACAAGTGAGGAACATGATAGCCCTGAGGAATTTGAGAGCTCAAATT
Source organism: Thinopyrum elongatum (assembly GCA_011799875.1). NCBI lineage: Eukaryota > Viridiplantae > Streptophyta > Magnoliopsida > Poales > Poaceae > Thinopyrum > Thinopyrum elongatum. The sequence goes on along the minus strand of CM022297.1, from coordinate 35,394,036 downwards.
TCCGACCGTTGCTGTGCTATGCGCCAGCTGTCCAAAATATCCTATCCACCTAACGGTCATATCATTGAAGGGCATTTATGTCTTATCATGTCGGGCTGCTCCCCGGCTATAAATAGCCGCCCCCTACAACCACTAGCTGGTTGGCTGCTCCGAGAGAAACTGACACATGTCATTTAGAGCTTCCCATCCTCTGAGGACTTTGAGCGAAAATCATCAAGTGAGGAAAAAACCCAAACCCAACACCTAAAACCCAAAGTGATTGAGCATCACTGAAGAAAGTGTTTCTGTGTGGAACCGACGCTTGTTACCTTTGAGGACTGTGCATCCTCCAGACGGTTAGGCGTCATGGTCTAGAGCATCCAAGAGGAATTGTGGATTGCCGACTGACCAAGTCTGTGAAGGTTTGGAAGTCACCTGTGAAGACTTACCACGAGTGCTTGGGCGAGGTCTGTGTGACCTTAGCTCATGGAGAATACGGTGAGAACTGTGTGTCCGGGACTATGTGTCCTCAGGTTTAAATACCTAGCCGCTCCAACCAGACATACAACTGTCACAGCAGTTGGAACTGGTCTTCCAAATCACTGTCTTCACCAAGCTACTGGTTCTATTTTCTCAACCCTTTCGTTTCCTCGCATACTTGCTGTGTACTTGATCGTTACTGTTTGAAGAATTTGACTGAAGACTTTCTCAATTTTCTCATTCCTATTTCTTCGGTCACTCACGCTACCTGTGCTCTATTTTGTTTCATTTCATCATAATGACTATGCTACTGCTTTGTTATCCATGTACCTGAGTACTTATTCCGCTGCTTGTAGTTCGTTGCTTAGGAAATTCCTCCAGTAGTATTTCTTCAGCGAGGAATTCAAAAAAATCGCCTATTCACCCCCCCTCTAGTCGATATAACGCACTTTTAATTGGTATCAGAGCAAGGTACTCACTTGTTCTATATGATTTTTTTTAACAACCTGGAGTTTTAGTTATGTCGACTGCAGGCATGATCAAGGTCTTGGCTGGGTGTCCTACCTTTGATGGGACAGACTACCCCTACTGGAAGAATAAGATGCGCATGCATCTTGAGGCAATTGACAACGATCTCTGGTACGTTGTGGAAAATGGCGTTCCCCCTGTCTCTCCTTCCGTGAACGCTGCTGATGTGAAGAGATTCAAGCAACTCGACTCTCAAGCGAAGAATATCATATGTGCCCATCACAGCAAAGGACAGTACGGCAGAGTGAGTGTTTTGGAGTCTGCAAAGCTTATCTGGGACAGGTTGTCCAAGGTAAACGAAGGAATCTCAACTCAATGTGATTCTCGAGTTGACGTTCTTCGCAATCTCTTCAACCGCTTCAAAAGACTCAACAATGAGAATGTCCAGCAAACCTTTGATCGCCTCACTGACATTTCAAACGAGCTTCAAGCACTGGGTTCCACTGACATCACCGACCATGAGGTGGTGAAGAAATTGCTGAGGTCACTCGATTCTTCATTCGATACACTGGCACTGATGATTCAAGAACGTGGAGACTACAAGTCACTAGATCCTGCTGATATCCTTGAGAGGCTGAACACTCATGAATTCCAACAAGCTGAAAAGAGAGATCTCTACGGGCCAAGCTATGGAAGATCACGCGCACTGAAGGCCAAGGCAGTTTCCTCATCTGAAGGAGAAGATTCTGATAGCAGCCTTGGAGACCCTGAAGAACTGAGACAGGAGCTAGCAATGCTCGTGAAGAAATTCTAGAAGTTCTCAAGGCGTGGTCGCTTTGTAAAATCTTCAAAAGGTGATGACACAAGATCAGATTCTTCATCCCGTGATTACAAGAAGATGACTTGCCACAAATGCAAGAAATCTGGTCACTACATAACTGATTGTCCTCAGTGGGCAAAGGAATCAAAGAAGAAGAAATACAAGGATGATAGTTCAGATGACTCAAAGAAGAAAAAGAAATCTTCAAAGTCCTCATCATCAAAATCTTTAAAGTGTTCATCTCATAAGAAGAGCAGTTCCAAGAAGGCTCAGGCATTTATTGGCAAGAAAATGGACTCTGAAGCTGAATCTGAGGAACATGAGGAAGAGGAGGCATCTGAGGAGTCAGAATTTGGTGTGGCGAGCCTAGCCCTCGCTACTGCTTATGCCAGCAAGTCCATCTTCAACACTGAGGAAAATGGCTTCCCCAACACTGCTGATGACGGCAACAATGACTATGCTCCCACCTATTGCTTCATGTCAAAAGGTGCCAAGGTATTCAAATATCCCTCCTCTGAATCAAGTGAGGATGAATCTGATGATAACCTCAAACCCAGCTATTCCAAACTTGCTAATATTGCTGTTAAACAGCAAAAGACTTTGGAAAAGGTTCAAAATATGCTAGACAAAAGCGATGACCTGTTAGGTGAGGAAATGGATCGAACTCAAACACTGACTGATAATCGTCAGCAACTACAGTCTAAGTTTGACAACCTTCAAAGTCATCATGAAACTCTCTTAGCCGATCATGAGAAACTTTCTTATGAATTTCTTCAAAGAAAGGAAGATCTTGAGAAGCTAAGAGTGAGTCAAGAAGATCTTCAGATGGAAAATCATTCATTACTTGCTCAACAGATCAGTTCCGCTCAGGAAGAATTTATTCCACCATGCTTGAAATGCATTGAACGTGAAACTACTAATTCTTCACCTGAAAGTTCAAATGCTTCTATTGCTGCAAATTCTTCAACTATCTCTATGGTCACAAATTCCTCATCTGAGGATACCACTAGTATCACTGACGAAAATGCAGGGTTGATGGAATTGTATGTGACACGCATGTACAAAAGCCTCAAAGGGCATCAGACTCTTTGTGATGTGCTCAAAAAGCAGATCTTGAACAGGAACCCTAAGAAAGAGGGTATTGCCTTTGAGAGGAAACTCAATGCTGATGGAACCTACTAGAAACCTGAGCAGTATCCCAAAACCTCATGGGTTGCTGCAAAGGGACCTCCCGTAGATCCATCCACTTTATCTGGCTTTACTTGTGAATCCTCATATTCATATGATGAGTCATTTGACTCCAACTATAAACTGTTCAAAAATCAGAATGGTGAAGTATTTGCTAGATATGTTGGAACTAACTACAGGAATGGTCCCCCTATGAAGAAAATCTGGGTTCCCAAAAGGTGCCTTGAAAGTCTTCAGGTGAATGTCCTCATGACACCACCTGTGAAGAATAGGAACCCCAGATCAAATTCTTCATATGGACCGAAGTCTTCATATGGATCCATGTCCTCTTATGGATCAAATTCCTCACGTGGATCCAAGTCCTCATATGATCATCATCATGCTAATGCTTCTGTTTCGCAGGGAAAATCTAAGAGTTCTGATTATATGCATTATTCTTCAAATCATTATGTTCATAAGTCCTCGAAAAATTTCCCTGCTTACTCATATGCCTATACTAATCCCTCTCCTGTGAAACGAAGCGCTTTGGCTTCAATGCCACCTTTCTTTTATGGAGCTCACAGAATGATGAACTCTTTGCCACCCCTCCAGATGTGGGTGGTGAAGAAAAAGAACTAACCTCTTATGCAGGGTCAGGTCTCCAGACGAACTAAATCGTCTGAAGAATTTTCTGGAGACCTGAAATGCTTGAAAGGACGCAAGCTAATCATGAAGAAATGATTCATTCATTTCTCACGTCCTCATACTGCTATATATACATATGTTGCATTAATTGATGAAATTATGTTTGATGAAATTGATGTCATATTCTTCACTCTGAAGATATGTGTTCGTAAGATGCAGTAATTCATCTGCAGGATGATTTACCCAAAGCTACTGAGTGGGTCCTCGATAGTGGATGTACTAATCACATGACCGGTGACAAGAGCTTACTGATGAACACTCCTTTATCTCCATCACATTTGAAGCATATCACCTACGCAGACAAAGGCAAAAGCAAGGTATTGGGTCTAGGTAGGGTTGCAATCTCAAAGGATCGATACATGGACAAAGTCATGCTTGTCGAGTCCCTCGGATTCAACCTCATGTCTGTCTCAATGCTTTGTGATCTTGATATGGTTGTTGTCTTTGGCAAATATCGCTGCTTAGTGGTCATGGAATCTGTCAATTCCAAAGTCTTCGAAGTCTTTAGGAGAGGAGACTTGTATATTGTTGATTTCTCTGCAGGACCACAGCCTGCCACTTGTCTACTTGCAAAAGCTTCAGAAGGCTGGCTATGTCATCGACGACTGGGTTATGCTGGCATGAGGAACTTACACACGCTCGTGAAGAAAAAGCACGTCATTGGCATTGAGGGTGTCAAATTCCTCAAAGATCATCTTTGTGGGGCTTGTGAGGCTGGAAAGATGACCAGAGCCAAGCACCCCTCGAAGACTATCATGAATACCTCTCATCCTTTTGAATTGCTTCATATGGACCTCTTTGGCCCTACTCATTATGCCACACTAACAAATGCAGCATCTCTATATGGCTTTGTCATTGTTGATGATTATTCTCGTTACACATGGGTGCATATCATTACTTACAAAACTGAAGTGCAGGAAGTCTTGAGACGATTTTCTTCAAGGGCTTCGATGAATTTCGGTGTGAAGATCAAGCATATTCGGAGTGACAATGGGACCGAGTTCAAGAATACTGGTCTTGATGACTATCTTGATGAACTTGGTATTACTCATGAGTTATCTACTCCATACACTCCTCAGTAGAATGGCGTTGTGGAGCGCAAGAACATGACTCTTGTTGAGATGGCTCGCACCATGCTTGATGAATACAAGACACCTCATCGCTTCTGGCCTGAGGCAATTGATACAGCATGCCACATCATCAACAGGGTATATCTTCACAAATTCTTCAAAAAGACGTCATATGAACTCCTCACTGACAAGAAACCCAATGTGAGTTATTTCAAAGTCTTCGGTGCAAAATGCTGGATTAGAGATCCTCATCACAATTTCAAATTTGCACCGAAAGCACATGAAGGTTTTATGCTTGGTTACGGAAAGGACTCACATACCTACAGAGTCTTCAACACCTATCACCACAAGGTTGTTGAAACTGTAGATGTGCGGTTCGATGAAACTAATGGCTCGCAAAGAGAGCACCTACCTCCTGTGCTAGATGGAATGTCTCCTGAGGAATCCATCAAGCTAAAGGCTACTGAGGATGTCATAACTACTGAAGAATCTGCTGAAGATGTCATTCCAGATCGTGAAGAAAATCATGCTGGTGCATGTGAAGAAAATGGCTCTGAAGAAAATGCTGAGCCAAATCAAAGTCGTCAACCTGCTCATCCTCGCGTTGCAAATGAAGTGCAGATTGAGAGAATCATCAACGACATAAATGCACCAGGTCCTCTCACTCGCTCAAAAGCTTCACATTTGTCTAACTTCTGTAGGCATTTTGCTTTCGTCTCTATCACAGAGCCCACCAAAGTAGATGAGGCATTTCTGGAGACTGAATGGATTCAAGCAATGCAAGAGGAATTACATCAATTCGAGCCGAACAAGGTGTGGGAGCTTGTCAAGCGACCAGACCCACGCAAGCACAATATCATCGGCACCAAATGGATCTACCGCAACAAGCAAGATGAAAATGGCCTAGTGGTGAGGAACAAGGCTTGTCTTGTAGCTCAAGGCTACACACAGGTTGAAGGAATTGATTTCGATGAAACTTTTGCACCTGTTGCTAGACTTGAGGCTATTCGCATATTGCTTGCCTATGCTAACCATCATAATATCATCTTATATCAAATGGATGTGAAAAGTGCATTCCTCAATGGTAAGCTTGAGGAAGAAGTATATGTTGCTCAACCCCCAGGTTTTGAAGATCCTAAGCATCCCGATCAAGTCTTCAGACTCAATAAGGCCCTCTATGGCCTCAAGCAGGCCCCTCGGGTATGGTATGATACACTGAAGGAATTCCTCATGAAGAAAGGCTTCAAACCCGGTTCACTCGACCCAACTCTTTTCACCAAAACATATGATGATGAATTATTCGTGTGCCAAATATATGTTGATGATATTATCTTTGGCTGTACTAACCAACATTACAGTGACGAATTTGCTTATATGATGAGTGAGGAATATCAAATGTCCATGATGGGTGAACTGAAATTCTTCTTAGGTCTTCAAATTCGTCAACAACGCAATGGCATCTTCATTTGTCAAGAGAAATACCTCAAGGACGTTCTGAGGAAATTCAGTATGCAAGATTGCAAAGGCGTCAAAATCCCTATGCCCACAAATGGCCATCTATGCGCCGATGAAAATGGTATAGACTTCGATCAAAAGGTATACCGCTCCATGATTGGCTCTTTACTGTATCTATGTGCATCTAGGCCAGATATTATGCTTAGTGTTTGCATGTGTGCCCGTTTTCAAGCTACACCGAAGGAATCACACCATAAGGCTCTGAAACATATTCTTCGATATCTACCTCACACTCCAACACTTGGATTATGGTATCCCAAGGGCTCGGCTTTTGATCTCATTGGATATTCTGACTCTGACTATGCTGGTGATCGAGTGGATCGCAAGTCAACATCAGGCACATGCCATTTCCTCGGATGATCTTTAATATGTTGGTCCTCGAAGAAGCAGAACTGCGTATCACTCTCTACTGCTGAAGTTGAGTACATTGCTGCTGGTTCTTGTTGTGCTCAATTGCTGTGGATGAAGCAAACCCTCAAGGACTATGGCATCAACATGAAGAACGTGCCACTCTACTGCGATAACGAGAGTGCCATCAAGATTGCTCATAACCCAGTTCAGCACTTGAAGACAAAGCACATCCAGATTCGTCATCATTTTTTTCGAGATCATGTGTTGAACGGCGACATCTCTATTGATCACGTGAAGACTGAAGAACAGGTTGCGGATATCTTCACCAAGCCCTTGTACGAGAAGAGATTTAGCAAGTTACGGTGTGAGCTAAATATCTTAGAATCTTTGAATGTTCTTTGAAAGGACACAGATCCTAACACTTATGCAAAATTGATGACTTAGATGTGCAACACATGAAGTAACGTTTTTCTTCAATCAATGAAGACTAACCCTCTAAGAGTGAAGAAATTAAGGAAGAATTTGATTCTCAGAGCCCTACGACAATTGTACGCGGTGTCTGAAATCATCATTCTTATACGGTGGGACACGCCACCAACAAAAAATTGAAAATCTTCAAAATTGAATTTTTATTCATTTTGCTAATTCTTCAATTTTCAAATTCTTCAACTTGCAAAGTCTTCACCCTTTCGACTGGTGTTCTTCATTGACTATATATATATATATATATTTTTTTTTTTTCAGTTCTTCATGTCCTCAACAGCATTCACTTATTGCTAATTCTTCAAGTTGACTTTTTCCTCTAAGTGAATGTGATCGGACCCTTTCCCCCTCTATGCTAAACTCAACCCAGTCTGTTCACAAATTCTTTATGTGCGTTCTATTTGAAACCCGTTCAAAGTCTTCACTGTGTCCTTGACAGCTGAAGAATTTGCGAACGGAACATTAAAATTTTCATATCTGAATTTTCGGCTTTTGCCTTTCAAACCGTTCCGCATCCCACGATGAATTAAAATATTCACCCACGATGGCGCACGATCTCCACCACTAGTATGTGGGTGACACATGTCGCTAGGATGGCAAGGGTCAGGGGCATGTTCGTCCAAAAATTTTGGACGGACAGTTTCTCACCTCGGCTATAAATACCCCTTGCCCTCCTCAGACCTCATTTACTCCGCTCGAACGCCCTCCCTCGCTCGAGCTCTCTGACCTAGCGCCGCCGCTACTCTCCATCATCACCAGTGAGGAAGAGCTTCACTGTCTCGACCTCATCGCCGTCGTACTCACGCCAGCCGCGGAAATCTTCACTCCGCCATCGCCGTAGCTGTCTCTCACCGCCAAGTTAGGGCGTGGGAGATCTGAACGGATGAACTTCTCCACTTCCACTTCCAGTTCGTCGTGTTCTTCTTCTAGGGTAATTAAAATCTGATTTTACTGCCCTACTTTGATTCTGATGATTTCACAAAATCTTCAAAAATGTGTTTATTCTTCAACTTCCACATCCTTAAACACCAAGTTGCATCTGTTCTTGGTTTGTTTCTCTAAGCTATGTTTTTCTTCAAGATTCCTCAATTGTGTGGATTTTCTAATCTATACAACTCTGAAACCTAAGTCAAGAACGCTTAGTGAAATTCCTCAAGACTCCCCTGGTCAAATTCCTCAAACTTGATTTCTTTTGAAAAATTTCTGAGAACGCATATGACCTCTCCAAATTCTTCGCACCTATACTCTGTTCATAGGTACAAAATGTCTGCTGCTGAATCACTAGGTTCTCATCAATTTAACTCATTTGCAGCATTCCTCGAAGATAAGTTGCACACTTCCTCAGAAACATCAATTGTTCAAAATCCTCAAGTGAAGAAAATGGCTGATGGTAAAAGACCTCAGAAGTGAGGAAAGAGGCCTGAAACAAACACTGCTTTTGAGATCCCTGAAGACATATATGATGAATATTGCACACCTGATGAAGGAACTCATGGCAAAGAGACCAAGACTCAGCGCAAAGTGCGCATACAGAGATTTGAGAGAAGATGGGCTAAGGAATGGAGGAAATATCGCTATGTCACGCCCAAGTACATGAAGAAATTCGCCATTAACCCTCCATGTCCAAGACCTCCATTGGCACCAAGCCAAGAAGCTGATCCCTCAAGTATCAGGCGCGGTGAGGAATTTCACAGAGAATGGGCTAAGCGTCAAGCCAAATTGGCTAAATTGGCAAAAGAAGCAGTGAAGAAATTCAATGAAGATTCTGCTGCTGCTGCTGCTGAGGCCTCTGCTAGTAAGCCTAAAAAGGCCATGCCGAAGAAATCTGCTGTGAAGCCTAGTTCCTCAACAGCAATGCCCTCACGGCCAAGTTCCTCAAAGCCCTCTAAGCAAATTCCTCAGCCAAGTTCTTCAAGGGCTATGAAAATTCCCTCTGTTGCCACTAAATCCTCAGTTGCTGCTGCTAAGTCCTCAACACCAGTGCATCTTGCCACGTGCCAATGGACTATAGGAATCTCTATTGCCTCAGGAGCAACTGCAAGTTCCTCAGCTCCTCCACAATCTTCAACTGGTCCAATCTTGCTGAAGAAAAAGGCCACTCCTGGACGAGGCCCTAGGCTAAGTCCTCACAAGAAGCAAGTTGCCTTCCAAGTTCCGTCTGAGGACGATGAAGCTGATGATGAAGAACTTGCTGAGATCATCAAAGACAGGCAAGAAAAGGTCGCTAGAGCCAAAGGCAGTGCTATGCCACTCATGATAGATCCTAAAAGGATCCTTGGATCCTTGATTTCATCGATCTATGGCACAAGAATCCAAATACTCCATTGCCTGAATTGAACCTCACTCCTGGCCAGAGCCACATGTTGACGGCCTTCATAGCCATAGAAAAATGGAAATTTGAGAAGGCCAGGCAAGTCAAGAAAGATCAATACAAAAAGGAGCGCTTTCTGAAGAAGAATGTTGTGAAGATGACTCCTGAAGAACTTGTGAATCTGCAAAAGGAGATCAAAGCTCTCAGCGATCAATTTGACGCATATCGTGCAGATTGGCTAGGTGCCAAAGTCAGATTTGTCAGAATGGCCAAGGGGTTCAACCCAAATGTTGCAGCTCCAACGCAACAACAAATTTCTCAGGCTGATGCATCTGCTCAGCCTACTGAAGAGAATGCTAGCACAGCTGATGAAAATCAGTCTGTTGAAGAAACTGAAAGTTCCAGGGCTGCTGAAGAAATTCCAGCTCCTGAAGAAAATGCCAGGGCAACCTCCAATGTTGCGCCTGAAGAACAACTCAGGTCAGCTGAAGCATATGAAGTTGCGCCTGAAGAATCTGATCAAGCCAGGGCAACTGCATCAGTTGTGCCTGAAGAAACTGCACCACTTTCATCTGCTCCTCCTGCAAAGTCATCACAGATGAAAGATATCCACCTTCCTTGTGCATCAGAAGCGAAAAAGACCAAAGCTGCAGAAAAGGCAGCTGTGAAGAAAAGGAAAGCATCAGAAACTACAGAGTCTTCATCTGCCAAGAAAGTGAAGACTTTGCAAAGCTCGTACACCAACCCCATTGATGTTGTTCCTATCTCAAGCATGCCATCAAAGGAAATTGTTCCCTTTGTTGAGGAATATATCATTCCAGATGACAGTGATGAAGTAAATCCTTCTGCTACTACTTCAGAGCAGTTGGATGAAGAAATTGAAGTGGATGATATCCCTTCAACCCCTCTGGTATCATCGCCCATGCCTCAGTTCACAGCTGAAGAGGCAGGCGTTGAAGAAATTGATGAAGAAGATGAGGATGTGCACATTGGGTCTACTACACCAGTTCTCAATGATGATTATTGGGAAAGACATCAGCCAAATTCTCTATTGACCACTCCTCTGCAACAAATTCCTAAGTCCCTTGTACAGACTGAAGAAATTCATACGGGCTCTAAAGGACATCAATCATCACTTCATTCTATTCCAGAAGAAGTTCTAGCTACTAATGCTGAAGAAATGGAGTCCAAGAATGCTGCTGATGAAATTGCTATGTAAATTCCTCAGTCTGTGGCTCCAGAGGTTGTGCGCCAAGCGACTGTGAAGACTTCAACTGTTGATCTTCAGCCCAAGCCACAAAATCCTCATACCAAGAAGCAGAAATTCAACGCTGATGATTTCTTTGCTGATCATCATTTCTTCACGAATTATAATCCCAATGACTCTGCAAGACTACGACGCAAGTGCTTCTGGACAACAAGTCAAATGAACTATTACTCTTCCCTCCTATTTGGTAAGAACAAGGAATTTGACCACGAACAAATTCCTCATGTGGATATGGAGTCGCTTCCTTCCTTCCAACCTGTCCTCAGTGTTCTTCATGACGCTGGGCTGCTTAACTTCTGCACTGACATCTGCGACTAGAACGAAGAACTCATTCTTCAATTCTACGCCACACTGCATATCACTGGAAATGTTGAAGATGTGAATTCATGGGTGCTAGATTGGATGACCGAAAATACACATTACAAAGCACCGGCCTCTGAATTGCTTCACGCCATTCCAATTAGTCCTCCGGTTGAAGGCGCAAGACTCATGTATGTTGAACCTGAACTCTCAAATCACTTAATGCAAGTGCTGATGAAGCCTTTGAAGGCTGGCCAAGCTCCAAGGACCACCTTCCTTGTGAAAGAATTGCTCTATGTACCAAGAACTGTATATCGCATATTGACCAAAACCCTCAGTCCAATCAAGGGCCACAACTCTGATGAAGAAGAGGTTGTTGGCATCATGAAGAATCTGCAGTTCAACATGATACATGGCATTCCCATTAACTACAATGATTTCTTCATGAGGACTTTGGCCAATGCTGCTCTGTCACCTTTTGAGTTGAAGCCTTACGCTCCCTGGATCATGAAATTCATCAGATCAAGGTCTTCAATTCATTATCAGGCTGACTTTCAGAATCATCTCAGCTATTTGCCACCTATTGAAGTCCTCAAGCCGACTATTCCCTCAGCTGATGAGAAGGGCAAGGCTGCAATTATAGATGAAGGCACTCGTCCATTGGATGGATAGTTTCACAAAGCTGCATCCTATTCCACCAATGATGACTCTGCAACACAAGATCCTGTCGCCAAAGCTTCAAAACAAAATCCTCAAGCCACAGCTCCGTGTGTGATGACTAATCGTGAACTTCTCCTCAGTTTTCATCAGAAACTTGATCGAAATCACAAGTGGGTCAAGCGTCAGTTTGGTGCAATTCTTCAGAACATGACAGTCACTCAAAATACAGTGAAGAAGAATCACTACTATATGCATGAAGTCTTTGACCGCACTTGGGCTATTCTGTCGAATCTCTATAGTGCTGAAGATCTCAAGGAGATGGGATTTCAACAGGACTTTGACTGGTCTCAGCCACCTTCGAAGAAATTCAAGAAGGTCAAAGTTCCTCAGCTTGTTGCCAGTTCATATTCTTCATCGCGCGAGACGGATGAAGCTGAAGATTTGAACGACACTGCGGCAGGCCCTACCTCAACGGACGACCCCAACAACGCTGGCGCTCCTCCATCGACATCATGATGATATTCTTCAGGGGCGTTAGTCCTCATTTTTCATCCCTTTTGGTCATTCGATGACAAAGGGGGAGAAATTTGAGTTAGTTTTCAAGCGGGTCTTATATATGGGCCATTTTTTTCTGTTAAGTTACAACTCTTGCTCTTCTGAGGTGTTTGATCTGATGAGTTGTAAACTTAAGTCCTATGGTGGTCTGATACTTTTGAACTGCTTTCTGCATGCTTATTTCCTCAAGTACCTTAATGCACCCATGCTGAATTTTGTCAGACACCATATTTCATCATGCATTTCAAATTCTTCATATCATATGTTAAATGCGTGTATGAATTACAAGATATAGGGGGAGATCTCCATGATATTGCTCTACAATGTGCATTTGCAATCCAAAGCAAAATCCTCAATAAGCACATCTTCAGGGGGAGTTCCTCTATATCTTGCAATCAAATTCCTCAATATCAGTATTTACACTCCATATGTTTTATCCCCATTGAAAACTTAACCTATTTATCATCAATCACCAAAAAGGGGGAGATTGTAAGTGCATCTAGTGCCCCTTAGTGATTTTGGTGTATTGAAGACTTATAGGTTAAGGGACTAATGTGTTTGTGAGTGTACACAGGTTCTATAAGTCAATGAGGAGTTTGATATTTACGAAGAAAGTCGACCCCTAAAAATGAATGTCTTTAGTTGAAGACTTTGGTTTTCTTGAAGACTTTGAAAATGAGGAAATTGGTGTGACCTTGAAGACTTGATATTGATGCGAGGATTATGAAGCGTGAAGACTTTTGTTTTCATAGTTTTGTTTTCCCTTTCTTAAGTCATAGGAAACACCGTACTGTTAAAGGCGGTCGAGGTAAAACTAAGGAAAAGTTTCCAAGTGATGCTCAACTCAAATCCTACACCTAGCAATCCTTTCGAGTGAAGACATTGGATCTCTCATACAGTTCAGTCAAGTTCTTCAGTGACAGAGTAGAAGTTCTTCTGTTCTCTGAGGAATTTGTTCTGACTGAGGAGTTAGGAATTTGCCAGTGCGGATTGCCTACAAGTGAGGAACATGATAGCCCTGAGGAATTTGAGAGCTCAAATTTCCGACCGTTGCTGTGCTATGCGCCAGCTGTCCAAAATATCCTATCCACCTAATGGTCATATCATTGAAGGGCATTTATGTCTTATCATGTCGGGCTGCTCCCCGGCTATAAATAGCCGCCCCCTACAACCACTAGCTGGTTGGCTGCTCCGAGAGAAACTGACACTTATCATTTAGAGCATCCCATCCTCCGAGGACTTTGAGCGAAAATCATCAAGTGAGGAAAAAACCCAAACCCATCACCTAAAACCCAAAGTGATTGAGCATCACTGAAGAAATTGTTCCTGTGTGGAACCGACGCTTTTTACCTTTGAGGACTGTGCATCCTCCAGATGGTTAGGCGTCATGGTCTAGAGCATCCAAGAGGAATTGTGGATTGCCGAGTGACCAAGTTTGTGAAGGTTTGGAAGTCACCTGTGAATACTTACCATGAGTGATTGGGCGAGGTCTGTGTGACCTTAGCTCAAGTAGAATACGGTGAGGACTGTGTGTCCGGAACTGTGTGTCCTCAGGTTTAAATACCTAGCCGCTCCAACCAGACGTACAACTGTCACAGCAGTTGGAACTGGTCTACCAAATCACTGTCTTCACCAAGCTACTGATTCTATTTCCTCAACCCTTTCATTTCCTCGCATACTTGCTGTGTACTTGATTGTTACTGTTTGAAGACTTTGACTGAAGACTTTCTCAATTTCCTCATTTCTATTTCTTCAGTCACTTTGTCTTCAGCCTGCTTATCCTGTTTACACGCTACCTGTACTCTGTTTTGTTTTATTTCATCATGATGACTATGCTACTGCTTTGTTATCCATGTACCTGAGTACTTATTCCGCTGCTTGTAGTTCGTTGCTTAGGAAATTCCTCAAGTAGTATTTCTTCAGCGACGAATTCATAAAAACCGCCTATTCACCCCCCCTCTAGTCGATATAACGCACTTTCAGATGTCCAGGACTGATCAGGTGCATGGCGGAACTCAGACGGTTTATCTCCCGACTCAATGAGAAGGCCCTACCTCTCTACCAAGTTCTCAAGAAGTCTGACACCTTCCAGTGGACTGATAAAGCTCAGAAGGCATTCGAGGAACTCAAGCGACTTCTTCCAGCATCACTAGTCCTCGCCATACCAGAGGAAAGGAAGCCCATGCCACTCTACATCTCATTCACCAATCGGGTGATCATCAACGTTTTGGCGATGGAACACGAGGAAGATGTCTGAGTGGATAAGGTACAACGACCCGTCTACTACGTCTATGAGGTCCTTACCTAGTAGAAGTACCACTACCATAAGCATGTATAGAACGTGTTCACGGCAGTGTAGAAGCTGGTTCACAGCTTCCAAGCCCATTCGGTCACCGTTGTCAGCCGCACCCCTGGTTGGACATCATGATGGACGCCATGGGCAGAGTAACTAGGAGGGCTATCATGCTCATCGCTAACTAGATCAACTATGAACCCTGCAAGGACATGAAGTCTCGGGCTCTCTCTTAATTACTTCATTGTCAAATGGATTGAAATCCAGTCCCTCCCACCAAAAGTAAACTCTGAGCACAAGAATATTTACTTGAAGGGTTCAAAGATGCTCACGGGCACATGGCTAGAGTCATCCTCATCTCCCCCAAAGGCGATCCTATTTTATAATTTTGTACGCCACGACATTAAGAGTTGGAGCTTTGATCCGGTCATGTAAGGAACTAATTGAGGTCTGGCTTCACGTCAGTAATCTACCACACCGATGCAGTATTTCACGAAATCTAACAATGTCACAAAGTACAAAGCACATGTGCATGTCCTGGGGGCCAACGTCTCATATAGGAACCGCTGACTCCTATGTCATGGAGCCTCATGTCTCGTGGTGCAGGAGGTGCTGAAGATGTGGGACGCCATGGACTCACCATGGTGGCATATTGCACCGCTGTGCACAGACTCCAAGGACATTTCAAAATCCTCGAACTTCATCATGTTAAAGATGGAGTACGGTACGGAGTCACTAGAACAAGAGAACCCAGGCTCCCGAATTTACCACTCGGCCCTGGAAGGTGTCCTGACTGTCATACTGCTCTAGACTCTGCTGTTCGTCGCTTACCTCATGAGGAAAGAGCTCCCTGATGATTAGACCGGGGCACATCCAGTAATGCAAGGGACAATCATTTGGCTGGACACACAACCCGGTAATGTCAGGGTTTTTTTTATCAAGTAATCCTTGCTCATTTACATTCTCTTTTGGCAATGCTCGTGTTGATGTCTAATCAGTTGTCAAGTGTTTTTCTTTTGCATATAACTTCTTAGAAATTTGTACATTGTTGTTATTACTAATTGCAGAGAGGGCATAAGATGGTAAGAGCAATTTTTCTATTTCATACAATTTTGTAATATGGTTCCTATTATTCATCTGTCAATTATATTAGATTGCTATTGTGTATGTGGTAAGCACTAGCATGTTTAAGTCAGGTATAACATTTATTTATAATATATAGTGCAATACATAATTAATATTTGACTTCACTTTTTCCCTTTGAGATCTGTCTAACTTCAATAATGGTGACCTATCGGTTGTGAATCTTTTTTTACATGCGATGATGTACAAGTAATGATTTGTTTAGATATACTTATGAACATCTAACATATGTTATTGTTATGTAGATCCAACAGGTACTATATGTTTACAGATGAAACCTAATTCGACACTTCAAACCATTAATATTGTTATATATGAAAAATATAACAATAAGAGCACTGACGGAATTAGACATGGATGCAAAAATCCGAGCTAAGGAGACACAAAATA
The DNA here is from genome assembly GCA_011799875.1 of Thinopyrum elongatum. Lineage (NCBI taxonomy): Eukaryota > Viridiplantae > Streptophyta > Magnoliopsida > Poales > Poaceae > Thinopyrum > Thinopyrum elongatum. Next base: position 35,378,079 of record CM022297.1, on the reverse strand, counting down.
TTTGAAGACGGTGGACACATGTTGCCCTTGCTTCCTTTTATTCGAACCCAAAATACAAAATGAAACTCTTGGCTTAACGCCATGCCCACGAATTCCATCAAGCGTTAATACAGTACCATGCGCGAAGTACAAAACAAATACAAACAAAATGTAAGGTAAATTGACGTGGTAGAAAGCAGCAGCAAGGGTGGAAGAGATAGATCTCTTCTACTTGGTGTACTCGATTGCCCAGAAGTCCGCATAGATGTAGGTGGCCTTGACGCTCGTAAACCCAGCAGCTTTGGCCAGCTTCTCGAAGTCCCTCAGGTACCTTTCCTTGCCGCCGGGGCTGTACGCCAGCAGGCTCGCGTCCACGCTAATTAACCCCTGAGCGCTGTTTGTCGCGTCTGGATTCACTGGCAAGATACACTCCACGTTGATCACCTTACCATTTGCGGGCAGTGCATCGTAGCAGTTCTTGAGGAGTACCGCACACTCGTTGTCGCTGAAACAGTTGAGGATCCACTTCATGAGGATGGCGTCTCCGGACGGCACCATCTCAAACATGTTGCCGCCGACGTGTTCCACGCCAGGGCAGGGCTGAGCATCAGAGATAACATGAGGAAGGTCGAAGTTGATCCCCTTGATGCTCGGGTACTTGTTGGTGATGGCGTGGATGACGGCGCCTAGGCCGCCGGCGACATCCACGAGGGTGCCGATGCCCTCAAAACCAGTGTACAATTCGAGGAGCTTCTTGGTGATGATTACAGAATGGTGCTTCATGGCCTCATTGAAGACGCGGTTGAAGCGTGCATCCGTGCCAGCGTAGTCGAACCATGACGCCCCGAATGCCTTGGTGAATGCACTGCCACCCTCAAGGACCGCGTCCTTCATGTGGCACCTGCAAATTAATTAATCAAATCCATTATTAACTCCATAAGATCTCGCTTCTGGTTTGTATGGTAGTTTGACAAGTACGAGTTACATGTCATGAGAAATACTTCCTCTATAACTTAATATAATATGTTTTGTTACACTGTCATCAACTCTAGAAACATCTATAAAAAGTTACAGAGGGAGTACATCACTAGAAACTTCTTTTGAAAACAAATGCAATGGATGTTTTTTTTTTTGACAGAAAACCGAGATTTTGTTGATCAGTCAGATTGACATTTCATGTATTCATAGATAGACGAAGGTCTTATAAGTTGGGGGTACTACACAGGGAAGTGCATCGATGAACCCAGGTACATATGAACCCACTTTGAAAAACACATTTCTAAATGCTAAAAAACCTGAAAAATGTTGCACAAATAAGTCTTCATGTTTTATGTGCGTGCATAAAGTTTCACGGAAATAAACTTTTTTGTTGCCTGGGCAAAAAAGACAAAAAATTATGTCGTAAAACGTTGTTTAGAAGCACCGAAGTTTATCTTTTTTGCAGAGACAAAACGAAAAGATAATTTTTTTCACAAAACTATGTGCCGCACACATACATTTGCGAACATATATGCATGAAATTTTCTTTTGATTTTTTCAACATTTTAAAACGTGTTTAAAATGTATTTTACAAAAAGTGGGTGCATATACCCATGGGTTCAGGACGTGCCTACTCGTACTACACTTGACATACTGATACTGATGAACTGCTGTTTGCTTAATTAAGTGCAATGCAAACGCGTACGCATACGCAAAAGTAGCTCTCACCAGGCCTCCATGAAGAGCTTGTCCTGGGCGAGGAGACAGAACGGGGCCATGGAGACGCCGTCCTCGTTGGGAGTGAGCCACTTGCACACCGGCTCGGCGCCATACCGGCGGGAGAGGCTGCCGTCTTTGCACTCATCCACCACGCACGACACGACCTTGTATGCTGCCAGCACCCGCAGCAACCGATCCACCATGGATGCTGCGTCCGGGTTGGCCTCGGCTTTGGACGGCAGCTTGGCGACCACCTCTTCCGGCGTCAGCGCCTTCCCACCGGCACCCACCAGGGTTTCGAGCAGGCCCAGCTCGATGGAAGTGCGAAGCGTCATCGGCAGGACAGCGGACGAAGCCAGCTGCAGCGCGAACATTAACGCCTCCTCGTTGGCCATGTCGCTGGCTGGCTGCTGCTGATGGTACGTGTTACTGCTAAGCTTGCTCGTGAGCGGATAGCAGACTAACTATTGCTGATGTTTGACGCTTGGAGCTGGAATGGGGTGATACTTATAGGAGATTCGAGGCTTCCTCATCACGTCCCAAGAAAATAAGTGGGTCCACTAGGACTAGTACTATACTGGAAGCAACTGCGGGCATTGCTGCTGCGATTCTGGTTGAGCACCTTAGCCTAGTGTATTTCTTTGCTTTATTAGTTTTCTTGGTTTCCTTCATCATTTAGTATAACCATTTCGTTCCCTAGACATGGCAACATCGGCGTTTTTTATAGACAATCATACATCAAAAGCGTGGTGTACAAACCATTCATATGATATACACTTGTGAACTTGTAAATACACTTCAAATTAGTGTTCTTGCCGGGCTTCATTTCAAGAGCTCTTGGCAAACCACCCCTTTGCTGAGAACCAATCTCAACAAACATGGACACTCGGTAGGGGCTTCAATTCAGAAAGAGCCATTAGAAACATATTTTTTTTCGGAAAGGGAGGTTAAAACCCCTGGCCTCTACATCGATCGATGCATACAGCCAACGTTATTAGTAATTCAACAAAGGTCTGGCAAGAACATACATCAAGCCACCTGAAGCCGCCGCTCACACCTATAAACTCGATAATGTGGACATTGTGGAGTGCTCTCACTCCCCATAACTAAAACCGGTGTCGTCGCAGATCTATCAACATAACGTATCGGAATCTACAGCAGGTGTAGTAAGCTAAAGCGTACACCACATGCACACATTTTAGAAGCCGTCGTCATCATCGAACCGCTGACTTATCGTCAGGCAAGAGATCCGAATCATCCTTGCCAGTTCGGCCATCCGTCGACACCTCTATGGCGCCCAACGGCACCACCTCCCTGCGGGCAAACTGCTGAGCACGTCATGGTCGCTGCCGGTACACCGCAGCATCATGCCACCGAGTACCACAAGCTGGCACAACTTGAAGTGTCTGGAAGATCTGTCGTGCGTAGCACCTGCCGAGCAGGCATTACACAACGTAGCACCTGTAGGCCAGACATGACTTGACATCTCCGCCGAAGCTCCGTACAAGACGAAGCAGCTCCACCGCTAGAACCGTCCACTGGTCCCTCAAGCAAATGCATACCTCCAGAAATGATGACCCCACGGGCGGGGGGAACGACACCTGAGTGTCGCCATCATCTGATCGATTGATGATGGGTTTTCCCCGGATGTAGCGGAAGGAGGCCGGAACTTCAACTCGATGATGCCTCCAAGAAGGAAACCGCCAAGGGTGACACCATCACCGGCTCCGGCCATCGGCAGTAGACAAGGTTTTCACCCAGGCCTTGTCCCATGAGCATCCATCCGACATCTTGTGCATCGTCCAGACCACCTTCAAAGCCCCAGATTTGGCCTCCCAGATCCAGCGACCTCCCGCAGCAGCACTGCCACCCTAGGAGCCCTGGCACACCGGCAACTGCCTACGTGTGCCACCACTGGAGTTCGGGGGGAGGGTTACCACCCCACCATGCCAAACCGCGAGAGCCGCCGGGAAGGATCCCACGCGTGCTCGTCACCGTCACTGATCCAATCCAATCCGGAGCCAAATCCACCAGATCGCCGGCGGAGTTCCGCCTTGGCCAGGGACATCACCACGCCATGCTGCCGCGGGTCACCTGAGCTTCACCAGCCGCCAGCTACCAGGGCCGCTGCCCCAGGATCCAAAGCCCGATCTCGCTAACTCGAACCTTCACGCCGCCCTGTCCACACGCCACCATGGATCGGATCGTGGCCACGCCGTCTCGCACGACGAGGTCTTGCCCCACCACCTCCTACATGAGCCAAGGCGGAGAACTCCCGCCACTGCCGTTGGCCGCCGGGCTAAGCCCGGCGGCGTACTCCGATGGCGGCGGAGGGAAGGGAGGGAGGTAGTGGTGACCCTGGCAGCTAGGGTTTGAGGAGTTGCCCGAGTTGCCGGAGACGGGGGCGACGTGGGGGCCAATGGTTTGAGGAGCTCGGTTCTCTTCGAAACAAAAAACACTCGGCCCATACGCCATTTGCTGACGTGACATTGTACTCCGCAACCAGGAGCCACCTGTCACGGTCGTTGACAGTTTTTTTTAATACAGTATAGACGCAAGTGCTCATATACACGCGCATACACTCACCCCTATGAACGCACACACGCACACCCTACCCCTATGAGCACCTCCGAAAGACTGAGCCGGCATATCATCTTGAAATTTACGAAGTCACCGTAGGCACCTCGTCATCGACGGGAACGTCTCCTCCCACTGAATGCGCATTGCCGAAAATCCTGAAATAAATCCAGGAATAAATACGAGCACCAGGACATGAACCCTGGTGGGCTGGGGATACCACAGTCCATCTAACCATTCAACCACAGGTTGGTTCGCCACGGTCGTTGAGAGTTGAGGGCTCTGTGTCATCGAGGACACTTTTCCTGACTACCCAATGTAGGATACTCGGCGTAGAATTCCAAAATTCCTATTTTACGTACAGCAGAAAATAAGTTTTGCCGAATTCTGTGACAAGGTATTCCCAGGTTCCGCCGTGTGGCCAGCTTTACCGAGTGAGGCGACACTCGGAAAACTACTATACTTATTTTTTGAAACTACAAAAAATCTTTGCGGAATACCTTCAATAGGAGCTCGACATATTGCCTGCTGGAGTTGGCAGAGATAGTCAGGCGCCACTAATGCCGAGTACGGAACTCGGCAATAGAGACCTTTTCCGAGGTCACCACTCGGCCAAAGCTTTCACCATTGATTAATTATTTTTCTGTAAAGCCCTGGAATTCAAAACGTGTATATTTTTACAGCCATAGCCAGCCAGCACCACATATACGTCGCAAATAATCCATACAAGCTAGCAAGTCGTCAGTTACCACAGTATTCACAAGTAGTCAGTATACTAACAAGTCGCATAACAATAATTTCAAAAGCATACAAAGTATACAGGCATCATACAATTCACACATAACATAAGCAACATTTGAAGTTCAAAAGTAGTTCGCGGACACTACCTCTCGGCAACATCAATTCCAAATTTCCAATGACACGAGCTCTATGCTTGTGGATGAGGACGAGGAAGGCTATGCTTCATAGCCACGACACTTTCCCAACTCGCCAACAGTTATTTTGTTAGCTTTGTATCACAGTGGTCGATTTGTTAATATTTTTTATTATTATAGGGTAAAGTACTAATCTTGAACACTGCCTGGAGCATTTCTCTTGTGGCCACTTCTTCTTGTAGTCGTGCCCTATATTACGGAGCGGCAAGATAGATGGGCTGAAGTTACGGAAATCCATGCTATCAGGGGTATTGAAGAACGCAGGAATTAATATTTTGATGGTATGCATGCAAGAACGCAGGAATTATTATTCCAAGGGAAGGAGAACTCTTGGATTATTGTTAGCATGTAACGTTTAAAAAAAATACACCATCACTACTTCGAAGGATACAAGGAGAGTAATTGTGTACACATATACATGTTTCTGAATGGGACTTAACATGCTGTAGATGTGCCAGATTAAGGGGGTCAAAATTGTTGGAGGGATCGTCTGGGTCTAAAACGTGAATATATACGAAATGGGGCAGCAGGAATAGGACAGACAAGCAACTGAAATGTGAGTAGTACACGTGCAGAATCTCCTTAAATTATTCTCTTTGGCAGAAGTTTCTACACTTTAAAAATGGACTGTAATTTTTTAGGAAAATATAACACAAATACATGAGGTGTAAGTGTGCCAATATTGTAATTGACTAATCAAGTTCTGTATTGTAATTAATTACAGTACTTTTGACACAACTACAATAATTCTTGAAGTGTGCGAATATTCTACCACATGATATTTGCTCACTCTATCGATGATCTTCAACCCCTCTGCATTTGAATAATGGTTTACGTATAAGAATGCAGCAATATTCCAAGCGAAGGATAATTTTGTATTATAGTAAATAGTTAACATTTTTGAAATAGAACATTAATACACAAGTTGTAGCAATGTCCCTAAAGTCCCTTAAACGGAAAACTGGTAAATGTTGTATCTTAAAGTTCGGAACATTTGTTGTTGGTGTGTACCAATGTTTTCTCAGGATCAGATTTGTTTAATAACTGTTCTGTTGATATTTGGAGTGTGAGGATTTTCATACTGTTATGGTTTGTGTACAAGAATGCCATCAGTTTTTGAAGGGAAAGGTGATTCTTTTGTAGGGAATGAATATGTAGTTATGCTTTCCTAAGAGTTAAAACAATTCATTAGACTTTATTTCATAGACTTCCTAATAATTAAGGAATTTACTTAGACAATTTCTAGCTTTTTTAAGTTGTGTTCTTCTTTACTTTTGACATGATATGATAAATAACCAGCTATTTATTGATAACTGATAAGCAAGTAAGGGCTAGCTGGTATGTTCCAATAGTCAGACATAAAAAATTGGTATTGTTACTCATCCCATTTTATCTTTTCCTCTCAGCATATCTTGATGCCCACATGTAGATTCTTATTGTTAGATTCAAGAATACCTTCCCTGAAGTGAAGATAATTATTGTGGTGTTTCTTTTACCCTACCTAGCCTAATAATTAGTTAATTAGTAAAGAGTTTTCTCAGATGCTCAATGGTTGCATAACTGGCATATGGGGACAATCTGACACGATCAACAAAGAAATAAGGTAAAAAGCCTCCAACAACAATTACAAGAGCGCATGGATACATTGAAGGGAGGAGGAAGGATACATATTTGAAGTTGAGTCTTGTGATAGTGCGGTCAGTTGCGGTCAGTTAAAATCAACATGGGTTCCTCTTTCGCGCGACAACTTTCTACATCATGAACTGCTGGCATGGCAGGAAATGGAGACAACAAGTTCTTTCATCATGGAAGTATGTACTATTGAGTTACTCGGGAAGAGAGTGCACTAGGTTTCTGTAAAACTAGTGTACAGACTGATAGACTTTGATAAGACTGATAATAGTATGAATTGTTTGTTCATAAATTCATTTGTGCAAATGCTTAATGCTGAAACTAATGTCAGTTTTTTCTGCAGATGATCTACACGTACAACTTTTCTATATGGTAAAAATGAAGTGGGAAAAAAAAGGACATGGACGGGGAGAAAAAAAATGTCTGCCTGAGTTAAATGTGTTCTTTCTTTTTTTGAGGGGAAACAGTTAAATGTATTGTGCCTTAATCTCATCCAGCTCATCGGATTAGAGCCTTTATTTGTAAAATCTATTCTGAATGTGTTTAATAAAGAGAAGTAATAGCTTAAAACTTAGCTATAAAGAATTGCATTCTCAATATTTGCATTTTCAACACGATATTGTGATCACATATAATAGAAAAACATATTAATCTAAAAAGAAAAGTAACTCAGTAGATGGACCAAAGCTTGCTCAACAGATGTACAAAGGGTTGCTCAATATATAGGAGACAACGCCCACACACATCCACATCCCAATCTCGCAACTGGACAGGTCGATCCAAACTAATTGCCATGCCGAACACACATCAGTAAAGGACAGTGGGAGATATTGTTTCTTTATTAAAAGGGCTAGCTAGGTCGCCATGCCCAACACGCGTCATCAATGAACTGTGGGTGAGGATGGACGTTCTGCGAGAGTTAACAGTAACTCGATCCGAAATTATTGCACGCCGAACACGCATGCTGGGACAAGTGACATACACGTACACGTAGTACTATATACTGTACTCAAATGGGCGTGGCGCGCGCCGACCAAGAGGCGCGGCCCATTTAGACCCCACCGATGCCCGTACCCTGTTCCTTTTCTATTCTAGTTAGGTCCCCACTGATGCCTTTACGACCCGTCGCTCTGGCGACTAGGGTTTTCATTACTCCGGCGGCCCTGCCGTCGATGAGTTTTTCCCTACCCATCCGGCATATGATCCACGCCGGTCTTACTGCGCCATCCCTCGGGCTGAACAAGGGGACGGCTGGTCCGTCCGCCCGGCTTTGGAGTTTTGGCGGCGAGGGAGGTGACGGTAGTGTCAGATCGCATCGGAGGGTGTCATCTACGTGGTGTCTTGACGCCATGTTGGCTTTGAGACTGAATCCACCGTGGGGTACGAGATGGATGAGTGCACAACGCTGTACTGTGATTTACACACAGCCCATGGGGGCAGGTTTCGTTCTCGCGGCGATAGGTTCCGAGGCCCCGGTGGCACTGGAGGACGTGGCTTTGTCCCAGATAGGGGACGTGGTGCAGCTACTGACCGATCTGAGGAATATGCTTCTGTAGAGGCATGCACAGATGGTGGAAAGAGCGCAGGTACGGAGAACTCAGAGAAAAATTCAGTTGACACAGCCGGAGTTAGATCAGAGAAAGGAAGTGCAGCCGGACTGAACTTTGTACCCGGGGAGCCAATAACCACTGAAGCATCTAATAGGAACAATTACAAACGCATGTCACAAGACAACGTCCAGACTGCCGCTGCTATGTTGGCTACCCCGCCTTCAGAGTCAGGTGCTAGCAGTGGCGCAGTGGTCGTGCATGAGAAGACGCCCATGGGTGTACCTATACTTCCTCTGGTCTATTTCTCGCCAAGGAAGAATAATAAAAGGCCAAGGAAGGGAGTAAGTCGGCAAGCTTTCGAAGGAGATGAGAACATAGCAGAAACAGCCAACGCAGTATCGGCGGGCTCCCGTGGGGGGCGCCGCCGGGCACCATGAGTCTCATTTGTTGGAACTGCCGGGGTGCAGGCAAAGCCTCGACAGTTCGCGAACTTCGCGATCTCGCGAAGAATTTTGCCCCTACCGTGCTTTGTATTTTAGAGACACAAATCGACAAGGCAAGGGTAGAGAGTTTAGCGGCTTCAGTGGGTTTTGGTAATGCTTATGCTGTTAGTAGTGTTGGTAGAAGCGGTGGCATTGGTCTCTTTTGGAACAAATCAATAAAGCTCAATGTCATAGGGTATTCAGACTACCATGTGGATGTTGAAGTCCATGACCCAGGTTGGGACCCGTGGAGAATTATAGTGGTTTATGGCGAGGCCCAGACCCACCTGCGTCATCAAACTTGGGATACTATCGAGAATATAAGCACTGCGAGTGATCTCCCGTGGCTCTGTATAGGTGATTTTAATGAAGTCTTACGTCCAGACGAACACGAGGGAGTTGGATAGAGGAGCAATGCACAAATTCAAGCTTTACGTGATGTGGTGGACGTTTGCATGTTGATGGACATAGGTTTCAAGGGTAGGTTTTGGACTTTTGAAAAGAAGGTTGCCGGTGGATCATATACTAGAGTGAGATTGGACCGTGCTTTGGGGTCGGCGGACTGGTGCTCTTTATTTCCCAATGCGACCCTCAACCATTTGGAGGCGGCCACATCTGATCATTGTCCCATTCAGCTTGAGCTCAACAATTCACAAGTGATTGCTAGATCAGCGAGTAAAATTTTTAGATATGAAGTGGCATGGGAGTAACACGAGAGCTTGAAAGAAGAAATCCAGGGAGCCTGGTCGGCAAGCCAACCAGGAGTGCGGGTGGAAGATATAAAACAGAAGCTTGCTTTGCTATCTAACTGCCTGAGGCGATGGGACAGAGACACGTTTGGGTCAGTCCGGACTGAAATTAAAAATTTGAAGAACGAGCTGAGTAGGTTACGAGATGATCCAACACGCACTAGACCAAGCCATACAGAGCAGAAAATTCATGAAAGACTCGTTGAGTTGTATCACAGGGAAGAAATACTAGACCAAGCCATACTTCGAGAATAGAATGGATCAGTTCTGGGGATAAGAATACAAAGTTTTTTCACAGGAGGGCAAGCATGAGGAGAAAGAAGAATATGATTAAATCATTGTCGAGTGCGTTGGGCATTACAGTGGATGATCCTGCCGAGCTAAAGGATCTTGTCTCAAACTTTTATAAAGAATTGTATACTTCCGAGGGAGTATCAAATATGGAGGCTGTACTGGAGCACGTACCCTGCAAAGTCACTACTGACATGAATAGTATTCTCTGTGCTCCATATACCAGTGATGAGGTGAAAGCAGCTTTATTTCAGATGTTCCCTACAAAATCACCAGGGCCGGACGGTTTTCCTGCACATTTTTATCAGAGGCATTGGGACGTATGTGGGGATGAGGTAACAAAGGCGGTACTTCGTATTGTCAAGGGGGAAGAAAGTGCGGAATGTATTAACGACACCTTTCTGGTTTTGATACCTAAGGTAATGAACCGAACTCTTTTAACTCAGTTTAGGCCTATAAGTTTGTGCAATGTTCTGTATAAAATTGCATCGAAGGTGGTGGCGAATAGGTTAAAACAAATTTTGCCTGACATTATTTCTGAAGAGCAATCAACATTTGTTCCTGCAAGATTAATCACGGATAATATCATATGTGCCTATGAGTGTTTACATTTTATGAAGAGGAGCAAGGCCAAATCCAACAGTCATTGCGCGTTGAAGCTGGATATGATGAAAGCCTATGACAGGCTAGAATGGGCCTATTTGGAGGCAATCATGAGCAAGCTTGGCTTTGCTAGAGCCTGGATAGAAATTGTGATGGGTATGATTAAATCAGTCTCTTTTTTGGTGTTATTTAATAGAGAAAAATTGGACCAGTTTAAACCCACCAGGGGTATACGACAGGGAGATCCAATCTCCCCTTATCTTTTCTTGATTGCAGCGGAGGGCCTTTCGTGCCTCTTGAAATCTGGAACTCAGTCATCGCATTTCATGGGAGTAAAGGTGGCTCCGACAGCTCCGGTTGTTAACCATCTTCTCTTTGCTGATGATAGCCTGCTGCTTTTCAAGGCGAGTAATGAGGGGGCGACTGCAGTGTCAAACCTGTTGACCGCTTATTGTGATGCTTCTGGTCAGAGGGTAAACAATGAAAAATCCTCCATCTTCTTCAGTAAGGGATGCCCTCAGTCTGTTCGAGAAGGTATAAAAAATTCCCTTAATGTGCACAATGAACAGTTAAGCGAGAGGTATCTCGGCATGCCAACTGATGTGGGTCATTCAAGGAATGGAACTTTCAAGTACCTGAGAGATAGAGTGTGGGAGAAAATCAAGGGCTGGATGGAGAAACTTTTGTCATATGCAGGAAAGGAAGTACTAATAAAAGCAGTTGCCCAAGCAATTCCTGTTTATTCTATGGCGTGTTTCAGGTTGCCGCGTGGTATTTGTGAGAGTGTCACGTCGATGATACGACAATTCTGGTGGGGCAGCAAGAGGGGCAAGAGGAAGCCTTGTTGGGTGTCTTGCGATGTGTGCACTAAACCAAAATCTCTGGGAGGATTGGGTTTTTGTGATATTGAATTATTCAATTTGTCACTATTAGCGAGACAGGCATGGCGACTGATTGAGGGGCCAATGACGTTGAGCGCAAGGATACTCAAGGCGGTCTACTACCCATCTATGTCTTTTTTAGAATCTGACTTGGGAGCTCACCCCTCGCAGATATGGAGGGCAATTCTAGACGGACGAGATGTTGTAGCCCAGGGTATCATCAAAAGGATTGGGACGGGTGAAAGTACGAACATATGGAAGCAAAACTGGCTGCCCCGATCGGGAATGATGAGGCCGATCGCTTCCTTGGTCGCTCACCCTCCTCAACTTGTTGCAGATCTTATAGATACCTCGTCATCATCATGGCGGGAGGAGGAGCTTAGAAGAGTTTTTGTTCCAGTTGATGTCGAAGTTATTTTGCAGATTCCGCTATTTACAAAGAAGATAAATGATTTCTGGGCCTGGGGAGAGGACCGACGCGGCAAGTTCTCTGTTAGTTTAGTATATAGGATGCTCTTCAACATGAAGTGTCAGCGAGAAAATCTGACTGGACGTCCCTATGGAATATCAAGGTTCCATCGAAGCTCAAAAACTTTATGTTGAGATTATGTAATGAATCTGTACCGACTGCAGAGGTGCTGCACCATCGTCACATGGCCACAAGTTCAGCATGCTCTTTTTGTTCAGCGGAAGATAGTTGGAAGCATGCTTTAATAGACTGTGTTGCTGCCAGATGTGTTTGGTCTCTGTCATCAGAGGAGCTGGTGGAGGCAATGTGTGACAACCTGAGTTTGAAGGCAAAAAATTGGGTTTTCAAGATGCATGAAATACTACCCCACGATGACTTGACACGTATGGTGGTAACATTGTGGGCAATCTGGAGAGCAAGGCGGAGAGCGATACATGAAGAAATTTTTGATAGCCCGTTGCAAACCCATATATTCATCACTTCATTCCTGAGGGACATCGACATTCTATCCAAACCAAGACAGTCGGCGAATAGAAGTACATCGATCAGGCCTTTACAGTAGATTCCACCACCTCCAGAGTACGTGAAAGTTAATGTTGATGCAGCGGTTTTGAACGATAGTTCTGGTGCGGTGGCAGTGGTCTGCCGGGACAGTAACGGAGTTTTTCTAGGTGCTTCTTCAATCACTTTCAAATATATTCATAATCCTGTCACACTAGAGGCTTTGGCGGTAAGAGAGGCATTGGCAATCGCCGAAGATCTTTATGTCCAGAAGATTCAAGTTGCGTCGGATTGAAAGAATGTGGTGGATGATATAAAGCAGGGATCGTCAGCGGATCATGCGGCTATTATACATGAAATCATAGAGCGATCAATTGTTTTTCCTGCTTGTAATTTTATCCACGAGTTTAGGAGCTCGAATTTCGAGGCTCACAATCTCGCTAGGCATGCACTTTCACTTGGGTTTGGACCCGTGTTTGGTTAGCCCAACCCGGGGACTTGAGTTTTATTCCTGTAAATGTTGTGACAATTTGAATAAAGCCTAGGGAGAATGTCTCAAAAAAAACGACATCTCCGATGGCGACGGGAAAATTTTCTGACGCATCCATTTGCCATTTGCGGACATAGAATCAGCGCAGACACGAATGCCGGACGCGGTCATCCAACGCTATTCTTTATATGTCCATGCCGAACACGGATTAGACCACGTGGCTTTCTGTAAGTAAAACGGGCTGGACATACACGCACTATACTCTTATTTTGTTTAGAAACTCAAGTACTATATTCAAATGGGCGTGGCGCGCACCGACCAAGAGGCGTGGCCCATTTACACCCCATTGATGCCCGTACCCTGGTTCGTTTCCTAGTAAGGTCACTACCGATGCCCTTACGATTTCTCCGACGCCCACCCGTAAATTTCCTTCCGCATCCGTCCGCAGACATGGATGCGGGAGACGACCGTCCAACATTATCGTGTAGATGTTCGCTAGTAAAGGTAAATTTTAAATTCAAATTTAGTGCGATCCACATAGCGCGCCGGATCATAAAAACGCCGGATCGCATGTCCAATAACAACTAAAAAGGGGCAAGTATACTTAGATTTTTACATTCCCGAATCCAAAATAACATCAGTCCGGCAGAGTGCGCAATTTTCTGCCCTGGCAGACCGGCAATCCCAGCCGTTTGCTCCTGGATCAAGGTGTCGCCGCCGCCGCGTAGGCAACCTCCACCTCCGCGTCCGCATTGTCCGCCGCCGCCAACTGATATTTCTGCTGCTACAACATCTGGTAGCGGACGGATTGGACAATCATTCTTGCATCGACAAAATAGTCCACATTCAAGGTCAGCATCTTGGCGTCCTCCACATTGACGGTGATCTTTATCTTCTTTTCCTCGAGCGCGGGTTTCCTATCTTCGATCATGGTGCTCCTCTCTTTGAGCTTGAGCTTCTTGTCCATCGTCTCCATCAACAATTTGAACCCCTCCGTCTTTTTCTCCTACTTGACGTCCGAGCGCTTCACGCATGCCTCCTCCTTCTTCAATCAGATGTTTGTGTCAGTGGAACCAAGTCTGAATGTTGTTCCAAATTGTTGTGCCCTTTTGCTCCGTGCAATTGATCAGATCGAGACTAGTGGCCAACCATGCATCGCACAACAGCTCGTTCTCCCGCATGTTGAAGCTTTCTCATCTACCTTTCTTCTTCGGATCGCCGGCTGTATCATCTAGATCATCGTCCTTGTCGTCCTCCCCATCCTTCTCCTCCTCCCCCTCCAGTTGCTATCATCCAGCGGCCAAATACTGTTGTTGTTGTGTGCCCATGTCGGTCTGGGTGTAGACTGATGTGTGCCCGTATGAGTGTAGGACTGCTGCTGCTTGTAGTTGCCGGACTGGGTGGGATCTGAGTCATCCACCTGCTCATCTTCATAGCCACATTCTCCTCCTCAATCGCCTCTGTCGTGGATGATGACGCGCATCTCTTTGTCCGGGTCAACGTACGCCCGCTCCCCCGCTCTAGGCGAATACCATGCGGGCAACCATCTTCACTCGCCCCAGCGTCTTTGCTCGGACGAGCTGCGGCGAAGAATACTCGGAGAAGCCGCATTTACATCGACGATGTAAGGCACCTTACAGGCTGGCGTTTGAAACGTTTCCAACGTATCTATAACTTTTAATTGTTCCATGCTATTATAGCATCAATCTTGGATGTTTTATATGCAATTGTATATCTTTCTTAGGACTAACCTATTAATCTAGTGCCCAGTGCCAGTTGTTGTTTTTTGCTTTTCAAGAAATCAGTGCCAAACAGAGTCCAAATGCTAAGAAATTTTTTGACAATTTTTTCTGGACTCAGAGAGACCCTAGAAACTTCAGGAGAAGACCTGAAGAGTCACGAGGGCGCGACAAGCTCAGGAGGCGGCCCCGGGGGGCGCCCCAGGCTTGTTGGCCCCTCGTGGCACCTCTTGACCTAATTCCACTTCTGTAAATTCTCAAATATTCCCAATACATCAGAGAGCTACCCAAATCACTTTTTTCCGCCGCTACAAGCCTCTGTTCTTCCGCAATCCCATCTGGAGGCCTTCTCCTGTACTCTTCCGGAGGGGGAATCGACCACGTAGGGCTTCTACATCAACCTTGTTGCCCTCCCGATGATGCGTGAGTAGTTTACCACAGACCTACAGGTCCATAGCTAGTAGCTAGATGACTTCTTCTCTCTCTTTGATATTCAATACAATGTTCTCCTCGATGTTCTTGGAGATCTATTCGATGTATATTTTTGAGATGTGTTTGTTTGGATTCGATGATTTGTGGGTTTATGATCAGATTATTCATGAGTATTATTTTAGTCTTCACTGAACTCTTTCATGCATGATTGTTATAGCTCTGTATTTCTCTCCGGTCTATCCATTTGGTTTGGCCAATTAGATTGATTTATCTTGCAATGGGAGAGGCGCTTTGTGATGTGTTCGATCTTGCGGTGCTCAATCCCAGTGACAGAAAGGGACATGACACGTATTTGTATGGTTGTCATTAAGGATAAAAGGATGGGGTTTATTCATATTGATTTGGTTTACTTTGTCTATATCATGTCATCTTGCTTAAGGGGTTACTCTGTTTTTATTAACTTAATACCCTAGATGCATGCTGGATAGCGGTCGATGGGTGGAGTAATAGTAGTAGATGCAGGCAGGAGTCGGTCTACTTGCACTAGTAGAACACAAGGCTCTGGTCCCGGTTCCAGAGGGCCTTTGGTCCCGGTTCTGCAACCGGGACAAAACAATCGGGACTAATGCCCATTACTTTTAGTCCCGGTTGGCTTACGAACCGGGACTAAAGGAGCTCCACGTGGCCGCTGTGGGGCGCCCAGGCAGGAGGACCTTTATTCCCGGTTGGTAACACCGACCGGGACTAAAAGGCAGCCACGCGTCTGTAGGTGCCAGGCGCTGGGTTTTTTTTTTGAAAGGAGGGGTTTAGGGGTTTTCGAGTGTTTAGGGGTTTTCATATTGTGTTTCCCCTTTTTATTTTTGTGTTTACCCTTCAATTCTTTTACATTTAGTGTTTCATTTTTATTTAATGTTTTCCATTCAACTCCACGCTAGCTACTACATACACTACTGCAGGATGCTGCTAACACGACACTACGGTCAGAGACCCTTTGACGAAACTGTGTGCGATGCATTAATTGCAAACGGTGATGTAAAAAACCCGTCAAAAAATATGCAAAACGTTTGCGATGAAGGATACATCAAACACGGTTCCGATTTTAGTTACGTGTGCGTTGCGGGGCATACGGTTCAGTTCAATGAACTGTTTGTGATGAGGCAGAACAAAAGAAACGGGCAGCCGTGCGATATACGCCATATAGTTCACTCGGATAAACTGTTTGTGATTAGGCGGAACAACAGAAACGGGCAGCCAGATGAAGTTGTGTGCGATATACAGCATACATTTTACTTGGATGAATTGTTTGTTATTAGGCAACAGAAACGAAACGGTCAGACAGATCAAGATGTGTGTGATATACGACGTACGGTTCACTCGGATGAATTCTTTTCGATTATGCAACGCAACAGAAACGGTTCAGCCAGATCGAGGTGTGTGCAATGGAGGGCATACACTTCATTCCGATAAACTGTTTGTGTTGAGCCAAGAGAACAGAAACGTTTTTCATAAACAAGATGTGTGTGATACATGGCAAACATCTAATTACATAGGATGGCTAGTGCACACATGACATTTCCACACACCAAAGTAAACTATTACATACATAATTAATTAGGATAAACGATTATCTGATCATCATCTACTTCTTATGACGCTTGCCGCCACTGCTCTACTTGGATAAACGAAACAGTATTCTTTACTGTGAATAGTGTGCTCTGTTGGGCACACAATTATATGGATCATAGCCTTGGGCGAGCAATGTGCCCGCACGTGTCGTGCTAGCTCGATGTTCCTTCTATGCTAAGTTTCCATTAATTGTTGGCGTTTTATGAACACGCCATCGTTTCCCGCCATTTCCTCACCGCTTTCCCGCCACCACCCAGCGATATTGCACGCGGCGCGCGACGCACGGAGGCAACAAGCGCAGCTTGTAGCACATCCCCCTATTTCAAGCATGCCAACCCAACAAAGCACTGCCTCTGCCATCAACCTCCTCGACGAGGAAAACGAGAAGGCGCTATGGCTCGTCGAGACCGAGGCGCTCCCCGGCAATGTGATGGACGACGCCGTGATGCGCATCATCGCCAGAGTTGAACAGACCCTTGGCGCATGGCGCTTCAGCGCCGCAGATCAAGATAGGCATGTCAGCGCCGAGAGGCTGTAGCTCGCCGCACAACATGATCGATGTCGCGCCGCAGAGCAAGCTAGGCGTGTCCGCGCCGATTGGCTGCGGCTCGCCGCATGATACGTCTCCGTCGTATCTATAATTTTTTATTGTTTCATGCCAATATTATACAACTTTCACAAATTCTTGGCAACTTTTTATATGATTTATTGTACTAACTTATTGATCCAGTGCCCAGTGCCAGTTTCTGTTTGTTGCATGTTTCTTGTTTCGCAGAAAATCCATATCAAACGAAGTCCAAATGCGATAAAAATATACGGAGAATTATTTTTGAATATTTATGATTTTTGGGAGGTGGAATCAACGCAAACGGGGGCCCACAGTGACCACAACCCACCAGGGCGCGCCGGGCAGCCCCTGGCACGCCCAGGTATCTTGTGCCCTCCTCGAACATCGGTTGGGGCACTTCTTCTGGCGCAAGAAAGATAATTTATGGAAACAAATTGTGTAAAAATGTCAGCACAATCGGAGTTACGGATCTCCAGAAATTTAAGAAACGGTGAAGGGCCAGATCTGAGGAACGCGAAACAGAAGAGAACAGAGAGGGAGATCCAATCTCGGAGGGGCACCCGCCCCTCCGCCGCCATGGAGGCCATGGACCAGAGGGGGAACTCTCCTCCCATCTAGGGGGGAGGCCAAGGAAGAAGAATAAGGAGGGGGCCTCTCTCCCCCTCTCTCCCGATGTCGCCGGAGTGCCGACGGGGCGAGGATCGTGACGGCGATCTACATCAACAATCTTGCTACCGTCAGCACCAACTTTCTCCCCCTCTATGCAGCGGTGTAACACCTCTTCTCCCCGCTGTAATCTCTACTTAAACATGGTGCTCAACTCCATATATTTTTTCCCAATGATCTATGGTTATCCTATGATGTTTGAGTAGATCCGTTTTGTCCTATGGGTTAATCGTGTTCTTGGTTGGTATGATTGTATATTTTATTTTTGGTGCTGTCCTACGGTGCCCTCCGTCTCGCGCAAACGTGAGGGATCATCGCTGTAGGGTGTTGCAATATGTTCATGGTTTGCTTATTGTCGGTGTTGCGGGGGTGACAGCAACCTAAACGCGGTTAAGTGGGTTCTGGCGTATGGAAGTAAAGAGGACTTGATACTTAATGCTATGGTTGGGTTTCACGACCTTAATGGTCTTTAGTAGTTGCGGATGCTTGCTAGGGGTCCAATCATAAGTGCATATGATCCAAGTAGAGAAAGTATGTTAGCTCATGCCTCTCCCTAATATAAAATTACAAGAATGATTACCGGTCCTTGTTATCGATTGCCTCGGGACAAATGACTTTCTTGTTGACAAAAGCTATCCACTTTTATTACCTTGCAATTTATTCGTAGTTTTTATTCTCGCAAAGTACTCGTAGTTTTATTCTCGCAAAATAGTTTCATACTTGTTTTAGGTAAAGCAAACGTCAAGTGTGCGTAGAGTTGTATCGGTGGTCGATAGAACTTGAGGGAATATTTGTTCTGCCTTTAGCTCCTCATTGGGTTTGTCACTCTTATTTATTGAAGAAGGCTACAAACGATCCCCTATACTTGTGGGTTATCAAGACCTTTTTCTGGCGCCGTTGCCGGGGAGCAATAGCGTGGGATGAATATTCTCGTGTGTGCTTGTTTGCTTTATCACTAAGTAGTTTTTATTTCCTATTCTAAGTTGTTCTCTATCTTTAGCTATGGATATGGAACACGAAACACCAAAAAAAATAGTTGTACTTGCTACTCATGGAGATGGGGAACCCCCTTAAACCCTCGATTCTCGTTATGTGAAAAATATTATGCAATACTTCGATAATCCTGAGAAAACCCCATTCAACTTGATAATGGGAGACACGTTGGATCAATGTGAATACTTTAGAGATTATCGCTTGACACAAAAAGGGAAACTGTTATGGGATCAAATTGATATGTTGCATTGGTATGCTTGGAATTTATGTCAGAGATATGATTTTACTTGTTGCTCTAGGATGAATGCTCCACACCTTCCCTTTTCTTGCAAACTTAATGACAATGAAACCTTAGCTTCTTATGCCAACGGTAGATATGATTATTATGATGTGGAACGAATAGAAGAATTTGTTTCTTTTAAGGGTGCTTATGAAATTGAATCTTTGTTTTTAAAGTATGAAACTTTTGACGATGATGTTTATAGACCTGAAAATTTTGCCATCCTTAAATATTGCTATGAAAATTATAAATACAATTCCAATATTGATATATTTATTGAGAAAGTCTCCACTGTCCAAGAAGAGACTAATATTTTGCAGGAGTCTATGGAAAAAGAAATTGATGAAGCTGTGAGCTCATAGGATGAAAAAGATGATAAGGAGAGTGAAGAACAAAAGGAGGAAGAGCGGATTAGCTACCCATGCCCACCTTCTAATGAGAGTAACTCTTCAACTCATACATTATTTAATTTCCCTTCATGCTTACCGAAGGATGAATGCTATGATAATTGCTATGATCCTGTTGATTCTTTTGCAATATCCCTTTCTGATGAACTTGATGCTTGCTATGCTTGTGGCCAAGATGCCAATATGAATTATGCTTATGGAGATGAACTTGCTATTATTCCTTATGTTAAGAATGAAATTGTTGCTATTGCACCCACACATGATAGTCCTATTATCTTTTTGAATTCTCCAAACTACACTATATCAGAGAAGTTTGCTCTTATTGAGGATTATATTGATGGGTTACGTTTTGCTACTACACATGATGATTTTTATGAATATAATATGCATGTGCTTGTTGCTCCTACTTGCAGTTATTATGAGAGAGAAACTATATCTCCACCTCTCTATGTTTCAACACGATAAAATTGCAAGAAACTGCTTATGCTTTGTATTGGCCTTTACTTGATGTGCATGAATTGTTCTTGTATGACATGCCAATGCATAGAAAGAGAGTTAGACTTTGTCATTGCATGATATATGTTGCTTTGTGCTCACTACTAAATGCCAAATCATTGTTAATTAAAATTGGCTTTGATATACCTTGGGATCCGGGTGGATTCATTACTTGAGCACTTTATGCCTAGCTTAATGGCTTTAAAGAAAGCACTGCCAGGGAGACAACCCGGAAGTTTTAGAGAGTCATTTATTTCTGTTGAGTGCTTTTATAAAGTTTAAAAATAAAAAAATATAGAGGGGAACTTAAAACTTCACAAAAAGAAAAGTGAAAGTGAGAGGGACGAGCATTGTGAAAGTGGAAGCTGGCCTTGAACTTTGTTCATGCCCATGGAAACTTTGTGAATCTTAATTATAGAAACTTTTCAACAAAAATAATTATCCCCTTGTACAAATCCATTGTATTATAAAAATAATGTGCCAAGATTTGTCTTTAGGATGATTAGATTGCTTGTTGGTATGTGCGGTGCAAAAACAGAAACTTTGATTGTAGTGTGTGATTTTACATTTTTTACTGGAACGTTGAAAGTTTCTGAAACTTTTTTCACAGTATTTCTATACAAATTTTTTATTTTTTCCTAATGTTTTAGAATTTTTAGATTTACATAAGTATGGTGAATGTTCAGATCTTTATAGACTGTCCTGTTTTCACAGATTGCTGTTATAGCTTCATTATTTGCGTATGTTTGAAATCTTGTTGAGCCCCCTTTGACTTGGGGCCATAGAATTGTGATAGCATACAGTGGGTAATGTTTGATTATAATTATACAATAATGTTATAGCAGTACATGATGGGATTTGACTGCCATATTCACTAACCCCGCCACTAAAAGTTTGGTTAAGTTTTGTGTGGATGAAGTGATCAAAGATCGAGGAGGTCTCGATGTGAGGAGAAGGAGGAGAGGCAAGAGCTCAAGCTTGGGGATTCCCAAGGAACCCCAAGTAAATATTCAAGGAGACTCAAGCGTCTAAGCTTGGGGATGCCCCGGAAGGCATCCCATCTTTCTTCAACAAGTATCGGTATGTTTTCATCTTCCTTTCGTTCATGTGATATGTGTGAATCTTGGAGCGTCTTTTGTGTTTATTTTTCATTTTTATTTTATGCACCATGCTGGTATGAGATAGTCCATGGTCGATTTATAGAATGCTCATTGCACTTCACTTATATCTTTTGAGTATGGCTTTATAGAATGCTTCATGTGCTTCACCTATATCATTTGAAGTTTGGATTGCCTGTTTCTCTTCGCATAGAAAACCGCTATTTGAAGAATGATCTTTTCCTTCACTTATACTTATTAGAGCATGGTCTTTTTTAGAAAGAATTAAACTCTCTTTCTTCACTTATATCTATTTAGAGAGTCAACGGGAATTGGTCAATTGCATGGTTAGTCATAAAATCCTACATAAAACTTATGGATCACTGAATATGATATGTTTGATTCCTTGTAATAGTTTTGCGATATAGAGATGGTAATATGTGGGAGGTACTAGTAAACGGTTGTGGTTAGTAAGAATATTGGTGTTAAGGTTTCTGATTCCCGAAGCATGCACGTATAGTCTCTCGTTATGCTATGAAGTTGGAGCATGATTTATTATTGATTGTCTTCCTTATGAGTGGCGGTCGTGGACGAGTGATGGTCTTTTCCTACCAATCTATCCCCCTAGGGGCATGCGTAGTAGTACTTTGCTTCGAGGGCAAATAAACTTTTGCAATAAGTATATGAGTTCTTTATGACTAATGTGAGTCCATGGATCATACACACTCTTACCTTTTCGCAATCTGCTAGCCTCTACGGTACCGTGCATTGCCCTTTCTCACCTCGAGATGTGGTGCAAACTTCGCAGGTGCATCCAAACCCCGTGATATGATACGCTCTATCACACATAAGCCTTATTATATCTTCCTCAAAACAGCTACCATACCTACCTATTATGGCCTTTCCATAGCCATTCCGAGATATATTGCCATGCAACTTCCACTGCTTCCGTTTTGATGACTTGAGCATTCATTGTCATATTGCTTTGCATGATCGTAAGATAGCTAGCATGATATTTCGATGGCTTGTCCGTTTTTTGATATCGTTTTTATGCTAGATCATTGCACATCCTGGTACACTGCTAGAGGCATTCATATAGAGTCATACTTTGTTCTAGGTATCGAGTTGTAATTTTTATTTCTTTTGAGTTATAAGTAAATAGAAGTGTGATGATCATCATTATTCATTATTAGAGCATGTCCCAGTGAGGAAAGGATGATGGAGACTATGATTTCCCCACAAGTTGGGATGAAACTCCAGACAACGAGAGAAAAAAAAGAAAAAAAGAAAAAAAAGGAAAGAGAAAAAAAGGAAGAAAAAAGGAAAAAAAAGAAAAAAAAAAGAGAGAAGGGGCATTGCTACTATCTTTTACCACACTAGTGATTCAAAGTAGCACCATGTTTTTCATATAGAGAGTCTCCTGTGTAGTCACTTTCATATACTAGTGGGAATCTTTCATTATAGAACTTGGCTTGTATATTCCGATGATGGGCTTCCTCAAATGCCCGAGGTCTTCATGAGCAACCAAGTTGGATGCACACCCACTTAGTTTTCATATTGAGCTTTCATACACTTATAGCTCTTACTGCATCCGTTGCATGACAATCCCTACTCCTCACGTTGATATAAATTGATGGGCATCTCCATAGCCCGTTGGTTAGCCGCGTCGATGTGAGACTTTCTTACTTTTTTGTCTTCTCTATATTTACCCCTATCATCATAATCTATTCCACCTATAGTGCTATATCCGTGGCTTGCGCTCATGTATTGCGTGAGAGTTGAAAAAGCTAAAGCGCGTTAAAAAGTATGAACCAATTGCTTGGCTTGTCATCGGGGTTGTGCGTGATAAATACTTTGTGTTAAGAAGACAGAGCATGACAAGATTATATGATTTTGTAGGGATAGCTTTCTTTAGCGTCGATATTTTGAAAGACACGATTGTTTGTTGGGATGCCTGAGTATTGATGTCTTTATGTCAAATTATAGACTATTGCTTTGAATCACTTATGTCTTAATATTCATGCCATGATTAGATATATGATCAAGTTTATGCTAGGTAGCATTCCACGTCAAAAATTATCTTTTTTATCATTTACCTACTCGAGGACGATTAGGAATTAAGCTTGGGGATGCTGATACGCCTCCATCGTATCAATAATTTTTTATTGTTTCATGCCAATATTATACAACTTTCACATATTTTTGGCAACTTTTTATATGATTTATTGGACTAACCTATTGATCCAGTGCCCAGTGCCAGTTCCTGTTTGTTGCATGTTTTTTGTTTCGCAGAAAATCCATATCAAACAAAGTCCAAACGCGATAAAAATTTAGGGAGAATTATTTTGGAATATTTATGATTTTTGGGAGGTGGAATCAACGCAAACGGGGGCCCACAGTGACCACAACCCACCAGGGCGCGCCGGGCACCCCCTGGCACGCCCAGGTATCTTGTGCCCTCCTCGAACGTCAGTTGGCGCCCTTCTTCTAGCGCAAGAAATTTAATTTATGGAAATAAATCATGTAAAAATTTCAGCACAATCGGAGTTACAGATCTCCGGGAATTTAAGAAACAGTGAAGGGCCAGATCTGAGGAACGCGAAACAGAAGAGAACAGAGAGGGAGATCCAATCTCGGAGGGGCTCCCGCCCCTCTGCCGCCATGGAGGCCATGGACCAGAGGGGTAACTCTCCTCCCATCTAGGAGGGAGGCCAAGGAAGAAGAAGAAGGAGGGGGGCTCTCTCCCCCTCTCTCCTGGTGGCGCCGGAGTGCCGCCGGAGCGAGGATCGTGACGGCGATCTACATCAACAATCTTGCTACCGTCAACACCAACTTTCTCCCCCTCTATGCAGCGGTGTAACACCTCTTCTCCCCGCTGTAATCTCTACTTAAATGTGGTGCTCAACTCCATATATTATTTCCCAATGATCTATGGTTATCCTATGATGTTTGAGTAGATCCGTTTTGTCCTATGGGTTAATCGTGATCTTGGTTGGTATGATTGTATATTTTATTTATGGTGATGTCCTACGGTGCCCTCCGTCTCGCGCAAACGTGAGGGATCATCGCTGTAGGGTTTTGCAATATGTTCATGGTTTGCTTATTGTCGGTGTTGCGGGGGTGACAGCAGCCTAAACGCGGATAAGTGGGTTATGGCGTATGGGAGTAAAGAGGACTTGATATTTAATGCTATGGTTGGGTTTCATGACCTTAATGATCTTTAGTAGTTGCGGATGCTTGCTTGGGGTCCAATCACAAGTGCATATGATCCAAGTAGAGAAAGTATGTTAGCTCATGCCTCTCCCTCATATAAAATTACAAGAATGATTACCGGTACTTGTTATCGATTGCCTAGGGACAAATGACTTTCTTGTTGACAAAAGCTATCCACTTTTATTACCTTGCAATTTATTCGTAGTTTTTATTCTCGCAAAGTACTCATAGTTTTATTCTCGCAAAATAGTTTCATACTTGTTTTAGGTAAAGCAAATGTCAAGTGTGCGTAGAGTTGTATCGGTGGTCGATAGAACTTGAGGGAATATTTGTTCTGCCTTTAGCTTTTCGTTGGGTTCGACACTCTTATTTATCGAAGAAGGCTACAAACGATCCCCTATACTTGTGGGTTATCACCGCACAACGAGACCATTGGAGCGCCGCAGAGCGAGAGGCGCGGCGCACCGCATAGCAAGAGCGGATCCATTGGCGCTTGCCTACTGTCGAAAGGGCGTCGCAGCTGGGTACACGTCTCGTCAGTACCCCCATTCCTCGCCAAAATTGGGCAGAGGCCGTCTGCGCCATACTTGCACCAGAGGCCGGCCGCGCCGTACTTGCATAGGACGCCCGCTGCGCCGTTCGCCTTGTCCGCGGCACGCTCGATGCCAACGTGCTGGTCGCTAGGATCGACTGCCTCCTTGGCCCAGGTGTCCACCTGGGCGCAGTAGAGAAACATGGCCGTCGCATCCTTGAGCTAGCAATCTCCGATGAAATAGCCAATTTGGAGCTCGAGATCTCGCTCCAGATGTACCGCGAGTGTGTCGACCGCTTGGACGAATGCCTGCACGAGTTTAGGAAGAGCCAAGAGCTACTTCATGGACGCGTTTTATTTTGTTGAGTCGTTTCGACGTGGATCGCTATGTATTCACAACAATCATAATATTGCTCTGTTTATTGCTCTGTTTCAATGTGTGTACTCTGTTTTCCGTTCTTATATGTTCTGTTTCAATGTGTGTGTATATGCTTTTCATTCTGTATATGTGGATGATAACAGCTAGATACAAATTAGTATACGAAAATAAATAGAAAATGGAATTCATAATATATATTAATTATTCATTAGTTCATCACAGAATATATATAATATCATCACATATACGTGATGATACTTAACTACTAGGTACAATGCATAAAACTAAAATCGAACAATACTAAAATTAATAATCCCTCCTAGGGGCAGTATTCCGGTGATACGTCTCCAACGTATCTATAATTTATGAAGTATTCATGCCATGTTTACAACAATTTTATATGATTTTGGTATGATTTGAATAGAACTAACGCGGACTGACGCTGTTTTCAGCAGAACTACCATGGTGTCGTTTTTTGTGCAGAAATAAAAGTTCTTGGAACGAGCTGAAAATTTACGGAGAATATTTTTGGAAACTATAAAAAATACTGGAACAAAAAGATATCGGAGAAGAGTCCCAAGGCAACCACAAGGGTGGAGGGCGCGCCCCCCTGCCTTGTCGTCGCCTCGTGGGCCCCCTTGACTTATCCCCGACGCCAACACCTCCTATAAATCCCAAAACCTCCAGAAATAAACCTAGATCGGGAGTTCCGCCGCTGCAAGCCTCTGTAGCCACCAAAAACCAATCGGGACCCTGTTCCGGCACCCTGCCGGAGGGGGAAATCATCACCGGTGGCTATCTTCATCATCCCGGCGGTCTCCATGACGAGGAGGGAGTAGTTCACCCTCGGGGCTGAGGGTATGTACCAGTAGCTATGTGTTTGATCTCTCTCTCTCTCTTGTGTTCTTGATTTGGCACGATCTTGATTTACCGCGAGCTTTGTTACTATAGTTGAATCATATGGTGTTTTTCCCCTCTACCTTCTTGTAATGAATTGAGTTTTCCCTTTGAAGTTATCTTATCAGATTGAGTCTTTAAGGATTTGAGAACACTTGATGTACGTCTTGCGTGTGTTTATCTGTGGTGACAATGGGATATTCACGTGATCCACTTGATGTATGTTTTGGTGATCAACTTGCGGGTTTTGTGACCTTGTGAACTTGTGCATAGGGGTTGGCACACGTTTTCGTCTTGACTCTCCGGTAGAAACTTTGGGGCACTCTTTGAAGTTCTTTGTGTTGGTTTGAATAGATGAATCAGAGATTGTGTGATGCATATCGTATAATCAAACCCGCGGATACTTGTGGTGACATTGGAGTATCTAGGTGACATTAGGGTTTTGGTTGATGTGTCTCTTAAGGTGTTATTTTAGTATGAACTCTAGGGTTGTTTGTGACACTTATAGGAATAGCCCAATAGATCGACTAGAAAGAATAACTTTGAGGTGGTTTCGTACCCTACATTAATCTCTTCGTTTGTTCTCCACTATTAGTGACTTTGGAGTGACTCTTTGTTGCACGTTGAGGGTTTGTTATATGATCTAATTATGTTATCATTGTTGAGAGAATTTGCACTAGTGAAAGTATGAACCCTAAGCCTTGTTTCCAAGCATTGCAATACCGTTTTTGCTCACTTTTGTTACTTGCTAACTTGCTGTTTTTATATTTTCAGATTACAAAAACCTATATCTACCATCCATATTACACTTGTATCACCATCTCTTCGCCGAACTAGTGCACCTATACAATTTACCATTGTATTGGGTGTGTTGGGGACACAAGAGACTCTTTGTTATTTGGTTGCAGGGTTGTTTGAGAGAGACCATCTTCATCCTACGCCTCCCACGGATTGATAAACCTTAGGTCATCCACTTGAGGGAAATTTGCTACTGTCCTACAAAACTCTGCGCTTGGAGGCCCAACACGAGTCTACAAGAAGAAGGTTGCGTAGTAGACATCAAGCTCTTTTCTAGCGCCGTTGCCGGGGAGGCTTGGTTAGCGGCACTCACATTCCGTCAACGAAGCTCTTTTCTGGCGCCGTTGCTGGGGAGGTGAGTGCTTGAAGGTACATCTTTAGATCTTGCAATCGAATCTTTTAGTTTCTTGTTTTGTCACTAGTTTAGTTTATAAAAGGAAACTACAAAAAAAATGGAATTGAGGTTGCCTCATATGCTTCATCTTTTTAATGTCTTTCGTGAAAATGATGGAAAGGAAAATTGTGCTCAATTGATAGAAGAAGAATGCAATAAAATGTTTGGCACTAAACATTTGAATGATGAGCATGATTGCAATGTTGGTAGTATTAATTCTTTGAATATCCATGATGCCAATGATATGCAAAGCCATAAGCGTGGGGATGCTATGTTTGATGAAGATGATATTTTTAGTCCCCCAAGTTTTGATGAGAATATTTATTATGATGATAGCATGCCTCCTATTTTATGATGATTATATTGATGAAAGTGTGTTTGGAAGAGTGTCAACTCTAGGTAGTATTGATCCCACTATTTTGGAGGGTGTTGAATCTTATTACAATATTGATAAAAGTGGATTTGGAGAGGTCATGACTTTATTTAGTGATGAATCCACTATTTCGGAAGAGGTTCCAATTGATTGTGAGGACAAAGTTGCTATCTATGATGATTATTGTGATGACATGTATGCTATAAAGAATAATGATAACCATGAAACTTGTCATCATGATTTTAATTTTCAATTGGATTATGCCTCACATGATAGTTATTTTGTTGAGTTTGCTCCCACTACTATTCATGAGAATAAATTTTCTTATGTGGAGAGTAGTAAATTTGCATGCTTGTGGATCATGAAAAGAATGCTTTATGTGATAGTTATATTGTTGAATTCATTCATGATGCCGCTGAAAATTATTATGAGGGAGGAATATATGCTTGTAGGTATTGCAATAATATCAAGTTTCCTCTCTATGTTGAAAATCTTGAAGTTATGCTTGTTTTGCCTTCCTATGCTAGTTGATTCTTCTTCCCATAAATTGTTTGCTCACAAAATCCCTATGCATAGGAAGTGGGTTAGAGTTAAATGTGCTATTTCTTATCTTTTATGTGAGCATCATTGAAATCATCATGCCTAGCTAAAAAGGCATTAAAGAAAAGCGCTTGTTGGGAGACAACCCAATATTTACCTCTACTGTTTTTGTGTGTTTGCATGATTAAGCTACTATAGTAATCATGTTTTATAGCTTTTTTTTCAATAAAGTGCCAAGTAAAGTCTTTGGGATAGTGTGGATGATAGTTGACTTGATTCTGTGCAAAAACAGAAACTTTTGTGTACAGTAAAAGAATTGTTTAAATTCACTGGAACGTGAGAAAATTCGCAATTTTTTACAGAGAATTTATATACAAATTTTCTACGTTGTCCTAATTTTTTATAATTTTTGGAGTAACAGAAGTATGAGCTTAATTCGGAGCTTTACAGACTGTTCTGTTTTTGACAGATTCTGTTTTCGATGCATGGTTTGCTTGTTTCCTAGTTTCTATGGCTTATATTGCTTAATATAAATTGTAGAAATGATAGAGTACAGTAGGTATCAGGTGATAAAAATTTGAATCTTGTCTTGACAGTACCAAAGTGAATGATTTGTTTTATCATAATAACCCATCTCACGAAGTTCCGTTAAGTTTTGTGTGATTGAAGTTTTCATGTTTTGGATGAGATATCAATATGAAGAGAATAAGGAGTGACAAGACCCTAATCTTGGGGATGCCCAAGGCACCCCAAGGTAATATTCAAGGAATACCCAAGCAACTAAGCTTGGGGATGCCCCGGAAGGCATCCCCTCTTTCGTCTCCAACATTATCGGTAACCTTACTTGGACCTATATTTTCATTCGTCACATGATATGAGTTTTCCTTGGAGCGTCATTTTATTTTATTAGTATTTAATTTCTGTTATTTAGATTAATTTCTTTCATCTTTTAGTTCAATAAAAATGTCAAGTGTAGCCTTTACCATGCTTATTTTGCAAGTCTATATGTTGCTGATTTGAAAACAGAAAGTTTTCTATCATTGTCTGAATTCTTCTAGAAAGTGAGAAAGTGGTTAAATCTTGAAATTTTTACAAAATGAGTAACAATAAATTTTCTACAGTTTAGTAATTTTTCAGAATTTTTGGTGTTAGGGAAGTATGAGTACAATTGAACTCTTTACAGACTGTCCTGTTTAGACAGATTGCTATTATGTTTGCATTGTTTGCGTATGTTTGCTTGTTTAATTATTCTATTTAAGGATAGGAATATTAAATATGCAGAGTCATTTAGTATGCAATGTTAAATAATAATTTCAGTGATTTGCTAAAGTAGATAACGATAAGGTTTTGCATTTGATTTATACTAACTTTTCTCACGAGTTCTTGTTGAGTTTTGTGTGGACGAAGTTTTTAAGATTTTGGGAAACCGTGATATAAAAGGAATTAAGGAGACACAAAAGCTCAAGCTTGGGGATGCCCAAGGCATCCCTAGTTAATATTTCAAGAAGTCTCAAGCATCTAAGCTTGGGGATGCCCTAGTAGGCATCCCACATTTCTTCTTCAACAATGATCGGTCAGTTTTGGTTGAACCTAAGTTTTTGCTTCTTCACATGATGTGTGCTATTTCCAGAATGTCATTTTATTTTGTTTTTCTTGCTATTTGAATAAAGTACTGAAGATCTGAAATTTTATTTATGAGAGAGAGTCTTCACATAGCTAAATAATTATTTGACTACTCATTGATCTTCACTTATATCTTTTGGAGTAGTTTGTCATTTACTCTCGTGCTTCACTTATATCCTATGAGTAAATTGTTGAATGAATTGAATATCATAAATCTGAATTTATATATGTTTCATATGCTTATACCATGGGGAGTAATGACTTCACATATAAGAAGTAGAGGTGGTAAATTTATTGAAAGTTAGCAAACATAGTATTGGTCACTTAAACAATTCATGAAAGAATATTGAAGGAAGAGAGATTTCACATATAAATATACTATCTTGGACATCTTCTATGATTGTGAGCCCCATTAATTATTTTCAAATATGAGCAAATTAGTTGAAGTTGGACAAGGAAGACAATGTAATGAGTTATGCTTGGGTATATTTGTATAGAAGTTATATTGTTATTGATCCTCCAACATGTGGTGCTTACTATTTAGAATCTTTTGCTAAGCCAAAATTTCTGTACTAAGCGGGAATACTGCTTGAGCATCCAAAATCCTTGAACCAAGTTTCTTCCCTGAGTGTCCACCATATCTACCTATATGCGGTATTTACCTACCGTTCCAAGTAAATTTGCATGTGCCAAACTCTAAACCTTCAAATAATAATCAGTTTTGTATGCCCGAATCGCTCATGTAGTGACTAGGGGCTGTCAGTATCTTCCATGCTAGGTGGGTTATTCTCACGATGAGTGTTGATTCACTTGTCATTCACGAGAGAGTGGCTGGTAATTAGGACGCCCAGTCCTATGATCAAAAGATCAAAAACAAAATCGCAAATAATTTAAACAAAACTCCCCCAGGACTGTTGTTGGTATGGACGGTACCCGTTGTTTCGGACCAGCCATGGAGTGTGATTGTTAGTGGAGGGGGAGTAAACACTTTACCTTTCTGTTTGGGAGTCGCCTATAATGTGTCTAGTATGGAAGATATTGGGAACTCTCGGTCGTTACGTCGACAATGAAAGCATACTTCTGAAAATTATATTCATCTCTGTTTTAAAAGCTTCGAGCTCTGGCACCTCTGCAAATCCCTGCTTCCCTCTGCGAAGGGCCTATCTTTTACTTTTATGCAAGAGTTAGTAGTATTCCTTCTCATTCCAACCTACTCTTTAGTTGGCAAGCATCATGTGGTGGGGAAAGATCTAAGCATATATGGCCATCCAAATATATTTGATCATGAATCATTATTGTTGACAATTATCTATATGATAAATAAGTTGGGAGGCAAAACATTAAGCCCCTATCTTTCTCTGTGTTCAGTGGATACTATTTGTTCTAAAAATATGCTTTGAGTGGTAGCAATCATGGAAGACTATATGATAGTTGAGTATGTGGGATTTGCTAAATCAAAGCTCTTACATAGACCCTTCCTGAAAATAAGATGAATTGTAATTGTTTGATGACTGAGAACATAGTTTGTTAGTTTTCAAGAAAGTTTCTGGTCTATGCTTTAACATGTGAATAGCATGCTACTTGATCATGGGAAGTTCTATGAGATGAGCTACTGTTTATGATATATAATGATGCTAGAAAAAGTGATTGAAATTATCATTGATCAAACTTGTGCACTTGCTAGCATTCACACTTCATAAATTATTTCTTTTATCATTTACCTACTCGAGGACGAGCAGGAATTAAGCTTGGGGATGCTGATACGTCTCCAACGTATCTATAATTTATGAAGTATTCATGCCATGTTTACAACAATTTTATATGATTTCGGTATGATTTGAATAGAACTAACCCAGACTGACGCTGTTTTCAGCAGAACTACCGTGGTGTCGTTTTTTGTGCAGAAATAAAAGTTCTCGGAACGAGTTGAAAACTTACGGAGAATATTTTTGGAAAATATAAAAAATACTAGAACGAAAAGATATCGGAGAAGAGTTCCAAGGCAACCACAAGGGTGGAAGGCGCCCCCCCCTAGGGCGCGCCCCCTGCCTTATCGTCGCCTCATGGGCCCCCTTGACTTGTCGCCGATGCCAACACCTCCCATAAATCCCAAAACCTCCAGAAATAAACCTAGATCAGGAGTTCCGCCGCCGCAAGCCTCTGTAGTCACCAAAAACCAATCGGGACCCTATTCCGGCACCCTGCTGGAGGGGGAAATCATCACCGGTGGCCATCTTCATCATCCTGGCGGTCTCCATGATGAGGAGGGTGTAGTTCACCCTCGGGGCTGAGGGTATGTACCAGTAGCTATGTGGTTGATCTCTCTCTCTCTCTCGTGTTCTTGATTTGGCACGATCTTGATGAACCGCGAGCTTTGTTACTATAGTTGAATCATATGGTGTTTTTCCCCTCTACCTTCTTGTAATGAATTGAGTTTTCCCTTTGAAGTTATATTATCGAATTGAGTCTTTAAGGATTTGAGAACACTTGATGTACGTCTTGCATGTGTTTATCTGTGGTGAAAATGGGATATTCACGTGATCCACTTGATGTATGTTTCGGTGATCAACTTGTGGGTTCTGTGACCTTGTGAACTTATGCATAGGGGTTGGCACACGTTTTCGTCTTTACTCTTCGGTAGAAACTTTGGGGCACTCTTTGAAGTTCTTTGTGTTGGTTTGAATAGATGAATCTGAGATTGTGTGATGCATATCATATAATCAAACCCGCGGATACTTGTGGTGACATTGGAGTATCTAGGTGACATTAGGGTTTTGGTTGATGTGTGTCTTAAGGTGTTATTTTAGTATGAACTCTAGGGCTGTTTGTGACACTTATAGGAATAGCCCAATAGATTGATCAGAAAGAATAACTTTGAGGTGGTTTCGTACCCTACAATAATTTGTTCGTTTGTTCTCCGCTATTAGTGACTTTGGAGTGACTCTTTGTTGCACGT
Source organism: Thinopyrum elongatum (assembly GCA_011799875.1). NCBI lineage: Eukaryota > Viridiplantae > Streptophyta > Magnoliopsida > Poales > Poaceae > Thinopyrum > Thinopyrum elongatum. The sequence continues at coordinate 35,345,234 of CM022297.1, read as the reverse complement.
TGAGGGATTGTTATATGATCTAATTATGTTATCATTATTGAGAGAACTTGCACTAGTGAAAGTATGAACCCTAAGCCTTGTTTCCAAGCATTGCAATACCGTTTTTGCTCACTTTTGTTACTTGGGACCTTGCTGTTTTTATATTTTCAGATTACAAAAACCTATATCTACCATCCATATTACACTTGTATCACCATCTGTTCGCCGAACTAGTGCACCTATACAATTTACCATTGTATTGGGTGTGTTGGGGACACAAGAGACTCTTTGTTATTTGGTTGCAGGGTTGTTTGAGAGAGACCATCTTCATCCTACGCCTCCCACAGATTGATAAACCTTAGGTCATCCACTTGAGGAAAATTTGCTACTGTCCTACAAAACTCTGTGCTTGGAGGCCCAACACAAGTCTACAAGAAGAAGGTTAAATAGTAGACATCATCGGGCAGCTCCTCGCCAGCAGCTCCCTGGTGCGCGGCGTCTTCCGAGCACAGAGGCAGTACTCCACCTCCTCCGCCTCGCAGCGCTTGACATACCGATCTGCCTCTTGCTGGCGGATGAGCGCGAACGATCTTGCCATTTCGTTGGGCGCCCACTGGAGCTCCTCGTCGGTGGCACGCTGGAGCTTATCAGCCCACCTCCACGCAGCGATGAGGCGTCTAGCGCCTTTGACCTTCCTCGCGAAGTTCCCGTCTTCGTACACCTCCTCCACACGACGACGAGCCGCCCCCAAAGCTCCACCGCCTCCTTTTTCCAGGCGGCATCACGGGCTTCACAGGCCGCCTGGTACCTGGCTTCCTCCTGCGCCATCTCCTTCTTCAACGCCACTTGCTTGGCTTTCTCATCCGGTGGCAGCGACTTCCACAAACAAAGATTGTGCTGGCCCCAAAACTACTCCAAAGTTGGGGTGTCCGGCGCAACCTCGTCCGGCGGCGCGTAGGGGTCCTCCTCGTCTCTGCTCTTCGACTGAGCGTCCTCGGGGGGCGACGCCTCTTCGTTGGCGCGTGGGCAGATCGGCGGCGCCATGGCAAAGATTTGAGAGAGAGAGAGAGAGGATGAGTGAGGGGAGGATGTAGATGAGAATGTAGGCGAGATGACGTGAGGAAGGTAGTATTTATTGGCGGCCAGAATCTAGATCAACGGGAACAGTACACACGCCGGTCGCCGGAATTTACGAGTACTGTAGTTTGAATTACACATGATTCCCGTAGCAAAAGCCGTGTGTGAACTTAATAGCTGACGTTTTCCAAGACAGAACCGTGTCTGATTAATAACCTGCGCCACTCACCTTCCAAACCTCGAGGCATGAAATAGAGTGGCAATTGTGTGGGGCCCGGTTGTCTTGCCAGATCTTTACATTTTCTTTTTTGAACACCAGATATTTACATCGTCTGTTCATTTTTTTTTATTTTTTGGAATTTAAATGCCATGACACTCAATGCATGTGTCCAAGCCGTGACACCAATATGTTTGAAAATTCATTGCAATTTACTGCATATGGAATTAACTCGCACACAAGTACACAAATAATTTATTTTCAAACCGTTATGGTTAGCCGCTGCATGTGGATGTAGTTCAAATTTGGATTACGGACATTAAATGGCTAGAAAATCACTTAAATGTCTTAACAAGGTCAAATGACCCCTTAAATTTTCCAAATTTTGACATGAAAGATGTATTAGTGCACGTTAACTATAAAAAAAATTGAAGCTCATAAGAGGAAGCTATCGTCGATTCGTCATCAAAGATGCATTGTTCCCTCTCCAAACCACAAGCCTTCTATTGAGTTGCTCCGGTTTGTGAGGGTGTGTGTCCAAACTTTCGTCAAACATGCCAATTTTTTTACCACATCATCTTGGTGGCATGACATTACATCAAGCGAGGTTTCAAGTTTGTCTGATCATTTTTTAATTTTTTGAAATTTAAATGCCATGGCACTCCATGCATGTGTTCAGGCTGTGACACCAATATGTTTGAAAATTCCTTCTAATTTACTGCACATGGAATTAACTCGCACACAATACACAAATATGATTTTGCAAACCGTTATGGTTAGCCGTTGCATGTAGATGTAGTTTAAATTTGAATTATGGTCATCAAATGGATAGAAAATCACCTAAATGTCTTTAAAAGGTAAAGTGACCCCTAGAATTTTTCAAATTTTTAAATGACAGTTGTAATAGTGCACGTTAAATGTAGAAAAACTTTGAAGGCCGTAAGAGGAAGCTATCTCCCGTTCGTCATCAAACATGCATTGTTCCCTCTCGGAAGCACGAGCCTTCTAGTGAGTTGCTCCGGTTTGTGAGGGGTGTGTGTCCAAACTTTCAGCAAACATGCCAAAGTTTTTACCACATCATCTTGGTGGCATGACATTACGTCAAGCGAGGTTTCAAGTTTGTCTGATCATTTTTTAATTTTTTGGAATTTAAATGCCATGTTACTCCATGCATGTGTCCAGGCCGTGACACCAATATGTTTGAAAATTCCTTCTTATTTACTGCACATGGAATTAACTCGCACACAAGTACATAAATATGATTTTTCAAACTGTTATGGTTAGCCGTTGCATGTAGATGTAGTTTAAATTTGAATTACGGTCATTAAATGGCTAGAAAATCACTTAAATGTCTTTAAAAGGTAAAATGACCCCTAGAATTTTCCAAATTTTCAAATGACAGTTGCATTAGTGCACGTTAAATGTAGAAAAAATTTGAAGGCCGTAAGAGGAAGATATCTCCCGTTCGTCATCAAACATGCATTGTTCCCTCTCGGAACCACGAGCCTTCTAGTGAGTTGCTCCGGTTTGTGAGGGGTGTGTGTCCAAACTTTCGTCAAATAGGCCAAATTTTTACCACATCATCTTGGTGGCATGACATTACATCAAGCAAGGTTTCATGTGTTTCTGATCTTTTTTTAATTTTTTGGAATTTAAATGACATGGCACTCCATGCATGTGTCCAGGCCGTGACACCAATATGTTTGAAAATTCCTTCCAATTTACTGCACATGGAATTAACTCACACAAAAGTACACAAATATGATTTTTCAAACCGTTATGGTTAGCCGTTGCATGTAGATGTAGTTCAAATTTGAATTACGGTCATTAAATGGCTAGAAAATCACTTAAATGTCTTTAAAATGTCAAATGACCCCTAGAATCACTACAGGAATCAGCTGCTTTGCCGTCTGCCATGGCAGACGGCAAAGGACCAGAAAGCTGACGCAAAAGGTCTTTGTCGTCAACTGCTGACGGCAAACATGCCCGGCACAGTAAGTTACGGTAATGAGCTTCTTTGCCGTCTGTTTTCTCACAGCGGACGGCAAAGACGTTTACCTTCAGCTAGCAGACGGCAAAGAAGGTGGACAGCAAAGAACTGATGTTAGCCACGTTAGGTGGCTAACGGGAGGCTTTGCCGTCTGCCAGCTGATGGCAAACATGCCCTCCCCTTTGCCGTCTGCCAGCTGACGTCAGCAGACGCGTCAGACCTCCCAACTCTTTGTCGTCTGCCATCGACGGCAAATCCCCGCTCTTTGCCATCTGCCACAGACGGCAAACCACCCCAGCCTTTGTCGTCTACCACAGACGGCAAAGTGACCAAATGGGTCAGCTCCCTTGTTGCACAGGTTGCTGCCATCTGGCCACTTTGCTGTCAGTAGCAGACGGCAAAGAGCCTGCATTGCCTCTTTTTTCTGTTTTTTCTTATATCCAAGCATTTTCACAGCAAAAATATGATATATATATATATATATATTTCACAGGGCAATTTCACAGCAAACATATGAGATATCCAACACATAAGTTTCATCATAGATACATAGTTCCATCCATACATACATAGCAAGTTCCACATACATAGTTCCATCCATACATATTACAATAGTTTCATCCATATAGCAAGTTCCACATTGTTCATCGATACAAAATCAAAACAGAAAGGGAAAACAAGCACTCCATCAACGCAAGCTTCCGTGAAGTGAATGAAATCTGCAAAATGGCAAATAAGAAAGTTAGAAGAAGAAGACTAGAAGAAGAAGAAGAAGAAAATGAAGAAGAAGAAGTATATGACATTTATGAGCTAACTTAGGTAAAATGGATCATTTATGAGCTAACTTAGGTAAAATGGATTACTTATGAGCTAACTTAGGTAAAATGGATCATTTTGGGGCTAACATAGGTAAAATGGATCATTTTGGAGCTAACTTAGGTAAAATGGATCATTTTGGAGCTAACTTAGGTAAAATGGATCATTTTGGAGCTAACCTAGGTAATCATGCCATTTTTTACCTAAGTAAGCTAACTCTATGACATTTATGAGCTTACTAAGGTTATCATGCCATTTATGAGCTAAGTAAGCTACTTATATCATAAATGAACTAAATAAGCTAAGTATAGTTCAATATTGAGCTAACCTAGGTAATTATGCCATTTTTGAGTTAACTAAGCATATTATGCATATTTTGACATAAGTAAGCTAAGTATAGGTCATTATTGAGCTAACCTAGGTAACTAAGCATATTAGAGCTAACTTAGAGCTAACTTAGGCCATTTTGGAGCTAACTTAGGTAAAATTGATCATTTTGGAGCTAAGTAAGCTTATTATGTCATTTTGGAGGAAAATAAGCTAAGTATATGACATTTTTCAGGTTACCAAGGTTGTTATGCCATTTTTGACCTAAGTAAGCTAATTATGCCATTTTTTACATAAGTAAGTTAAGTGTATGTCATTATTGAGCAAACCTAGGTAACTAAGCATATTAGAGCTAACTTAGGTCATTTTGGAGGAAACAAAGCTAAGTATATATCATTTTAGAACTAACTTAGGTAAAATGGATCATTTTGGAGCTAAGTAAGCTTATTATGTCATTTTGGAGGAAAATAAGCTAACTCTAGGTCATTATGGTAACCATATTGGAGGAAATAAAGCTAAGTCTAGGTCATTATGCATTTGTTAAGCAAAACACTTGAGAAAACTTACCCTCATCACGGAGGTGAAGCACCGGGGTTGCTCGTGCCAGTACCACCTGGAGAAGGATCGTGCGATGCTTGTCTGGAGTTACGCTGCACCAAAGATCATTTGCAATGTCTCGTTAGCATGATGACACTCAAATGTTAAGACTAGTAACTAATGACCATTCAAATGAAACTCACCATGGTCCCCGAAGCAATGACTGGCATCTACGGAGGGGTCTGACCGGTCTTCTCTCACACAGACTGCATATTTGGTTTGACGAGTCAGTCATACTAGTTAGTAATGAAAGGAACATTAAGTGCATGATTTGGCTAATATGCAGAAGAAACTTACCACGAGGAGCTTGTACATGGCCCGGTTCTGCATGTCATTCTATGCCCTCTCCTCCTCCAACATCCTAGCAGTCCTCTCCTCCAACTCCCGCTCCTTCTCCACCGCCTGCCAGTCCCCCTCCGCCAGAAGCGCCTGGGTTCTATCTCTCTCTCTCTCTCTCTCTCTCTCTGAAGAGGAGCCTGCAACACCACTCCTCGTTAGCATTGTAATCATCGATGGCAGCACACACAATGTAATGGAGGAAAGATAGCTGTGTCTGTATAACTAACCTTGAAGGCGAGCTTGACTGGCTGTTGACGAGACCTTATCTCAGGAGCGGACCTTGACTAGCGCGCCTTGATCTCCGGGACAGTGCGAGGACAACGGATAAGTCCATCTCCAATGGCTATCGAGCTATGGGACCTCCCACCACCAGATATCATCACCCGCTCTGGATCAATGGGACCCTGGCTCGGGTTAAAGTGCGCCCTTTTCCTCGCCTTCCACTCATCTCTGTACTTCATGAGCTTGTTGTGGGAGGAGATGTTGGTGAAGTTCTCTGGATGATCGAGGTCAGGCTCAGAGAATGCCTTGACCTTCTTGTACGAGGCAGTATGGGCCATGGCATAGAGGTCGTTCACCTCTTGCACCTCCACCTTATTGTGTCGCGCCTGAAAGAGAGGAACAGAGTAAATTAGTAATTAAAGGGCTGAAGCTAGCATGAAGACTGAATTGCATGAATCATGAATCAAACCACATACCCAGTTCTGCCCGAACTGATATAAGTTGGCGCTCCCTTGATGGTGTGGCACACCTTCCATTTGGGCACGCCGGTCCTTGGCATTGTTGTGGAGGGCTAGCCATTGGTCTGAGCACCACTCATCCACCAACACCTCCCAACAATCCATCTGATCCGCACACCATCTCGGGGGCACCTAAGTTAGTAAAGAGAAACTTGAGCGCTACGCCTACAAATCAAATCAAGGAAACAAAGAACAAGGCCTTAAGAATAGGTAATTACCATCATGTACTGCTCCTTCTTCAGAAACTTATCGCGGCACGCCGGCTTGGTCTTCTTAATACCACGCGAGGCATAGTAGTCTCGAACAGCCTGCACCCGAGCCTCGTGCCGTAAGTTTTGTAGTAGGCGCTTGCACTCGGCATCGATAACCTGTGCCGCGGACTCCTCGTATCCCTCCTCACACCTGTAGAAGGTCTGCAATCAAACGAGACAACATTGATTAGTACAATAACTAGCTATTCGAAGATTTTTAATTGTGTAAAGGAGAAATTACCCAAAACTTTCTGATCACCATGTCTGCCCTCGTGTGGCACAAGACACCGTCGATCATCTCCTCTGGTGGGGCCGGGGCAGCCAAGTAGTGCTCCCAGCTCAATCCTAGCTGTGGAAGCTGACCCTCATTGGGCAACGTGACAAACCCCGGGAAGTTTTGCCGGCAAATCACACCAAGGACGGTGTTGGGCCTGTGGACATTCAGAGCATGGTCCCAACCCCTCCAGTATGACAAGGCCAACGCATTAGATATTTGAAGAAACGTGAAGGCAAGAGGTACAAAAAGAGTAAATGCACTTACCTCTCCCCATCAGGGTAAATCAACCACCTTTGCTCGCGGGTCGACGACATGGGCGGGAACCGTGTACGACCACACTAGTAGACGGTGGCCCCCTCAACCACCTCGCCCTCGCTATCAGCTGGATCACCGCCACCATCAGCATGGCCACTCAGCCCCTCAGGCGGATCCGCCCAGGTACCCCATCCTGACATCTCCTAGATGTACCCTGGTCCGGAGTCTCGTGGGCCGAAGGCCCATCGACCCGAGGCTCATGGACCGGAGTCCGCGTAGCCTCCTCCTCAGACATGTCCACCCTACCAGTCCTGTGCTCGGGTGATTCAGCTGGGGGTGGCAGCGAGGAAGGCTTAGGAGCCTGCCTACCTCTCCCATGGCCACGTCCTCCCCGACCTCCTCTCCCGGTGGGCAATGACGCCGACAAAGAAGCGCCCACCAGTGTCTACATACTGTCGAGCAACGCTCTCCGGAGAGATTGGGGTGGAATGGAAGTACCCCTCCCACCACGCGCCGACGAAGAAGGAGCCTCAGAGCGGTCCGGACCCGCGCCCACCATCTTTCAACACATGCCATGATAAAGAGTAAACGAAATTAGTACAACATAAAAAAATTAATACCAACATGAATAGTAATATGTATATAACTTAAGTGTATCATCATGAAGTACAACATAAAAAAATTGAATACCTAACATGAACTAACAATATATATATGTATATAATACAAATTGAATACCTGACATGAACTAATAATAATCTTGATCCTCTATATATGCTCCGAGATCAATAAATGCATCATCATCATCACTATCATGAATGACGTGCTCATCGGGTTCAGCGGCATCAACATGTGGAAGGCCACCTTTATGTAATCGGTCAAGCATTGACAGGTCATCCGCAGCAGTAACCTCTTCTTGTTCCGGCTCAGGGGTGAAGTCGGATTCACTATCGCTGTCTACTTCAATGTTCTGGGGTGAAGTAGAGCGGTTCTTGAAACGTTTTTTGGAAATATGTGTTTCTTGGAAGAATTCTCCTTCATATGTGTCTGGGTTAATGTGAGGTTCATAATCCTCTTCATTGGGGGGGAGGTGGTCTAACACGTGGGGGCACTTCATTAACGAGATCCCAACCATTCAGATTTGGATCAGTTTGGCAGGCCCACGGTAGATAGAAAACTTGGCACGCCTGTTGAGCCATAATATAGATATCGGGAACATCTAAATGGTGCTTTGTTTGATTTTGACTAGCCCTATATGTTCATGAGTCCTTCTAGTCTCCTTCGGCTGGAACCAATAACATTTGAAGAGTACGACGTTCGGTGGGTTTTCACCACAGAATGGAAGTTCATAAATTGCTTCAACTCTCCCATAATACTCGGTACCTCCTTCGCCGATAGCAGAGACACAACAATTTGTAGACTTTCGGTCGGCCATAGATAGCTCTTTGCCAAAGGTACGAAAGCGATACCCGTTGATGTCGTATTTGTCAAATGAGCGGACCTTATAGTCAAAACCATTAGCGACTTGTCTCAATTCGGCGTCCATAGACTCTGAATTAGCCTACAAGTTTAATATGAAAGGATTGTTGCATTAGCCGCAAATTAGACGAAGAAATGAGAATGTTCTAATGGAAATTACTGTTTGTTTGAACCAAGAGATGAAACCGGGAAAGCTGCCTCCAAGCTTTGCCAGAAGCTCATACTCTTTGATGGATTCCTTTTGGATCATGGCTCCATCTGAGAATTTGGCAACGTATCGACTGTATCAAATATCCGGGAATAAGAGCAGTTCAAAGGAATTGGAAGTTGCGAAACAATGTACCAAGAACTTACTCGATGTATGGCCGCAATTCTGTTAGGTTGTTGAAGATATACAAAGAAATGGTCCGCCATTCTTCGACATCCAACGATATTGGTTTCGAAGCACCGGCTAGTGCGAGATTCCCTTTGAATAGGCTGAGGTGGGATCCACCTTTTTTAGGGTCGCCAGCATTGTACCAAGGCTTCGGATTATGCAAATGACGATTTTTGGCTTCGTAGTGTGCTGTCACAAAGTTTGCCGCCTCCTCAGTAATGAATGCCTCGGCCATCGATACTTCAATTCTACGTTTATTTTTACATTTTGCTCGAAGCGTCTTCTGCATCCTCTTAGTTGCGTAGCACCAACGATTTTGCATGGGCCCCCCCAATCTTGCCTCGGTCGGGAGGTGAAAAATCAAATGCCGCATTGGATTAAAGAAGCCCGGTGGAAAGATCTTATCTAACTTGCAGATCAACTCTGGCGCCAACTCTTCCATATCTTCTAGCACGCCTGGCGATAGTTCTTTCGCACAAAGAACACGGAAGAAATAGCTCAGCTCTGCCAGTACTAGCCATTCATCCTCAGGGATAAAGCCACGCAAAATCCCCGGCATTTCCCGCTCAAGCCATATGTGCCAATCATGACTCTTGAGACCAAATATTTTCAATTTTTCAAGACTCGCTCTCCTCTTTAGATTCGCTGCATACCCATCGGGGAACATCAACTACATTTTCACCCACAAGATAATTTCCCTCATAGCTGGCCTTCCAAGATTGAACCATGCCTTTGGCTTCGTCCAGTTCTGCTTTCCCTTCGGTTCTTGCATGTTTTGTAACGGTCTATGACATAGCGCCTCCTGATCGACTCTAACCTTAGTATTATCCTTTGACTTCCCCTCTATGCTGAACAATGTACCAAAAAAGGGCCTCGGCGATATTCTTTTCAGTGTGCATCATGTCGATGTTGTGTGGGCAAAGGAGGTCTTTGAAGTAAGGCAGATCCCACAAGCATGTCTTGTGAGTCCAGGCGTGTTCCGAATTATACCCCTTGAAATACCCTAGACGCTCTTGATCTGGCTCGAGAGCATTTAACTGATCCAGGGTCTGTTGGCCTGTCAAGGCAGGTGGTGCAGAGTTTTTGACAACTCTACCTTTGATGAAGTTCTTCTTGTCTTTCCTGAACTTATGGCGAGTATCCAGGAACAGTCTATGCAAGTCGAAGCAAGAAAACTTGCGACCCGCCTGCAGCCAACGAAACTGAAGAGGTGCCTTGCATGTGGGGCACGGGAACCTTCCATGCACACGCCAGCTAATGAATAGCGCATACGCCGGCAAGTCATGCATTGAGTACATGTACCAGACACGCATTATGAAGTTCTGTTTGCTAGCGGCGTCGTATGTCTTGAACCCATTATCCCAAGCTCCTTGCAATTCATCCTCAAGCGGCTGCATGTACACATTCATATTCTTCCCCGGATAGTTGGGCCCCGGAATTATCAACATCAAGAAAATGTTCTTTCTTTGCATAATCTGTCCGGGGGGGGGGGAGATTGAGTGGAATGACAAATATGGGCCAACAACTGTATTGGGTTGCCATCAGACCAAACACATTGAACCCATCCGCGCTGATGGCGACTCGAGGATGCCTTGTGTAACACCCCCAGTGGTTAACTACAGTAATCACCCTTTTGATTATGCCATGTCATCATGATTATCAGTGCCTAAACATCATTCGCATCATATTGCATTTCAACTCCTAACTCAAATTCAAATTTAAATGAAAGTGGAAAATAAAAGTTGTCCAACATAGAAACTAAATTGTTCATTAAATAGCAAATAAATCAGAGACAATTCTAAAATTGTAACCAACAAATAATAAATTAATTAAGTAACTCTAACAGTGCCAAAACAGCAGTATTTAAACCCCATTTAGTTTTATAAAATTGTAAATGAAATGGTATGGACTCAAAACCATTTTATGGCATTAGTAGATGATCACTGAGTGAGTTTTGTGACTAGTTACATATTTACAAAACTAATTGTGAGGCCACACGTTATTGCAAAACCACAGAAAAGAAAAGAAATAAAGCAAAAATCGAAAAAAAAGGAAGCAAACCCCCCCCCCCACGGGCTCGGCCCAGCAGGCCACCGGTCCAATTGGGCAAACGCCCAACCGGCCAAGCCCACCCCATCCTCCTTATCCCCTCACCCCCACAAACCCTGACCCAACCACCCACTCCCCCCCAATCCCTCGTTCCCTCCCCCTCCCGATCCGATCTGGATCGGGGGTACGAACCCACCGCCTGGAACGAACCACGCCGCCGCCTGGACCTCGCCGGATCCGTCGCCTCGCGTCCCCGTCCTCCTCCCCACCGGCCTGCTTCCTCTCCGCCATCATCGCCGGTCGTCTCCGTCCTCCTCCTCATCCCCCATTGCCCCGAACCCTACGCCCGCGGTGAGGGCCCCGCTCCTCCTCTCTCCCCTGTCGCCGCCCGTGCACCGCGCTCGCTGGCGACCACTGCTGCTGCCCCGCGCCTCCGGCAACAGCCGCGCTGGCGCCCCGCCGCGGCCCCTCCCGGCTCCTCCGCGCGCCCACTCCCGCTCCTGGCCTCTGCCTGAGCTGCTCGCACGCCCGCGCCTTGCTCTCGTCCTGCGCCGCCTTCGCCCGCCGCCGTTGCCGGCCACTGCAGCCGCGCCTGGCCTGCCTCGCCACGCCTTCCCCCCCTCTCCCCGCTGGCCGCGCCCGAGGCCAGCGGCCGGGCGCCCGCACGGCCGCGCTTGTTCGGGCGTAGCCCGATGCCCGCGCCCGCTAGGCCTCCCGGGGCCACTGATCAATGGGCCTGGCCCCTGTGCCGCTGACAGCAGGGGCCCACGGCCCAGAATTGTGTTAAAAAAAAGAAAAAAAAAGAAAAGGAAAATAAAAATAGTTAATAAAATAAATAATTAGTTAATTAATTAATTAATTAAGTTAATTAATCCTGTTTAATTAGTTTAATTAATTAGTTAGTTTAATTAATCAGAAATTAATTAGTTAAACTCTAATTAAACCTAATGTGAGAATGACATGTGGGACCCACTGGTCCTGACGTCATGCTGACGTCAGCAAACACTATTCTGGATAATTCGAAATTAAATAATTAAATAAATTCAGAAAATTAATAAAAACTTTAAAAAATCATATAAAATAATCCGTAGCTCAGATCGAAAAACTTTGAACTTGAAAGTTGCTCAGAACAACGAGATGAATCCGAATACGCGGTCCGTTCGTACGCCACACGTCCCTAACTATCCGAACATGCAACCGTTCCCCTCTTTTCGTTTGTCCGAAATGCCGGACACTGGGAATACTTTACCGGATGAATCCAACCTTCGCCAGTATCACCCGGCACTGCGTTAGATCACCTTCGTCACCGCGTATTGCCATGTTATGCTTTGTGCTGCACTTGTTTGTCGTGTATTTATACTGTTTCCTCCCCCTCTTCTCTCTCGATAGCCCCCCGACCCCGACGTCGTCCCCGAGACCGACGCAGCTCCGGAGCCCGAAGACAGCATTGACGACCTTGCCCTTGCCGCCGAGCAACCAGGCAAGCCCCCCCTTTGATCATCCCGATATCGCCCATTCTATTTTCTCATGCTTGCATTAGAATTGCTGCTGCTACTGCTTTACCTATTCTGATGCATAGCCTGTTTATTGTAACCTGCTATTGATACCTTACCTGCTTATCCTAAACTACTTAGTATAGGCTGGGTAGAGACCCACTAGAGAACCCCACTTTGATCCTTGTTGCCCCGCTGGATTATCAGAAGACCCGATCAACGGGATTGAAGACCAGGGCCCGACACCGCACATCACCCCCTTTAGTTGTAACGACACTGCAGCGTAACCATCGAGTGTCGAGGGTGAAACCTCTTATAGCACTCCTGATGTTAACTCTGTAGAGTAGCTAATCGGTCGTGGTCATCGAGGGTGATTCCTCCTTAACCGCTTCCGATAACGACGCCGTCGTACAACACCGCAAGTGTGAACCAAACGAGGGTGATTCCTCCGAGTTCACCTTGACGATTACATCGAGTAGGAATCCAACAAGGGTGATACCTCGGATTCCCCTGATGTTATGGACTCACGGATACTTGGACTTTACACTGTTACTTAGAAAGGCGGGTCGGCCCTGAGGGGTACCCGCGTGCGCCTGAGAGGCGAGTGTTGTGAAGACGGGTACCTGTGTGGTGCCCGAGTGGTGAATACGAGGCATGGCCGGGCATTCATGGCCCTTGCCGCAAGTCCTCGAGACGGGGCGACGGGGTCACATCTTTCATGAGTCTCTGTTCGTTTTCCGCAAGCCCCTAGTCCACTACGATTTGGATATTTGATCCGAGCAGGCCTCTGGCCTGATAGCACTTACCATCACGTGGGCATAGTATGGGCGTTCTGCATCGTATGCATCAGCCGAAAGCTCTGTCAGACGTCCAGTTCAGCACTGCGGCCGGGCTGGGCCGGCACCATCCTGAGGGGTGGAGCCTGGTTCGCCCGGCACGCAACGACCCGGAGGGCGAGGGGCGATGACCAAGACCCCCTTGCGCTTAGGATGTAGACCGACGGGGACCTCTCTGCTGAGCCGTAGGTAGGGTTGCGGTGTGTTGTTTGGCCGAGGCCGGGCATGACCCAGGAAAGTGTGTCCGGCCGGAGTTAAGCGAGCGTGATGGGTAAGTTGGTGCACCCCTGCAGGGAAGAACATTTCTATCGATAGCCGGTCCTACGATAAAGGACACTCGGAGTTGTATCCCGATCGATACAACTAGAACTGGATACCTGTGATGAGACCTGTATGTATGGCTCTGGGATTGCTTCTCGCAGGGAGTCGAGAAGGGATCTCCGGACGAGGTTGATGACTGTATGGCTCTGGGATTGCTTTCTCGCAGGGAGTCGAGAAAGGATCTCTGGGTGAGGATGAGATTTAATGATACTACTACATTATATTGTACTGTTCTACTCTCTTCTACTGCTGCAAGACCGCTGAAGATGCTAGTCTTCGATAGGACTAGGCCTTCTCTCTATTCTGGCATTTCTGCAGCCCAGTCCACATATACACCCTCTCTTTGAAAATGTTGCATATGTAGTGTAGATCCTTGCTTGCTGAGTACTTCTGAGTACTCACGGTTGCTTTGTTTTCCTCTTCTCCCCATATCAGTTCGACGTGACCAAGATGACGGAGCCCCCTGAGACAGATGCCCCGTCGATCGACTACTACTACTACCCAGAGGGTGGATACTACTACGAGTTTACTGACGACCAGGAGTAGGATCGGAGGGTCCCAGGCAGGAGGCCTATGCCTTTCGATCGTAGTGTTTTATTTTGCCCCGCCTTTCTAAAGCCCTTTCTGTTTCTGTTTCATATATGTACTCAGATAGCTGATGCTTCCGCTGACGCTTGTACGCAAGCTTATGTATTCGAGCCCTCGAGGCCCCTGGCTTGTAATATAAAGCTTGTATGACTTTATTTATGTTTTAGAGTTGTGTTGTGATATCTTCCCGTGAGTCCTTAGGCTTGATCGTGTGCATTTGCGTGTATGATTAGTGCATGATTGGGCCGAGGGGCGTCACAAGTTGGTATCAGAGCCGACTGCCTGTAGGAAACCCCTTCCAACTCCTTGGCCGAAGTTGAGTCTAGTAACCGAAAACTGTTTTACTAACTTGGCTGTGTGGCTTACGGGCCCACGTCGCCAATTGGGTGGTATTAGGATCTTTTACTCCTCGACCTTTATTCTGGGACTCTGATCTCTCTCCTATTCGGCTTAAAATTTTACTAACTCCAACATTAGGTTCTCGTGCTCACATCCACCCGGTGTTCTGAAAATATCCCCCCTTGCTTCAAGATTGTGGGCCAGGTTCTGCTTACATGATCCTTTTATCGAGGGCACCCTGTGTTGTCACTTGCAGATTCCTCGCTCCGTCAGTTTTCTCCGACGTTGATGTAGCCTTTGCTATGTCTCGTTGTGTACTTCCTTACCGCGTGCCTGCGCGTCGCCTAGTTGTCTAGCCTTCTCCTTTCAGCTGCCGTAATGCCGGTTCGTAATCGAGACTAGGTGTGGATTTGAATGTCTGGTGCGGATATGATGAAGAATCTATTGCACTTCCTTCTGTTGTGCGTGTTGCTTCGTGAATCATTCCATACACATGCAGTTTTACTTGCTAAACTGCCCCTGTTGATTTGGCAGGATGGCTGACGATCCTCCACCTCCACCTTATATTGCCGCAATGATGCAGCAATTTGAACTGAACCGTCAGGTTATGAACGGGATATTGGCTGAGTTCCCAAAACAGAATGCTCATCAGCAGCCTACACCAATAACACTGTCAGAATTCGTGCGCCTAAATCCGTCCACTTTTCGCAGCTCGACTGATCCAATGGATGCTGATGATTGGCTCCGTGACATTGCCTTTCAGTTAAAGTCGGCTAATGTTATTCCTGACAGTTACGTCTCCTATGCGACGTATCACCTAAGGGGTTCGGCTGCTCAGTGGTGGGAAAGCCACAATGGTATGTTGCCTGCTGAAACTGTAATCACTTGGCAGGAACTTCAGTCAGCTTTTCATGCACGGTACATTCCTCAAGGTCTGACGGACCAGAAGAAGCAGGAGTTCCGCAAACTTACCCAGGGCACGATGACTGTGGATGAATATCAGCGGAAGTTTCTTGAATTGTCCCGCTATGCTGAAGATGACGTCTGCACTGACGCCCGCAAGCAGGATAAATTCCGTGAAGGACTCCGTACTGACATAAAACTTGAACTTGCAGTCCTTGATTGCACAGACTTCGCAACGCTTGTCAGCAAATCTTTCCAAATTGAAACAGCTTTGACTGAATGCCAGGAGTCGCTCAAGCGCACTCATGAAGCTGGCTCATCCTCGGGTCAGCCTATTCAGAAACGTCAAGTCTGGATCCCACACAATGTTCATCACCGACCTGCCCCTGCACCGAGGCCGTCTTATGTTGCACCTCGTCTGCCTCCGCCGCCGAGACAGCTAACGATTCAGGGTGGACAACCCAATGTTGAAGCTCCTCCCCATAATGATGGTTTATGCTGCAAGTGTGGACACTCAGGGCATCGTGCTTTCAACTGTCCTCAGGGTCAGCCGCAAAATTCATCACGTTGTTCCGTTACCCGTAAAAAGGGCCAACGAAACCATCCTAGCAGAAATCGTAATGCCAGACCACCTGCTAGTCAGCTTGTTCATGTCAACCATGTTAAAACTGAAGAAGCTCGACAGGACACCAACATTGTGATGGGCACCCTTCTAGTGAATTCAACCCCAGCTACTGTACTCTTTGATTCTGGAGCATCGCACTCCTTCATGTCCGAAAGTTTTGCACAAAGCCATGATATCCCTTTTGACAAGATGTCCACCCCATTGGTAATCCAGTCACCCGGGGCTAATTGGCAAACTACCAGGGTAAGCCATGGTAATCACATTGTGATTGGAGGATTGATGTTCCCCGTTTCTCTCATTGCCTTTAAGACCTCCAACATTGATATTATTCTGGGTATGGACTGGTTGAAGCCTCATAAAGCTTTGATTGACTGTGCCACTGAATCAGTCCGCATCACACACCCTTCCGGCCAGACAGTCAGATACTCAGCTCAAACAGTTCAGGACGCCGAAGCTCAGATTTATGTTCTGAATGCATTGAATGCTTCACCTCTTGAAGGCATCGAGAACGTTCCAGTTGTTCGTGATTTTCAAGATGTATTTCCAGAAGAACTTCCAGGTATACCCCCTGCTAGAGCTGTCGAGTTTGTCATCGACTTGAAGCCTGGCACTACCCCTATTGCGAAGCGTCCTTATAAGATGCCTCCACACCACCTTCTCGAGCTTAAGGAGGAAATTGACACGTCACTTAAGAAGGGTTTCATCCGCCCCAGTTCCTCTGCTTGGGGAGCACCTTCCCTCTTTGTCAAGAAGAAGGATGGTACGAATCGGTTGGTTCAAGATTATCGACCAATCAACCAGGCAACAATTCAGAACAAGTATCCGCTTCCCATAATCAACGATTTGTATGATCAACTTGCTGGTTCCTCAGTATTCTCTAAGCTTGATTTGAGATTGGGATACCACCGGATTCGAGTTCAAGAAGAGGATATTCCGAAGACAGCATTCGTTACTCGCTATGGTTCTTATGAGTACACAGTCATGTCATTTGGCTTAACAAATGCTCCAGGAACCTTCTCCCGGTTAATGAACTACATCTTCATGGATTACCTCGATAAATTCGTCGTGGTATATCTGGATGATATTCTGGTATATTCGAAGAATGAAGAAGAACATGCCGAACATCTTTGCCTTGTACTGGAGAAGCTGCGTGAACATCAATTGTATGCCAAATATTCTAAATGTGAATTCTGGTTGTCTGAAGTGACATATCTCGGCCATGTGATTTTGAAAGAAGGCATTGCCGTTAACCCAGAACGAGTTCAGGCTATTCTTGACTGGACTCCTCCGAAGAATGTCAAGCAAGTCAGAAGTTTTCTCGGCCTAGCAAGCTATTGCCGTCGATTTGTTGAGAATTTTTCTAAGATTGCTAAGCCCCTGACTGATCTGCTTCACAAGGGCGTTAAGTTTGAATGGACAGAAAAATGTCAGGAAAGTTTCTAGACACTCAAAGACAAGCTAACATCTGCCCCAGTACTATCTCCTCCAGATACCCGCAAAGACTTTGTGATCTATTGTGATGCATCCCGTGAAGGATTAGGCTGTGTCCTAATGCAAGAGCGTAAAGTGATTGCTTATGGCTCTCGTCAGTTGCGCCCACATGAAGAGAATTATCCGGTACATGATCTAGAACTAGCTGCTGTGATCTATGCATTGCAGTTGTGGCGACATTACCTTCTCGGTAATCGTTGCGAGATATACACGGATCATAAAAGTCTAAAGTACTTGTTTACTCAGCCATCTCTAAACCTCCGTCAGCAAAGATGGATGGAGACTATTGCGGACTATGATTTGGGTATTTCTTATACCCCTGGCAAGGCTAATGTAATGGCTGATGCGTTGAGTCGCAAATCCTATTGCTGTGAACTTGAAGTCCAGCTAGAGCAACCACTCCTGTATGAAGAGCTTCGAAGGCTAAATCTCGAGATAGTTCCTCAAGGATACTTAAAAACCTTGGTTGTTGAACCAGACCTTGAGAAAGCTATTAAGAATGCGCAAGCTAAAGATGCTGAAATTGATCTGATGAAGAAAGACCTTCACCTTGTAAAGTACAGGGATTTCTCGCTGTCTGAAGATGGAACCTTGTATTTCAGAAACCGCATTGTCGTACCTCGCTTCGAACTCATGACTGACAAAGTCATGAAGGAAGCACATGACACACCATTGTCTATTCATCCGGGTAGCACCAAGATGTATCGTGATCTCCGTCAAAGGTACTGGTGGTCTAAAATGAAGCAGGACATTGCTTGTTATGTTGCCGAATGAGATGTGTGTCGTCGCGTTAAAGCAGAACATCAGAAACCAGCTGGAATTCTGCAACCACTTCCTATTCCTCTATGGAAATGGGATAAGGTTCAGATGGATTTCGTTACAGGACTTCCCAAGTCACAGAAGGGTCACGATGCTATTCTTGTCGTCGTCGACCAACTTTCCAAAGTTGCACACTTTCTGCCTGTCAAGGAGACTATCACTGCTAGACAGTTAGCAGAGTTGTATATCTCCAGAATCGTATCACTCCATGGTGTTCCGAAAGAGATCAGTTCAGACCGTGGCAGCATATTCACTGGTCATTTCTGGGAAAGTTTCCAAAAGGCTATGGGAACTCATATTACTTGGAGTTCAGCTTATCACCCCCAGTCCCAAGGTCAAGTCGAACGAGTAAATCAAGTACTTGAAGACATGCTTCGGGCTTGTGTTATTTCTTTCGGCAAGAAGTAGGAAGAATCTCTTCCGTATGCTGAGTTCTCTTATAACAATAGCTATCAAGCCAGTTTGAAAATGGCCCCCTTCGAAGTACTCTATGGACGCAAGTGTCGAACCCCTCTGAATTGGTCAGAAACTGGGGAAGGACCGCTCGTGGGTCCGGATATTATCCAACACGCCGAAGAACAAGTCCGTATCGTTCGAAAAAATCTCAAGGCGGCTCAGGACCGCCAGAAGAGCAACTATGATCGCAAACGATGGGGTTTGACTTATCAACCTGGTGATCAAGCTTATCTACGTGTCACCCCTATGAAGGGCACTCACCGTTTCGGAATCAAGGGCAAGCTAGCTCCACGCTACATTGGTCCTTTCCGCATTATTGCTAGGCGTGGACAGGTGGCATATAAATTGGAGTTGCCACCGCAATTCTCTCATGTCCACGACGTCTTCCATGTGTCGCAACTTCGTAAATGCTTCAAGGAATCTCCACACCGAGCTGTGGATCACGAAATGCTCGAATTGCATGATCATCTTTCATATAAGGAACAACCGATCCGCATTCTCGATGAAGCTGAACGTCGGACCCGTCAAAAGGTTACCAAGTTCCTCAAAGTGCAGTGGTCAAATCATATTGAAGATGAAGCCACTTGGGAACGCGAGGATAATCTTCGTGCGGAATACCCCGAACTTTTTCCTTCTACCTCTTAATTCTCGGGACGAGAATTCTTGTTAGTAGAGGAGATTTGTAACAACCCCAGTGGTTAACTACAGTAATCACCCTTTTGATTATGCCATGTCATCATGATTATCAGTGCCTAAACATCATTCGCATCATATTGCATTTCAACTCCTAACTCAAATTCAAATTTAAATGAAAGTGGAAAATAAAAGTTGTCCAACATAGAAACAAAATTGTTCATTAAATAGCAAATAAATCAGAGACAATTCTAAAATTGTAACCAACAAATATTAAATTAATTAAGCAACTCTAACAGTGCCAAAATAGCAGTATTTAAAACCCATTTAGTTTTATAAAATTGTAAATGAAATGGTATGGACTCAAAACCATTTTATGGCATTAGTAGATGTTGCACTGGAGTTTTGTGACTAGTTCACATATTTTACAAAACTAATTGTGAGGCCACACGTTATTGCAAAAACCAAAAACAGAAAAGAAATAAAGCAAAAAAAAGGAAGACAACCCCCCCCCCCCCACTGGGCTCCGGCCCAGCAGGCTACCGGCCCAATTGGTCAAACGCCCAACCGGCCAAGCCCACCCCCACTCCTCCTTATCCCCACACCCCCGCAAACCCTGACCCAACCACCCACTCCCCCCCCCCAATCCCTCGTTCCCTCCCACTCCCGATCCGATCTGGATCGGGGGAACGAACCCGCCGCCCGGAACGAACCACGCCGCCGCCTGGACCTAGCCTGATCCGTCGCCTCGCGTCCCCGTCCTCCTCCCCATCGGCCTGCTTCCTCTCCGCCATCATCGCCGGTCGTCTCCGTCCTCCTCCTCATCCCCCATTGCCCTGAACCCTACGCCCGCGGTGTGGACCCCGGTCCTCCTCTCTCCCCTGTCGCCGCCCGTGCACCACGCTCACCGGCGACCACTGCTGCTGCCCCGCGCCTCCGACAACAGCCGCGCTGGCGCCCCGTCGCGGCCCCTCCCGGCTCCTCCGCGCGCCCCCTCCCGCTCCTGGCCTCTGCCTGAGCCGCTCGCACGCCCGCGCCTTGCTCTCGTCCTGCGCCGCCTGCGCCCGCCGCCGTTGCCGGCCACTGCAGCCGCGCCGCCGCGCCTGGCCTGCCTCGCCACGCCTTCCCCCCTGTCCCCGCTGGCCGCGCCCGAGGCCAGCGGACGGGCGCCCGCACGCCCACGCCTGTTCGGGCGTAGCCCGATGCCCGTGCCCGCTAGGCCTCCTGGGGCCACTAATCAATGGGCCTGGCCCCTGTGCCGCTGACAGCAGGGGCCCACGGCCCAGAACTGTGTTAAAAAAAAGAAAAAAAAAGAAAAGGAAAATAAAAATAGTTAATAAAATAAATAATTAGTTAATTAATTAAGTTAATTAATCTTGTTTAATTAGTTTAATTAATTAGTTAGTTTAATTAATCAGAAATTAATTAGTTAAACTATAATTAAACCTAATGTGAGAATGACATGTGGGACCCACTGGTCCTGACGTCATGCTGATGTCATGCTGACATCAGCAAACACTATTCTGGATAATTCGAAATTAAATAATTAAATAAATTCAGAAAATTAATAAAAACTTTAGAAAATCATATAAAATAATCCGTAGCTTAGATCGAAAAACTTTGAACATGAAAGTTGCTCAGAACAACGAGACGAATCCGAATACGCGGTCCGTTCGTCCGCCACACGTCCTTAACTATCCGAACATGCAGCCGTTCCCCTCATTTCGTGTGTCCGAAATGCCGGACACTGGGAATACTTTCCCGGATGAATCCCACCTTCGCCAGTATCACCCGACACTACGTTAGATCAACTCCGTCACCGCGTATTGCCATGTTATGCTTTGTGCTGCACTTGTTTGTCGTGTATTTATATTGTTTCCTCCCCCTCTTCTCTCTCGATAGCCCCCCGACCCCGACGTCGTCCCCGAGACCGACGCAGCTCCGGAGCCCGAAGACAGCATTGACGACCTTGCCCTTGCCGCCGAGCTACCAGGCAAGCCCCCCCCCCTTTGATCATCCCGATATCGCCCATTCTATTTTCTCATGCTTGTATTAGAATTGCTGCTGCTACTGCTTTACCTATTCTGATGCATAGCCTGTTTATTGTAACCTGCTATTGATACCTTACCTGCTTATCCTAAACTGCTTAGTATAGGCTGGGTAGAGACCCACTAGAGAACCCCACTTTGATCCTTGTTGCCCCGCTGGATTATCAGAAGACCCGATCAACGGGATTCAAGACCAGTCCCCGACACCGCACATCACCCCCTTTAGTTGTAACGACACTGCAGCGTAACCATCGAGTGCCGAGGGTGAAACCTCTTATAGCACTCCTGATGTTAACTCTGTAGAGTAGCTAATCGGTCGTGGTCATCGAGGGTGATTCCTCCTTCACCGCTTCCGATAACGACGCCGTCGTACAACACCGCAAGTGTGAACCAAACGAGGGTGATTCCTCCGAGTTCACCTTGATGATTACATCGAGTAGGAATCCAACGAGGGTGATACCTCGGATTCCCTTGATGTTATGGACTCACGGATACTTGGACTTTACACTGTTACTTAGAAAGGCCGGTCGGCCCTGAGGGGTACCCGCGTGCGCCTGAGAGGCGAGTGTTGTGAAGACGGGTGCCTGTGTGGTGCCCGAGTGGTGAGTACGAGGCGTGGCCGGGCATTCATGGCCCTTGCCGCAAGTCCTCGATACGGGGCGACGGGGTCACATCTTTCATGAGTCTCTGTTCGTTTTCTGTAAGCCCCTTGATCCGAGCAGGTCTCTGGCTTGATAGCACTAACCATCACGTGGGCATAGTATGGGCGTTCTGCATCCTATGCATCAGCCGAAAGCTCTGTCAGACGTCCAGTTCAACACTGCAGCCGGGCTGGGCCGGCACCATCCGGAGGGCTAGGGGCGATGGCCAAGACCCCCTTGCGCTTAGGATGTAGACCGACGGGGACCTCTTTGTTGAGCCGTAGGTAGGGTTGCGGTGTGTTGTTTGGCCGAGGCCGGGCATGACCCAGGAAAGTGTGTCCGGCCGGAGTTAAGCGAGCGTGATGGGTAAGTTGGTGCACCCCTGCAGGGAAGAACATTTCTATCGATAGCCGGTCCTACGGTAAAGGACACTCGGAGTTGTATCCCGATCGATACAACTAGAACTGGATATCTGTGATGAGACCTGTATGTATGGCTCTGGGATTGCTTCTCGCAGGGAGTCGAGAAGGGATCTACGGACGAGGTTGATGACTGTATGGCTCTGGGATTGCTTTCTCGCAGGGAGTCGAGAAAGGATCTCTGGGTGAGGATGAGACTTAATGATACTACTACATTATACTGTACTGTTCTACTCTCTTCTACTGCTGCAAGATCGCTAAAGATGCTAGTATTCGATAGGACTAGGCCTTCTCTCTATTCTGGTATTTCTGCAGCCCAGTCCACATATACAGCCTCTCTTTGAAAATGTTGCATATGTAGTGTAGATCCTTGCTTGCTGAGTACTTCTGAGTACTCACGGTTGCTTTGTTTTCCTCTTCTCCCCATATCAGTTTGACGTGACCAAGATGACGGAGCCCCCTGAGACAGATGCCCCATCGATCGACTACTACTACTACCCAGAGGGTGGATACTACTACGAGTTGACTGACGACCAGGAGTAGGATCGGAGGGTCCCAGGCAGGAGGCCTACGCCTTTCGATCGTAGTGTTTTATTTTGCCCCACCTTTCTAAAGGCCTTTCTGTTTCTGTTTCATATCTGTACTCAGATAGCTGATGCTTCCGCTGACGCTTGTACGCAAGCTTATGTATTCGAGCCCTCGAGGCCCCTGGCTTGTAATATAAAGCATGTATGACTTTATTTATGTTTTAGAGTTGTGTTGTGATATCTTCCCGTGAGTCCTTAGGCTTGATCGTGTGCATTTGCGTGTATGATTAGTGCACGATCGGGCCGGGGGGCGTCACACCTTGGATCTGCCGCTTTTTGCTCTTGTAATGCATCAAAGCGCTTCCACGCATAACCATCCGATGTGTGTACCATCATCAGATTCCCATCTGCGTCTAGTTCGGTTCTTTTGTCCATTTTGTGCCATGTCATCTGTCTGGCCATCTCTTCGACCATGAAAAGACACTGAAGTCTTGGTATGATTGGCATATACCGAAGAACATTAATGGGGATTTTGGTCTGTATCTTATCACCCATACCGTTGTCTACCACAACATACCTGGAAGACTTGCAAATGGGACAATAGTTCAAGTCCGCATACTCAAGCCTAAATAAGGCACATCCTTTCTCACAGGCATGTATCTACTCATTGGGTATCTTAAGTGCACAGAGGATTTTGTCCGACTGGTATAGGTTTGCAGGCATTACATGGACTTTGGGTAGAAAGCGTCCAAATACTGTCATCATCGCATCATAGTATTCTCTGCCCAAGTTGAATTGAGCCTTCAGAGTCATTACTTGTGAGATGGCATACAGCTGACAAAGCTCAGTGTGCTCGTGGAGAGGACGTTTTGAAGACTCCAACATTTCATTGAAGGCCTTTGCAGATTCCTCCATCTCATCGTCCGAATCCCGAGCATCATCAAAGTATTGCACCATGTCATCCATCCTGGTACCATGCTCGTCGGTGCGACGACGAACCACCTCAGCTCTGGCACGTTGGGCAAACTCACCATGAAATGTCTGCACCGTATAACCGGGCGTAAAACCACTCTTCTGTAGGTGTTTGCCCATTTCATCCTCTGTCCTCTTGTGCCAATTGTCGCACCAGACACAAGGGCACCAGGTTTTCCTCTGGCCATTTGCAAATGCGGCTCTCACAAACCCCTTGGTTTTTGTTAACCATTCATTGGTCATGTCTTTCTGACTAGTGTGACCGGTGTACATCCATGCACGATCACTCATCTTGCCTAGCTACTGGACACACAAGAAATATATATATAATTCAGCATGTATATATTCATCAGTTAATTTAGTTTGTCAATTTTATTACGTCCATGCAACCTGCACTCTAATAGGTAAAAATAGGTCCTAATCCCACCCGAGTATGTGTAGATTGGGTTTGTTTTTCCATGCTCTGCTCCGGATCCGACGCAAAATTTCGGCAGCACCTCCCGTTGTTCTCCTGATACACGTCTCTGCAATAAACAGAGAGGATGTGTACCCGGAGAACAACAGGGAGGCACTGTCGAAATTTATGCGTCTGATCCAGAGCAGAGCATATGGTAAAATGAACGCAATCTACACATACTCGGGCTGTCCATGGATAATGTTGGACAATTCGAAAGAATCACGGTTATAAATATGCAAATGCATGCATATTTATAACTGTAACCCTTTCGAACGGGAGACGCATACTGGTCACGCATACTGATGATTGAAGACACCTATAGCTAGCAAGTTTCATCGGCACGAAGACCGGAACAGAGCAAATAATTAAGGGTGGAGGAGGAGATGTCATTTGTGCTCACCCACGAATGCAGGGGCGGAGCTCGTCAAACGCATGGGGAGGTCGTCAAACACCAGACCCTCGCAGCGACGAAGCACGACACATTTAAATCCACCCGATTAACACAAATATTCAATCCCGATAAAATATAATTTCACATATAAGTACTATTCTATTTTTTTATTCTTCTCCTCTATTCCTTCTTATTCTCCTATTTTTCTTCTTCTTCTTCCTCTTCTTCTTATTTTTTTTCTCCTCTTCTTCCTCTCCTCATTTTATTCTTCTTCTTCTTCTTCTGGCTATGTTATTATTCCTGGACAGTTACGTCTCCTATGCGACGTCTCATCACCAAGGGGTCGGCTGCTCAGTGTGGGAAAGCCACAATGGTATGTTGCCTGCTGAAACTGTAAATCCACTTGGCAGAACTTTCAGTCAGCTTTTCATGCACGTTAACATCCTCAAGGCTGTCGGACCAGCATAGAAGACAGGAGTTCACGGCCAAACTTACCCAGGGCACGATGACTGTGATTGAATATCAGCTGCGAAGTTTTCTTGAATTGTCCCGCTATGTGAAGAGACGTCTGCCTGACGCCCGAAGCAGGGATAACAATTCCGGTTGAAGGACTCCGTAATGACATAACACTTGAACTTGTCAGTTCCTTGATGCACAGACTTCGCAACGCTTTCAGCAAATCTTTCCCAATTGAAACAGCTTTGACTGAATGCCAGGAAGCGCTCAGCGCACTCATGAAGCTGGCTCATCCTCGGTAGCCTATCAGAAACTCAAGTCGATCCCACACACACTGTCTCACAGACCTCTGCCCGCACCGAGCCGTCTTATGTGCACTCGTCTGCCTCCGCCGCCGAGACAGCTAAGATTCAGGGTGGACAAACCTCAATGTTGAAGCTCCTCCCCCATAATGATGGTTTATGCTTGCAATTGGTGGCACACTCAGGATCGTGCTTCACATGTCCTCAGGGGTCAGCCGCAAAATTCACTCACGTTGTTTCCGTACCCGTAAAAAGGGCCAACGAACCATCCTAGCAGGAAATAGTAAGGGGCCAACCACCTGCTAGTCAGCTTGTTCATGTCAACCATGTTAAAACTGAAGAAGCTGACAGGACACCAACGATTGTGATGGGCACCCTTCTAGTGAATTCAACACCCAGATCTATCTTACTCTTGATTCTGGAGCATCGCAACTCCTTCAGCCGAAAGTTTTGCACAAAGCCATGATATCCCCTTTTTGACAAGATGTCCACCCCATTGGTAATCCAGCTCACCCGGGGCTATTGGCAAACTACCAGGGTAAGCCATGGGTAATCACATTGTGATTGGGATGGATTGTTCCCCGTTTCTCTCATTGCCTTTAAACACTCCAACATTGATATTATTCTGGGTATGGACTGGTTGAAGCCTAATAAAGCTTTGATTGTGTGCCATTACGTCCGCATCAACACACCCTTCGGCCGACAGTCAGATACCAGCTCAAA
Source organism: Thinopyrum elongatum (assembly GCA_011799875.1). Taxonomy (NCBI): domain Eukaryota; kingdom Viridiplantae; phylum Streptophyta; class Magnoliopsida; order Poales; family Poaceae; genus Thinopyrum; species Thinopyrum elongatum. Next base: position 35,319,025 of record CM022297.1, on the reverse strand, counting down.
CAGTTACGGACGCCGAAGCTCAGAATGTCTATTCGAAGGCTTGAATGCTTCACCTCTTGGAAAAGGCATCGGAGAACGTTCCAGTTGATTCGTGATTTTCAAGATGTATGTCCAGAAGAAACTTCCAGTATACCCCCTGCTAGAGCGTCGAGTTTTGACTCATCGACTGAAGAGCCTTGGCATACCCCTATTGCGAAGCGTCCTTATAATATGCCTCCAAACCACTCTCGAGCTAGGCAGGAACATTTGCACGTCCACTTAAGAAGGGTTTCATCCCCCCCAGTTCCTCTGCTTGGGAGCACCTTCCCTCTTTGTCAAGAAGAAGGATGGTACGAATCGGTTTGGTTCAGATATCCGACCAAACCACCCCCTAGGAAGCAATTCAGAACAAGTATCTCGCTTCCCATAATCAACGATTTGTATGATCAACTTGCTGGTTCCTCATATGCTCTAAGCTTGATTGGAGTGGGTTACCACCGGATTCGAGTGCAAAGAGGGATCTATTCCGAAGACAGCTTCGTTACTCGCTCATGGTTCTTATGAGTACAAAGTCATGTCATTTGGCTTAACAAATGCTCCAGGAAGGAACCTTCTCCCGGTAATGTACTACATCTTCATGGATTACCTCGATAAAATTCGTCGTGGGTATACTGGATTGATATTCTGCGTATATTCGAAGAATGAAGAAACGAACATGCCGAACATCTTTTTGGGGGCCTTGTACTGGAGAAGCTGCTGTGTAACATCAATTTGTATGCCAAAATTTCTAAATGTACTTCTGGTTGTCTGGAAGTGACATATCTCGCCATGTGATTTGAAAGAGGCACTGCCGTTAACCCAGAAAGAGTTCAGGCTATTCTTGACTGGACTCCTCCGAAAGAATGTCAAGCAAGTCAGAAGTTTTCCTCGCACTAGCAAGCTATTCGTCGTTTGTTGAGACTTTTCTAAGATTGCTAAGCCCCTGTACTGATCTGCTTCACAGGGCGTTAAGGTTTGAATGGACGAAAAATGTCAGGAAAGTTTCTAGACACCTAAAGACACTAACATCTGCCCCAGTACTATCTCCCCAGATACCCCCCCAAGACTTTGTGAATCTATTGTGAGCAGTCCCCGTTGAGTGATTAGAGCTGTGTCCTAATGCAAGAGCTTAAAGTGATTTGTTATGGCTCTCGTCAAGTTTGCGCCCACATGAGAGAATTATACGCGTACATGAGTCTAGAACTAGCTGCTGTGATCTTGCATTGCAGTGTGGCGACATTACCTTCTCGGTAATCGTTGCGAGATATACAACGGATGCATAAAAGTCTAAATTACTGTTTACTCACTCGCAATCTCTAAACCTCCGTCAGCAAAGATGGATGGAGACTATTGCGGACTATGATTTGGGTATTTCCACTATATAACCCCCTGGGCAAGGGCCTAAAATGTAGATGGCTGGATGCGGATGATCGGCAAATTCCTATTGCTTGGTGAACTTGAAGTCCAGCTTAGAGCAAAACCACTCCTGTAATGAAGCGCTCGAGACGGGCTAATCTCGAGATAAGTTCCTCAAGGATACTTAAAAACCTTGGTGTTGAATAACGCAGACCCGTATGGGAGATAACTATTAGACATGCGCAAGCTAAAGGATGACGAAATTGAGTCTGGATGATGCAAAGACCTGTCACGTCTGTAAAGGTGACAGGATTTCTCGTCGCTGTCTGAAGACTGGAACCTTGTATTTCAGACAACCGGCATTGTCGTACCTCCGCGTTCGAACTCAATGACTGACAAAGTCATGAAGGAAGCAAATGACACACCATCTGTCTATTCTCGGTGTAGCACAAAGATGTATCCGTGATCTCGTCAAAGGTACTGTGGTCTGGGAAAATGAAGCAGGATCAGGATTGCTCGCCTTGTTATTTTGGCGCGGAATGAGATGTGTGTGCGCGCGTTTAAGCAGAAACATCAGAACCAGCTGGATTTCTGCAACCACGACTTCCACTATTCCTCTATGGAAATGGATAAGGTTCAGATATGATTTCGTTAACCGGAGCTACGGCCAGTCACAGAAGGGTCACGATGCTATTCTGCTTGTCGAGGTACCGTCGACCAACTTTCCAAGTTGCACAACTTCTTGCCTGTTCAAGGGTGAACTATCAACTGCTAGACAGTTAGCAGAGTGTGGATATCTTCCAGAATCGATCACTCCATGGTGTGTCCGAAAGAGATCGTTCAGACCGTGGCACATATTCATTCCTGGTTCATTTCTGGGAAAGTTCCACAAGGCTAATGGGAACTATATTACCTTGGAGTCAAGCTTCCCTCAACCCCAGTCACCAAGGTCAAGTCGAACGAGTAAACAAGTACTTGAAGACATGCTTCGGGTCTATGTGTATTTCAGTTTCGGCAAGTAAAGTAGGAGAATCTCTTCCGTGATGACTGAGTTCTCTTATAACAATAGTATCAGCCAGTTTGAAAATGGCCCCCCCTTGTGCTCGATCTACTCTAGACGCAGGTGTCGAACCCCCTCTGTCAATTGGTAGAAACTCGGGAAGGACCGCGCTGTCGGGTCGCCGGATATTATCAACCACGCCGAAGAACACGTCCGTATCGTTCGAAAAATCTCAAGGCGGTCGAGGACCGCCAGAAAGAGCAAACTTGATCGCAAACGTCTGGGTTTGACTTATCAACTGGTCGATCATGGACTTATCTAAACGTAGTCACCCCATGAAGGCACTCCAACCGTTTCGGAATCAAGGGCAAGCTTAGCTACACGCTACATGGTCCTTTCCGCATTATTGTAGGCGTGGGACAGGTGGCATATAAATTGAGTTGCCACCAGGCCAATTCCTCTCATGTCCACGCGTTCTTCCATGTGTCGCACAACTTCGTAAATAGTGCTCAAGGCAACTCTCCACACCGGTAGCTGTTGGATCCACGAATAGCTCGAATTGACGATGATCAATACTTTATAAGGAACAACCGATCCGATTCTCCGATGAAGCATTGAACCGTCGCCGCGTCAAGGTTTACCAAGTTCCTCAAAGTTGCAGTGGTCAAACATCTATTGAAGATAGATGAAGCCACTATGGGAACGCGAGGATAATCTTCGTGCGGAATACCCGAACTTGTTTCCTTCACCCTCTTAATTCTCGGGACGAGAATGTCAATTGTTAGTAGAGGAGATTGTAAACACCCCAGTGTTAACACAGGAATCCCCCTTTTGATATGCCTGTCTCATGATTATCAGTGCCTAAACACATCATTCGCATCATGTTGCTTCAACTCTAACTCAAATTCAATTAAATTAGAAGTGGGAAAATAAAAGGGTCCACATAGAAACAAAAATGTTCATTAAATAGCAAATAATATCAGAGACAATTCTAAAATGTAACCAACAAAGTTTAAATAATTAACAAACCTAACAGTGCCACAAACAGTAGTATTCTTAAAACCCATTTTAGGTTTTATACATAATTGTAAATGAAATGGTTATGGACTACAAACCATTTTATGGCATTAGTTAGATGTTGCACTGGAAGTTTAGTGTGACTAGTTCACATTTTTAACAAAACCTAATTGTGAGGCACACACGTGTATGCAAAAACCAAAACAGAAAAGCAAATAAAGCAAAAAAAAGGAAACAACCCCCCCCCCCCATGGCTCCTCCGGCCCCAGCAAGGCTACCGCCAATGGTCAAACATCCCAACCGGCAAGCCCCCCGCCACTCCCTCCTTAGTCCCCACACCCCACGCAAACCCTGACCCAACACACCCTCCATCCCCCCAATCCCTCGTTCCTCCCTCCCCTCCCGATCATGCTGTATCGGGGGAACGACCCGCCCCCGACGACCAAGCGCCGACGCGCCCTGACCTAGCCTGATCCGTCCCTCGCGTCCCCGCCTCCTCCCCCATCGGCCTGCTTCCTCTCCGCCAGTCATGACGCCGGTCGTCTCCGTCCTCCTCCTCATCCCCCATTGCCCTGAACCCTCCCCTTCGCCCGCGCGTGTGGACCCCAGCCACTCTCTGTCCGCCTGACAGCATCCGCGGCCCGTACTCTGCTACCCCGCCTGCAATCCGCGCGCCTCCTTGCTTCCTCGGCTCCCTCCCCCTTCTTACTGACCCCAACACCCATCTCCTTCCTCCCTCCTTCTCTCCTCTCGATGCGTACATGATGTAGAGCTCCCGCAGCTCTGTCACATCCGCGCTGCCCCCTCCGCCCAACGTCCGGCTTTCCCTCCAACTCCTCCCTGGCTTGCGAGTCCCTTTGCCCGCCCTCATTGTCGCTGCGCCGCCATTCCCCGTATGCCCATGCCCGCGCCGCTGCCTACCTCGCACGCCTTCTGTCCTCCGCTGTCCCCCCGACCACGGCTCGCTACGTCTTACGCACGGTCTGTTCCGTATTCCCTATTGCCGGCCCGCTAGGCCCCTGGGCCACTAATAATGGGCCTGCCCCTGTGCCGCTGACAGCACAAAAGGTGGCCCACGGCCCAGAACTGTGAAAAAAAAGAAAAAAAAAGAAAGGAAAATAAAAATAGTAATAAATAAATAATTAGTTAATTAATTACGTTAATCTAAGCTTGTTTAAATTAGTTTAATTACATTAGTTAGTTACATAATCAGAAAGATTAATTAGTTAAACTATATATTTAAACCTAATGTGAGAATGACCTGTGGGACCCACAGGTCCTGTACGTCATGCTGATGTCATGTGACACAGCAAACCTATGCTGGATTATTCGAATTAAATAATTAATAAATTCAGAGAAAATTAATAAAAATTTGAAACTCATATTAATAATCCGTTATTAGATCGAAAACTGTTGAACATGAAAGTTGGGTCAGAACAACGAGACATGTCCGAATACGCAGCGTCCGTTCGTCAGCCACACGTCCTTTCAACTATCCGACATTGCAGCCGTTCCTCCCATTTCGTAGTGTCCGAAATGCCAGGCCACGTGGGAATACTTTCCCGGATGAATCCCACCTTCGCGCAGTATCACCGACACTATTAGATTCAACTCTCGTCACCGCGTTTGCCATGTTTAGGTCTTTGTGCCTGTCACTTCGTTTGTCGTGTATTTATATTGTTTCCTCCCCCTCTTCTCTCTCGATAGCCCCCCGACCCCACTCGTCCCCGAGACGTACGAGCTCCGGTAGCCCGAAGACGGCATTGACGACCTTGCCCTTCGCCGCCGACTAGCCAGGTCAAGCCCCCCACCCTTTGATCATCCCGATATCGCCCAATTCTATTTTCTCATGCTTGTATATAGAATTGCTGCTGACTACTGCTTTACCTATTCGATGGCATAGCCCTGTTTATGTGTAACCTGCTATTGATACTTACCCTGCTTACTCCTAAACTGCTTAGTATAGGCGGGTAGGAGACCCCACTAGAGGAACCCCACTTGATCCTGTTGCCCCGCTGGATTATCAAAGACCGATCAACGGGATTCAAAGACCAGTCCCCACACACCCGCACATCCACCCCCTTTATTGTAACGACACTGCAGTACGTAACCATCGAGTAGCTCGATGGGTGAAACCTCTTATAGCCTCCTGATGTAACTCTGAGAGTAGCTAATCGCGTCGTGGTCATCGAGGGTGGATATCCTGCACCGATTCCATAATCGAATGCCCCTTCGTTAACACGCTGTCGTACAACCGCCAAGTGTGAACCAAACGAGGGTGAATTCCTCCGAGTTCACCTTGATGCTTTACATCCGAGTAGTGAATCCAACGAGGGTGATACCTCGGATTCCCTTGATGTTATGGACTCCGGAAACTGGAGTACATTTTGGACCTACACTGTTACTTAGAAAGCCGGTCGGCCCGTAGGGGTACCCGCGCTGCGCCTGGAGAGGCGTAGTGTTTGTGAAACGTGTGCTTGTGGGGGCACGAGTGGTGAGTACGAGTGCGTGGCCGGGCCATTCATGGTCCCTTGCCGCAAGTCCTCCCGATACGGGCGACGGGGTTCATCTTTCATGAGTGCCGTGTTGCGTTTGTCTGGTTTAAGAGCCCCTTGATCCGAGCAGGTCTCGGCGTGATCTAGCACTAACCATCACGTGGGCATGTTATGGGCGTATTGCATCTATGCATCAGCCGAAGCTCTGTCAGACGTCCAGTTCAACACTGCAGCCGGGCTGGGCGGCACCATCGCGGCAGGGTAGTGGGCGATGGCCAAGACGCCCTTGCGCTTAGGATGTAGACCGACGGGGACCTCTTTGTTGAGCCGTTAGTAGGGGTTTGCGGTTGTTTTGTGTCTGGCCGAGGCCGGGCATGACCCAGGACAGTGGTGTCCGGCCGTAGTTAAGGAGCGTTGATGGCGTAGTTTGGTGCACCCCTGCAGCGGGAAGAAGACATTCTACGCTCGATAGCCGGTGGCCTCTCGGTAAATGACACTCGGATTGTTCCCGAGTCGATACAAACAGACAGCGGATATCTTTGTATGAGACCTTAGTATGGCTTCTGGATTGTTCTCGCAGGGAGTCGAGAAGGGATCTACGGCGAGGTTGATGACTGTAATGGCTCCTGTTCGAGGGTGATTCCTCCTTAACCGCTTCCGATAACGACGCCGTCGTACAAACACCGCAAGTGTGAACACAAACGAGGGGTGGTCACCTCGAGTTCACCTTGACGATTACATCGAGTAGGATCCAACAAGGGTGATAACCTCGGATTCCCCTGATGTTATGGACTCACGGATACTTGGACTTTACACTGTTACTTAGAAAGGGGGGTCGGCCCTGAGGGGGTACCCGCGTGCGCCTGAGAGGCGAGTGTTGTGAAGAAGGGTACCTGTTTGGTGCCCGAGTGGTGAATACGAGGGTGGCCGGCATTCATGGCCCTTGCCGCAAGTCGAGACGGTGCAGGGGGGCGCGGGTCACATCTTTCATGAGTCTCTGTTGTTTCGCAAGCCCCTAGTGCCACTACGATTTGGATATTTGATCCGAGCAGGCCTCTGGCTGATGCACTTACCATCACGTGGGCATAGTATGGGCGTTCTGCATCGTATGCATCAGCCGAAAGCTCTGTCAGACGTCCAGTTCCATTCGCACTGCGGCGGGCGGGCGGCACCATCCTGAGGGGTTGGAGCCTGGTTCGCCCGGACGCAACAACCGGAGGGCGAGGGGCGATGACCAAGACCCCTTGCGCTTAGGATGTAGACCGACGGGGAACTCTCTGCTGAGCCGAGGTAGGTTTGCGGTGTGTTGTTGGCCGAGGCCGGGCATGACCCGAAGGAAAGTGTGTCCGGCCGGAGTTAAGCGAGCGTGATGGGTTAAGTTGGTGCACCCCTGCAGGGAAAGAAACATTTCTATCGATAGCCGGTCCTACGATAAAAGGACACTCGGAGTTGTATCCCGTCGATACAACTAGAAACTGGATACCTGTGATGAGACCTGTATGTATGGCTCCGGATTGCTTCTCGCAGGGAGTCCGAGGAAGGATTCACGGACGCCCCCACGAGGTTGATGACTGTAGGCTCTGGATTGCTTTCTCGCAGGGAGTCGAGAAAGGATCTCTGGGTGAGGATGAGATTAATGATACTACTACATTATATGTATGTTCTACTCTCTTCTACTGCTGCAAGACCGCTGAAGATGCTAGTCTTCGATTAGGACTAGGCCTTCTCTTATTCTGGCATTTCCGCAGCCCAGTCACATATACACCCTCTCTTTGAAAATGTTGCATATGTAGTGTAGTGTAGATCCTTGCTTGCTGAGTACTTCTGATACTCACGGTTGCTTTGTTTTCTCTTCTCCATATCAGTTCGACGTGACCAAGATGACGGAGCCCCCTGAGACAGATGCCCGTCGATCGACTACTACTACTACCCAGAGGGTGGATAAACTACGAGTTTACTGACGACCAGGAGTAGGATCGGAGGGTCCCAGGCAGGAGGGCTATGCCTTTCGATCGTGTAGTGTTTTATTTGCCCCCGCCTTTCTAAAGCCTTTCTGTTTCTGGTATATATGTACTCAGATAGCTGATGCTTCGCTGACGCTTGTACGCAAGCTTATGGTATTCGAGCCCTCGAGGCCCCTGGCTTGTAATATAAAAGCTTGTATGACTTTATTTATGTTTTAGAGTTGTGTTGTGATATCTTCCCGTGAGTCCTTAGGCTTGATCGTGTGGCATTTGCTGTATGATTAGTGCATGATTGGGCCGAGGGGCGTCAAAAGTTGGTATCAGAGCCGACTGCCTGTAGGAAACCCTTCCAACTCCTTGGCCGAAGTTGAGTCTAGTACCGAAAACTGTTTTACTAACTTGGCTGTGTGGCTTAGGGCCCACGTCGCCAATTGTGGTGGTATTAGGATCTTTTACTCTCGACCTTATTCTGGGGACTCTGATCTCTCTCCTATTCGGCTTAAAATTTACTAACTCCAACATTAGGTTTCGTGCTCACATCCAACCGGTGTTCTGAAAAATATCCCCCCTTGCTTCAAGAGTGTGGGCCAGGTTCTGCTTACATGATCCTTTTATCGAGGGCACCTGTGTGTCACTTGCAGATTCCTCGCTCCGTCAGTTTTTCTCCGACGTATGTAGCCTTGTATGTCGTTGTGTACTTCCTTACCGCGGCTGCGCGTCGCCTAGTGTTAGCCTTCTCCTTTCAGCTGCCGTAATGCGGTTCGTAATCGAGGACTAGGGTGGATTTGAATCTGCTGCTGCGGGAAGATCGATTAAGACTAACTATTGAATTCCTCTGTTGTGTGGTGTTGCTCGTGAAACCGTTCATAACATGCACGTTTCTACTGCCGCTCATAATGTGCCACGTTGATTGGGCAGGATGGCTGACGATCCTCCACCCCTCCACCTATAATTGCCGCAATGATGCAGCAATTTGAACTGAACCGTCAGAGGTTATTGATGAACGTGGATATTGGCTGAGTTCCCAAAACAGAAGCTCATCAGCAGCAGCCTACACCAATAACACTGTCAGAATTCGTGCGCCTTAATCCGTCCACTTTTCGCAGCTCGACTGATCCAATGGATGCTGATGATTGGCTCCGTGACATTGCCTTTCAGTTAAAGTCGGCTATGTTATTCCTGACATTTACGTCTCCTATGCGACGTATCACCTAAGGGGTTCGGCTGCCAGTGGTGGGAAAGCCACAATGGTTGTTGCCTGCTGAAAGCTGTAATCCACTTGGCAGGAAACTTCGTCAGCTTTTCATGCACGGTACATTCCTCAAGGTCTGCGGACCAGCAGAAGAAGCAGGAGTTCCGCCAACTTACCCAGGGCACGATGACTGTGGATGAATATCAGCGGAAGTTTCTTGAATTGTCCCGCTATGCTGAAGATGACGTCTGCACTGACGCCCGAAGCAGGGATAAAATTCCGTGAAGGACTCCGTAATGACATAAACTTGAACTTGCAGTCCTTGATTGCACAGACTTCGCAACGCTTGTCAGCAAATCTTTCCCAATTGAAACAGCTTTGACTGAATGCCAGGAGTCGCTCAGCGCCACTCATGAAGCTGGCTCATCCTCGGGTCAGCCTATCAGAAACGTCAAGCTGGATCCCACACAATGTCTCACAGACCTGCCCCTGCACCGAGGCCGTCTTATGTTGCACCTCGTCTGCCTCCGCCGCCGAGACAGCTAACGATTCAGGGTGGACAAACCCAATGTTGAAGCTCCTCCCCATAATGATGGTTTATGCTGCAAGTGTGGACACCTCAGGGATCGTGCTTTCAACTGTCCTCAGGGTCAGCCGCGCAAAATTCATCACGTTGTTTCGTTACCCGTAAAAAGGGCCAACGAAACCATCCTAGCAGAAATGTAATGGACAACCACCTGCTAGTCAGCTTGTTCATGTCAACCATGTTAAAAACTGAAGAAGCTCGACAGGACACCAACATTGTGTGGGCACCCTTCTAGTGAATTTCAACCCCAGCTATGTACTCTTTGATTCTGGAGCATCGCACTCCTTCATGGCCGAAAGTTTTGCACAAAGCCATGATATCCCTTTTGACAAGATGTCCACCCCATTGGTAATCCAGTCACCCGGGGCTAATTGGCAAACTACCAGGGTAAGCCATGGGTAATCACATTTGTGATTGGAGGATTGATGTTCCCCGTTTCTCTCATGCCTTTAAGACCTCCAACATTGATATTATTCTGGGTATGGACTGGTTGAAGCTCTATAAAGCTTTGATTGACTTGTGCCACTGAATCAGTCCGCATCACACACCCTTCGGCCAGACAGTCAGATACTCAGCTCAAACAGTTCAGGACGCCGAAGCTCAGATTATGTCTGAATGCATTGAATGCTTCACCTCTTGAAGGCATCGAGAACGTTCCAGTTGTTCGTGATTTTCAAGATGTATTTCCAGAAGAACTTCCAGGTATACCCCCTGCTAGAGATGTCGAGTTTGTCATCGACTGAAGCCTGGCACTACCCCTATTGGCGAAGCGTCCTATAAGTGCCTCCAACCACCTCTCGAGCTAGGAGGAAATTGACACGTCACTTAAGAAGGGTGTTCATCCGCCCCCAGTTCCTCTGCTTGGGGAGCACCTTCCCTCTTTGTCAAGAAGAAGGATGGTACGAATCGGTTGGTTCAAGATATCGACCAATCACACCAGGAACAATTCAGAACAAGTATCCGCTTCCATAATCAACGATTTGTATGATCAACTTGCTGGTTCCTCAGTATCTCTAAGCTTGATTGGAGATTGGGATACCACCGGATTCGAGTTCAAGAGAGGATATTCCGAAGACAGCATTCGTTACTCGCTTGGTTCTTATGAGTACACAGTCATGTCATTTGGCTTAACAAATGCTCCAGGAAACCTTCTCCCGGTTAATGAACTACATCTTCATGGATTACCTCGATAAATTCGTCGTGGGTATATCTGGATGATATTCTGGTATATTCGAAGAATGAAGAAAAACAGCCGAACATCTTTGCCTTGTACTGGAGAAGCTGCTGGTGAACATCAATTGATGCCAAATATTTCTAAATGTGAATTCTGGTTGTCTGAAGTGACATATCTCGGCCATGTGATTTGAAAGAAGGCATTGCCGTTAACCCAGAACGAGTTCAGGCTATTCTTGACTGGACTCCTCCGAAGAATGTCAAGCAAGTCAGAAGTTTTTCGGCTAGCAAGCTATTGCCGTCGATTTGTTGAGAATTTTTCTAAGATGCTAAGCCCCTGACTGATCTGCTTCACAAGGGCGTTAAGTTTGAATGGACAGAAAAATGTCAGGAAAGTTTCTAGACACTCAAAGACAGCTAAACATCTGCCCAGTACTATCTCCCAGATACCCGCAAAGGACTTTGTGATCTATTGTGAGCATCCCGTGAAGGATTAGGCTGTGTCCTAATGCAAGAGCGTTAAAGTGATTGTTTAGGCTCTCGTCAGTGCGCGCCACATGAAGAGAATTATCGGTACATGATCTAGAACTAGCTGCTGTGATCTATGCATTGCAGTTGTGGCGACATTACCTTCTCGGTAATCGTTGCGAGATATACACGGATCATAAAAGTCTAAAGTACTTGTTTACTCAGCCATCTCTAAACCTCCGTCAGCAAAGATGGATGGAGACTATTGCGGACTATGATTTGGGTATTTCTTATACCCCTGGCAAGGCTAAATGTAATGGCTGATGCGTTGAGTCGCAAATTCCTATTGCTGTGAACTTGAAGTCCAGCTTAGAGCAACCACTCCTGTATGAAGAGCTTCGAAGGCTAAATCTCGAGATAGTTCCTCAAGGATACTTAAAAACCTTGGTGTTGAAAACCAGACCTTGAGAAAGCATATTAGAATGCGCAAGCTAAAGATGTGAAATTGATCTGATGAAGAAAGACCTTCACCTTGTAAAGTACAGGGATTTTCTCGCTGTCTGAAGATGGAACCTTGTATTTCAGAAACCGCATTGTCGTACCTCGCTTCGAACTCATGATGACAAAGTCATGAAGGAAGCAATGACACACCATGTCTATTCTCCGGGGTGTAGCACCAAGATGTATCGTGATCTCGTCAAAGGTACTGGTGGTCTAAAATGAAGCAGGAGCAGAATTGCTTTGTTATGTTTGCCGAATGAGATGTGTGTGTCGCGGTTAAAGCGAGAACATCAGAAACCAGCTGGATTCTGCAACCCATTCCTATTCCTCTATGGAAATGGGATCAAGGTTCAGATGGATTTCGTTAACGGACTTCCCAAGTCACAGAAGGGTCACGATGCTATTCTTTTGTCGTCGTCGACCAACTTTCCAAGTTGCACACTTCTTGCCTGTCAAGGAGACTATCATGCTAGACAGTTAGCAGAGTGATATCTCAGAATCGGATCACTCCATGGTGTCCGAAAGAGATCAGTTCAGACCGTGGCAGCATATTCACTGGTTATTTCTGGGAAAGTTCCAAAGGCTATGGGGAACTATATTACTTGGAGTTCAGCGTCAACCCCCAGTCCAAGGTCAAGTCGAACGAGTAAAAACAAGTACTTGAAGACATGCTTCGGGCTGCTTGTGTATTTCTTTCGGCAAGAAGTAGAGAGGAGAATCTCTTCCGTATGCTGAGTTCTCTTATAACAATAGCTATCAAGCCAGTTTGAAAATGGCCCCCCTTGAAGTACTCTAGGACGCAAGTGTCGAACCCCTCTGAATTGGTCAGAAACTGGGGAAGGACCGCTCGTGGGTCCGGATATTATCAACCGCCGAAGAACAAGTCCGTATCGTTCGAAAAAAAATCTCAAGGCGGTCAGGGACCGCAGAAGAGAGCAACTATGATCGCAAACGATTGGGTTTGACTTATCAACTGGTGATCAAGGTTATCTACGTGTCACCCCTATGAAGGGCACTCACCGTTTCGGAATCAAGGGCAAGCTAGCTCACGCTAATGGTCCTTTCCGCATTATTGCTAGCGAGTGGACAGGTGGCATATAAATTGGAGTTGCCACCGCAATTCTCTCATGTCCACGACGTCTTCCATGTGTCGCAACTTCGTAAATGCTTCAAGGAATTCCACACCGAGCTGTGGATCACGAAAGCTCGAATTGCATGATCATCTCATATAAGGAACAACCGATCCGATTCTCGATGAAGCTGAACGTCGAACCCGTCAAAAGGTTACCAAGTTCCTCAAAGTGCAGTGGTACAAAATCATATTGAGATAGATGAAGCCACTTGGGAACGCAGAGGATAATCTTCGTGCGGAATACCCCGAACTTTTTCCTTACCTCTTAATTCTCGGGACGAGAATTCTTGTAGTAGAGGAGATTTGTAAAACCCCAGTGGTTAACTACAGTAATCCCCTTTTGATATGCCTGTCTCATGATTATCAGTGCCTAAACATTCATTCGCATCATATGCTTCAACTCTAACTCAAATTCAATTTAAATAAAGTGGAAAATAAAAGTTGGTCCACATAGAAACAAAAATTGTTCATTAAATAGCAAATAATCAGAGACAATTCTAAAATTGTAACCAACAAATATTTAAATTAATTAACAACTCTAACAGTGCCAAATAGCAGTTATTTAAAACCCATTTAGTTTATAAAATTGTAAATGAAATGGTATGGACTAAAACCATTTTATGGCATTAGTAGATGTTGCACTGGAAGTTTTGTGACTAGTTCACATATTTTACAAAACTAATTGTGAGGCCACACGTTATGCAAAAACCAAGAAACAGAAAAGAAATAAAGCAAAAAAAAAGGAAAGAAACCCCCCCCCCCCCATGGGCTCCGGCCCCCAGAAGGCTACCGGCCCAATTGGTCAAACGCCCAACCGGCCAAGCCCACCCCACTCTCCTTATCCCCACACCCCGCAAACCCTGACCCAAACACCACTCCCCCCCCCAATCCCTCGTTCCTCCCACTCCGATCGATCATGGATCGGGGGAACGAACCCGCCGCCCGGAACGAACCACGCCGCCGCCTGGACCTAGCCTGATCCGTCGCCTCGCGTCCCCGTCCTCCTCCCCCATCGGCCTGCTTCCTCTCCGCCATCATGCCGGTCGTCTCCGTCCTCCTCCTCATCCCCCATTGCCCTGAACCCTACGCCGCGGTGTGGACCCCGGTCCTCCTCTCTCCCTGTCGCCGCCCGTGCACCACGTCACCGGCGACCACTGCTGCGCCCCGCGCTCTCGACAACAGCCGCGCTGGCGCCCCGTCGCGGCCCCTCCCGGCTCTCGCGGCCCCCTCCGCTCCTGGCCTTGCTCGAGCCGCTCGCCACGCCGCGCCTTGCTCTCGTCCTGCGCCGCCTGCGCCCGCCGCCGTTGCCGGCCACTGCAGCCGCGCCGCCGCCGCCTGGCCTGCCTCGCCACGCCTTCCCCCTGTCCCCGCTGGCCGCGCCCGAGGCCAGCGGACCGGGCGCCGCACGCCCACGCCTGTTCGGGCGTTAGCCCGATGCCCGTGCCCGCTAGGCCTCCTGGGGCCACTAATCAATGGGCCTGGCCCCTGTGCCGTGACAGCAGGGGCCCACGGCCCAGAACTGTGTTAAAAAAAAGAAAAAAAAAGAAAAGGAAAATAAAAATAGTTAATAAAATAATAATTAGTTAATTAATTAGTTAATTAACTTGTTTAATTAGTTTAATTAATTAGTTAGTTTAATTAATCAGAAAGAAATTAATTAGTTAAACTATAATTAAACCTAATGTGAGAATGACATGTGGGACCCACGGTCCTGACGTCATGCTGATGTCATTGTGACATCAGCAAACACTATCTGGATAATTCGAAATTAAATAATAAATTAAATTCAGAAAGAAAATTAATAAAAACTTTAGAAATCATATTAAAATAATCCGTAGCTTAGATCGAAAAACTTTGAACATGAAAGTGTGCTCAGAACAACGAGACGAGTCCGAATACGCGGTCCGTTCGTCCGCCACACGTCCTTAACTATCCGAAACATTTGCAGCCGTTCCCCTCATTTCGTGTGTCCGAAATGCCGGACACTGGGGAATACTTTCCCGGATGAATCCACCTTCGCCAGTATCACCCGACACTAGTTAGATCAACTCCGTCACCGCGTATTGCCATGTTAGCTTTGTGCTGCACTTGTTTGTCGTTGTATTTATATTGTTTCCTCCCCCTCTTCTCTCTCGATAGCCCCCCGACCCCGACGTCGTCCCCGAGACCGACGCAGCTCCGGAGCCCGAAAGACGCATTACGACCTTGCCCTTGCCGCCGAGCTACCAGGCAAGCCCCCCCCTTTGATCATCCCCGATATCGCCCAATCTATTTTCTCATGCTTGTATATAGAATTGCTGCTGCTACTGCTTTACCTATTCTGATGGTAGCCTGTTTATGTAACCTGCTATTGATAATTACCTGCTTATCCTAAACTGCTTAGTATAGGCTGGGTAGAGACCCACTAGAGAACCCCACTTTGATCCTGTGTTGCCCCGCTGGATTATCAGAAGACCCGATCAACGGGATTCAAACCAGTCCCCGACACCGCACATCACCCCCTTTAGTTGTTAACGACACTGCAGCGTAACATCGAGTGCCGAGGGTGAAACCTCTTATAGCACTCCTGATGTTAACTTGTAGAGTAGCTAATCGGTCGTGGTCATCGAGGGTGATTCTCCTTCACCGCTTCCGATAACGAAGCCCCGTCGTACAACACGCAAGTGTGAACCAAACGAGGGTGATTCCTCCGAGTTCACCTGATGATTACATCGAGTAGGAATCCAACGAGGGTGATACCTCGGATTCCCTTGATGTTATGGACTCACGGATACTTTGGACTACACTGTTACTTAGAAAAGGCCGGTCGGCCCGGAGGGGTACCCGCGTGCGCCTGAGAGGCGAGTGTTGTGAAGACGGGTGCTGTGTGGTGGGCACGAGTGGTGAGTACGAGGCGTGGCCGGGCATTCATGGCCCTTGCCGCAGTCCTCGATACGGGGCGACGGGGGGGTCACATCTTTCATGAGTCCTGTTCGTTTTCTGTTAAGCCCCTTGATCCGAGCAGGTCTGGCTGTGATAGCACTAACCATCACGTGGGCATAGTATGGGCGTTGCATCTATGCATCAGCCGAAAGCTCTGTCAGACGTCCAGTTCAACACTGCAGCCGGGCTGGGCCGGCACCATCCGGAGGGGTAGGGGCGATGGCCAAGACCCCCTTGCGCTTAGGATGGTAGACCGACGGGGACCTCTTTGTTGAGCCGTAGGTAGGGTTGCGGTTGTTTTGTTGGCCGAGGCCGGGCATGACCCAGGAAAGTGTGTCCGGCCGGAGTTAAGCGAGCGTGATGGGTAAGTTGGTGCACCCCTGCAGGGGAAGAACATTTCTATCGATAGCCGGTCCTACGGTAAAGACACTCGGAGTTGTATCCCGATCGATACAACTAGAACGGATATCTGTGATGAGACCTGTATGTATGGCTCGGGATTGCTTCTCGCAGGGAGTCGAGAAGGGATCTACGGACGAGGTTGATGACTGTATGGCTCTGGATTGCATGTTTCTGCAGGGAGTCGAGAAAGGATCTCTGGGTGAGGATGAGACTTAATGATACTACTACATTATACTGTACTGTTCTACTCTCTTCTACTGCTGCAAGATCGCTAAAGATGCTAGTATTCGATAGGACTAGGCCTTCTCTCTATTCTGGTATTTCTGCAGCCCAGTCCACATATACAGCCTTCTCTTTGAAAATGTTGCAATGTAGTGTAGATCTTGCTTGCTGAGTACTTCTGAGTACTCACGGTTTTTGTTTCCTCTTCTCCCCATATCAGTTTGGACGTGACCAAGATGACGGAGCCCCCTGAGACAGATGCCCCATCGATCGACTACTACTACTACCCAGAGGGTGGATTACTACTACGAGTTGACGCCGACAGGAGTAGGATCGGAGGGTCCCAGGCAGGAGGCCTACGCCTTTCGATCGTAGTGTTTTATTTTGCCCCACCTTTCTAAAGGCCTTTCTGTTTCGTTTCATATCTGTACTCAGATAGCTGATGCTTCCGCTGACGCTTGTACGCAAGCTTATGTATTCGAGCCCTCGAGGCCCCTGCTTGTAATATAAAGCATGTATGACTTATTTATGTTTTAGAGTTGTGTGTGATATCTTCCCGTGAGTCCTTAGGCTGATCGTGTGCATTTGCGTGTATGATTAGTGCACGATCGGGGCCGGGGGGCGTCACACCTTGGATCTGCCGCTTTTTGCTCTTGTAATGCATCAAAGCGCTTCCACGCATAACCATCCGATGTGTGTCCATCATCAGATTCCCATCTGCGTCTAGTTCGGTTCTTTTGTCCATTTTGTGCCATGTCATCGTCTGGCCATCTCTTCGACCATGAAAGACACTGAAGTCTTGGTATGATTGGCATATACCGAAGAACATTAATGGGGATTTTGGTCTGTATCATTATCACCCATACCGTTGTCTACCACAAACATCCTGAAGGACTTGCAAATGGGACAATAGTTCAAGTCCGCATACTCAAGCCTAAATAAGGCACATCCTTCTCACAGGCATGTATCTACTCATTGGGATCTTAAGTGCACAGGGGATTTTGTCCGACTGGTATAGGTTTGCGGCATTACATGGACTTTGGGTAGAAAGGCGTCCAAATATGTCATCATCGCATCATAGTATTCTCTGCCCAAGTTGAATTGAGCCTCAGAGTCATTACTTGGGAGATGGCATACAGCTGACAAAGCTCAGTGTGCTGTGGAGAGGACGTTTTGAAGACTCCAACATTTCATTGAAGGCCTTTGCAGATTCCTCCATCTCATCGTCCGAATCCCGAGCATCATCAAAGTATTGCACCATGTCATCCATCCTGGTACCATGCTCGTCTGTGCGACGACGAACCACCTCAGCTCTGGCACGTTGGGCAAACTCACCAATGAAATGTCTGCCACCGTATAACCGCGGCTTAAAACCACTTTCTGTAGGTGTTTGCCCATTTCATCCTCTGTCCTCTTGTGCCAATTGTCGCACCAGACACAAGGGCACCAGGTTTTCCTCTGGCCATTTGCAAAATGCGGCTCTCACAAACCCTTGGTTTTTGTTAACCATTCATTGGTCATGTCTTTCTGACTAGTGTGACCGGTGTACATCCATGCACGATCACTTCATCTTGCCTAGCTACTGGACACACAAGAAATATATATATATTCAGCATGTAATATTCATCAGTTAATTAGTTTGTCAATTTTAACGTCATGCAACCTGCACTCTAATAGGTAAAAATAGGTCCTAATCCCACCCGAGTATGTGTAGATTGGGTTTGTTTTTCCATGCTCTGCTCCGGATCCGACGCAAAATTTCGGCAGCACCTCCGTTGTTCTCCTGATACACGTCTCTGCAATAAACAGAGGAGGATGTGTACCCGGAGAACAACAGGGAGGCACTGTCGAAAAAATTTATGCGTCTGATCCAGAGCAGAGCATATGGTAAAATGAACGCAATTAACACATACTCGGGCTGTCCATGGATAATGTTGGACAATTCGAAAGAATCACGGTTATAAATATGCAAATGCATGCATATTTATAACTGTAACCCTTTCGAACGGGAGACGCATACTGGTCACGCATACTGATGATTGAAGACACCTATAGCTAGCAAGTTTCATCGGCACGAAGACCGGAACAGAGCAAATAATTAAGGGTGGAGGAGGAGATGTCATTGTGCTTCACCCACGAATGCAGGGGCGGAGATCGTCAAACGCATGGGGGAGGTCGTCAAACACCAGACCCTCGCAGCGACGAAGCACGACACATGTAAATCCACCGAGGAAACAAAAGGAAAGCCCGATAAAAGAGAAGGGCACAGATAAGGACGAGGCGAGGGGGGAGAGAGAAGGGGAGCGAAGGAGGGGGCGGAGGCGGCGGCGAGGGGCGGAGGGGGGGGGACGACGAGGAGGAAGGAAGAAGGGAGAGGGGAGGGGGAGGAGGAGGAGGAGGAGGAGGGAGGGAGGAGAACGGAGGCGCGAGAGGGAGGAGGAGGCGGAGAGGAGAGGAGGGCAAAGGAGGGGGAGGGGAGGGGGAAGGAGAGGAGGAGGAGGAGGAGGAGGAGGCAGGGGAGGAGGAGGAGGAGGAGGAGAGGAGGAGGGGAGGAGGAAGCAGGAGGAGGGAAGAAGATAGCAGGATGGACGGGGGGCAGGGGTAAGAGGGCGTGAGGCGGTAGGAGGAGGTGTGAGGAGGAGGAGGAGGATGAGGTCTGCGAGAGGATGGAGGAGGCGGTAGGAAGTGAGGAGGAGAGTAGTCGAGGAGCTGAAGATAGAAGAGCCGGATGGAGCGGCGTGGATGCCGGATCGGATGAGAGGAGGTTAGTGTAGGCCTTCTTTTTTTGTAGTCTCTTTTCTGGTTCTCTCTTCTCGTCTTTGTTCTTTGCTCTTCTTTTTAATGATTTCCTTTGCCTCTCCACTACTTTTTCGTTTCTCTTCTTTTTTCATCATAAAATTACTAACTTAAAATGGCACTAACAGCACAACCTAAAAAAAAGCAACTAAATCAACTAACCTAAAATCTACTAACCTAAAATGCACTAACCTAAAATCTACTAACAGTACAACCTAAATCAAAAAAAGCAAGAAAAAAAAGCAAGAACACTCACAGAGGGGGCGGCTGGGTGGAGGGGCGCCGGGGCGGTGGGCAGCCTACGCGGAGGGGCAACGGGCGGAGGGACGCCGTGGCGGTGGGCGGCCTGGGCTGAGCGGCGCCGGGTCCCTGGGGCGGCGGGGCGCCAGGGCGGTCACAGCTCTGTGGCCGGGCGGGACGGCGGGGCGGCCTGGGGTGGGTGGTGGGGCACGTGGGGGTCAGTTGGGGTCGGTGGCGGCGGCGTGGGGGGGGGTCGGGGGAGGCGGACGGGGGTGGTGGGGTCGGGGGGAGAGAGAAGCAGAGAGAGAGAAGAGAGAGAGGAGGTGGGGGTGTGGGCCGTTGATACGCCTCCAACATATCTATAATTTTTGATTGATCCATGCTGTTATATAATCATTCTTGGATGTTTTACAATCATTTTATAGCAACTTTATATCATTTTTTGGGACTAACCTATTGACATAGTGCCCAGTGCCAGTTGCTATTTTTTGCTTGTTTTTTACTTCGCAGGAAATCAATACCAAATGGAGTCCAAACGCAACAAAACTTTTTGGTGATTTTTTCTGGACCAGAAGACACAAGTTGGGCCAAGAAAGTACCTAAGGGGGGCTCTGAGGGGAGCACAACCCACCAGGGCCCGCCTGGGGGCCCAGGCACGCTCAGCTGGATTGTGCCCACCTCGTCCGCCTCCCACACCGCCTCTTTGCTCTATAAATACCCCAATATTCCAGAAACCCTAGGGGAGTCGACGAAAATCAATTCCAGCCGCCGCAAGTTCCAGAAACCTCAGATCCAATCTAGACACCATCACAGAGGGGTTCATCATCCTCATTGGTGCCTCTCCGATGATGCGTGAGTAGTTCATTGTAGACCTACGAGTCCGTAGGCAGTACCTAGATGGCTTCCTCTCTCTCTTTTGATTCTCAATACAATGGTCTCTTGGAGATCTATTTGATGTAATTCTTTTTGCGGTGTGTTTGTTGGGATCCGATGAACTTTGAGTTTATGTTCAGATCTATGTTTTTATCCATGAAAGTTATTTGAGTCTTTTGATCTATTATATGCATGATTACTTATAGCCTCGTATTTCTTCTTCAAATCTTTGGTTTAGTTAGGCCAACTAGATCGATTTTTCTTGCCATGGGAAGAGGTGCTTTGTGATGGGTTTGATCTTACGGTGCTTGATCCCAGTGGCAGATGGGGAACCGACACGTATGTATCATAGCTATTAAGGATAACAAAATGGGGTCTATTTCTACATAAATAGATCTTGTCTACATCATGTCATCGTTCTTAATGCATTACTCCGTTTCTCCATGAACTTAATACACTAGATGCATGCTGGATAGCGGTCGATGTGTGGAGTAATAGTAGTACATGCAGGCAGGTGTCGGTCTACTAATCTTGGACATGATGCCTATATAATGATCATTGCCTGGATATCGTCATAATTATTTGAAGTTCTATCAATTTCCCAACAGTAATTTGTTTACCCACCGTATGCTATTTTTCTCGAGAGAAGCCACTAGTGAAATCTACGGCCCCCGGGTCTATTTTCCTCATCATATATTTTCAGATCTATTTTGCTCTTTGCCTTTTTATTTATTTGCCACTTTTATTTTCAGATCTATATTATCAAAAACCCAAAAATATCTCGCTGAATTTTATTTGCTTTTATTTGCATCTATCAATCTATTACAACTTTCTCACGTCCGTTTGCCGATTTCTGGCGCCGTTACCCGAAAGGGATTGAGAACCCCTTTAACACGTCGGGTTGCAAGTATTTGTTCTTTGTGTGGAGGTGCTGTTTACGTAGTGTTGCTTGGTTCTCCGACTGGTTCGATAACCTTGGTCTCATCACTGAGCGAAATACCTACTGTTGCTGTGCTGCATCATCCCTTCCTCTTTTGGGAAATACCGACGTAGTTCAAGCAAACATCAAAAGGAATTTCTGGCGCCGTTGCTGGGGAGACATCATCAACATCTACCAGGTTTCTAATCACAAATCTCATCTCCTTGCAATTTACATTATTTCCCATTTGCCTCTCGTTTTCCTCTCCCCCACTTCACAAAAATTTGCCGTTTTATTCGCCCTCTTTTTCGTTCGCTGTTTTCTCGTCAGATTTGTTTTTGTGTGCAATCTTGTTGATCACTTGTTGTCGTTATGGATAGTTCTTCCTCTATCGCGTGCACCCCCGAGAACGAGGTTCTTAACTTTAAACAAAGGGGCTTGGAGAATTTAAAAGATGCTTGGTATAGGATTTGCAATGCTCATAATAGATCTATCCGTAAGCAATCTACCATTGTTCTTCTTCGCTGTTTTTATGTGGGCATCACCACTTGGTATAGATTCGTCCTTGATACGATTAGCGGTGGAAATTTCTTGATGTGTCCCTCTCTTGATGCTTTTAATGCTATGGGAAATTTAGTTGGTTCACTGCCGCTTATAATTAACGAAACAACTTTGACACTTGAGCACGTTATGGAAAGACTTGATGCTATCGAAAAGAAAATGCTTACCGAAGAACACTTTGAAAACTTGGATAAAAAGATGCATAATTTTGCTACTAAATTTGGGTCAAAACGGGAGAAGTTTTTAAGTTGTTAAAAGAAAAGGGAATCGTAATTCATGAAAGAATTGAAGAAAGCCCTTCTCGGATCGATAAGTTGGAAGAATTTTTTAGCAATTTAAGCATGGCTTTTGCTTCTGCTAAAACTATTGAAAAAAAACCCCATTAAAATTAGTAAGAGTACTCAAACCACTAAGAACAAGGTTGCAACTTCTAGCAGTAAAGAAGATCTTAAAATGATTAGTATTCACCCGGATTTTGTCGAAGTTATAAGAGACCCTATTAATAAGAACGATTTCCTCAATTTTGTGCCTAGAAATTTTGCTATTTTACTTGCTAAATCTTCAAAGAAATGTGATTGTGTGATTGAAGAGTTGGAAGTTAAAGATGACAACACTTAGATCTTTCCATTATGCCTAGCTAAGGGCGTAAAACGATGGCGCTTGTTGGGAGGCAACCCAATGAATAAAATTTATTTTAGTCTTTTTATTTCTATTCTTGAGTGTTTGCATAATTATGCTACTGTTATGATTGTGTTCTTTATGTTTTAATTAGTGTTTGTGCCAAGCAAAGCCTTTGGGATAGCTTTGGTGATAGTTGATTTGATCTTGTTGGAAAACAGAAACTTTTGTGTCCACTAAAATAATTTAATAAATTCGCAGTGTGATGACAAATTCTGAATTTTTTACACAAGATTGATACACAAATTTCCTCTGTTGTCCTAATTTTTCATAATTTTTGTAATTACAGAAGTATGAGAACAATTCGTATCTTTGCAGACTGTTCTGTTTTTGACAGATTCTGTTTTCTTTGCATTGTGTGCTTATTTTGATGAATCTATGCTTTGTATTAGAGGTTATAAGCCATGGTAAAGTTAGAATACAGTAGATATAATGCAAGAACAAAATTTGAATGGGTTTTCTACAGTACTTAAAGTAAAGATTAGTTTTCTTATACTAACGGATCTCACAAAGGTTTTGTTGAGTTTTGTGTGATTGAAGTTTTCAAGTTTTGGGTGAGATTAAGATGGATGAAGGAATAAGGAGTAAGAAGAGCCTAATCTTGGGGATGCCCCATGGCACCCCAAGCCATAATCCAAAGAGAAGCAAGCAACTAAGCTTGGGGATGCCCGAGTGGCATCCCCTCTTTCTTCTAACAACCATCGGTATTTTACTTGGAGCTATATTTTTATTCGTCATATATCATGAGTTTTGCTTGGAGCGTCTTGTATGATATGTGTCTTTGCTTGTTTTTCTTTTTATTTTTAGTCATGAATCCTTGCTGTACACACCTATTTGAGAGAGCCAAAATTATGCTATGACTTGTTAGAATTGCTATCTATGCTTCACTTAAATCTTTATGAGCTATGGAATTGCTCTATTGCTTCACTTATATCTTTTTGAGCACGTTGTGCTTTAGTAATTTTGAAGAAATGCTCTCATGCTTCAATTAGATTTATTTGAGAGTTAGTAATTTTTTTTTTGAAATTCTCTCTTGCTTCACTTAAAATATTTTGAGAGAAGAAAATTTTATGCTCATGTTCTTCACTTAGATTTGTTTGAGCTATCAAAAGCAACAAATGAAATTAGTCCCAAAGTGATAGATATTCAAGAGGGATATAATAAAAACTTTCATGAAGATCATTGGACAAAATAAACTTGATTCCTTGTAATAGTTTTGCGATATGTTGATATAATATGTGAGTCATGTTGATGAGAAATTATGCTTGAGTAAGAATATTGGTGTTAAGATTTGTGATTCCCTATGCAAGCACGAAAGTCAATAGTTATACAATAAAATTACATCCTACTTGTGGTGCATTATTCGGTGTTAGTTATGCTTAATGCTCGCTTATGAGATTTTTCGTTTCTTGGTTGGATGCTTCTCAATCTTTTGCTAGCCTTCATTTACACTAAGTATGGTCACTACTTGTGCATCCAAAATCCTTAAACTAGTTTTGCCATATGAGTCCACTATACCTACCTATATGTGGTATTTCCGTGCCGTTCTAAGCAAATTTGTATGTGCCATCTCTAATTTCAAAATAAATTTCTCTTTTGTCTGCTCGTACCGTTCATGAAACGGTAGGGGGTGGCTGATATATTTCCATGCTAGATGTGTTATTCTCAAGATGAGTGTTTATTCACTTGTCATTGCACGAGAGTACGGCAAAGGTATTAGGGATGCCTAGTCCTGAAATGAAAAATGAATTTACTTTATGTTGTCAAATAATAAATTCCTTGGAAAGTGTTGGTATGGAGGGCACCCGTGGATACGGCTAGCCTTGGAAAGTGAAAGTATGGTTGAAAAAGGAATAAACTTTATTTTCTGTTTGGGAAACGCCTATGGTATATCTAGCATGGAAAGTATTGGGAACTACTCGATCGTTTTCGTTGACAGGAAAAGTATGCCACCCAAAATGTTTTATCTCGACTTTTTTTTGCTTTGAGCTCTGGCACCTCTACAAATCCCTACTTCCCTCTGCGAAGGGCCTTTCTTTTACTTTATGCAATTTTTATTTTATTTTGAGTCTCCATCTTCTCTTATAAAGGACCAACTAAGGGGCACTATGATCGTACTTGAGCATTGGGTGTAGCTAATATGCGAGTGTGTTTCATGAATGGATCAATGATTGAGCATAATGGCCTAGGGATAACTTGCTTTAGTGTTGATATTTTGAAAGACAAGGTTGCTTGTTGATATGCTTGAGTATTGAAATCTTCATGTGAAAACTAGAATATTTCTTTGAATCATATAAAAGTCCAAATGTCCATGCTACAAAGAAAATAATATGTTATGAACATGTTAGGCAGCATTCCATATCAAAAATTCTGTTTTTATCATTTACTTACTCGAGGACATGCAGGAATTAAGCTTGGGGATGCTGATACGTCTCCAACGTATCTATAATTTTTTATTATTCCATGCTGTTATATTATCATTCTTGGATGTTTTACAATCATTTTATAGCAACTTTATATCATTTTTTGGGACTAACCTATTGACATGGTGCCTAGTGCCAGTTGCTATTTTTGCTTGTTTTTTACTTCGCAGGAAATCAATACCAAACAGACTCCAAATGCAGCAAAACTTTTTGGTGATTTTTTCTGGACCAGAAGACACAAGTTGGGCCAAGAAAGTATCTGAGGGGGGCTCCAAGGGGAGCACAACCCACAAGGGCGCGCCTGGGGGCCCAGGCGCGCCCAGGTGGGTTGTGCGCACCTCAGCCGCCTCCCGCACCGCCTCTTTGCTCTATAAATACCCCAATATTCCATAAACCCTAGGGGAGTTGACGAAAATCAATTCCAGCCGCCGTAAGTTCCAGAAACCACAGATCCAATCTAGACACCATCATGGAGGGGTTCATCATCCTCATTGGTGCCTCTCCGATGATGCGTGAGTAGCTCATTGTAGACCTACAGGTCCGTAGGCATTAGCTAGATGGCTTCCTCTCTCTCTTTTGATTCTCAATACAATGGTCTCTTGGAGATCTATTTGATGTAATTCTTTTTGCGGTGTGTTTGTTGGGATCCGATGAACTTTGAGTTTATGAACAGATCTATGTTTTTATCCATGAAAGTTATTTGAGTCTTTTGATCTCTTATATGCATGATTACTTATAGCCTCGTATTTCTTCTTCGAATCTTTGGTTTAGTTAGGCCAACTATATCGATTATTCTTGCCATGGGAAGAGGTGCTTTGTGATGGGTTCGATCTTACGGTGCTTGATCCCAGTGACAGAAGGGGAACCGACACGTATGTATCGTTGCTATTAAGGATAACAAGATGGGATCTATTTCTACATAAATAGATCTTATCTACATCATGTCATCGTCCTTATTGCATTACACCGTTTCTCCATGAACTTAATACACTAGATGCATGCTGGAGAGCAGTCGATGTGTGGAGTAATAGTAGTAGATGCAGGCAGGAGTCGGTCTACTAATCTTGGACGTGATGCCTATATAATGATCATTGACTGGATATCGTCATAATTATTTGAAGTTCTATCAATTGCCCAACAATAATTTGTTTACCCACCCTATGCTATTTTTCTCGAGAGAAGCCACTAGTGAAATCTACGGCCCCTGGGTCAATTTTCCTCATCATATATTTTAGATCTATTTTGCTATTTGCCTTTTTATTTATTTGCCACTTTTATTTTCAGATCTATATTATCAAAAACCCAAAAATACCTCGCTGAATTTTATTTGCTTTTATTTGCATCTATCAATCTATTACAACTTTCTCACGTCCGTTTGCCAATTTCTGGCGCCGTTACCCGAAAGGGATTGACAACCCCTTTAACACGTCGGGTTGCAAGTATTTGTTCTTTGTGTGCAGGTGTTGTTTACGTAGTGTTGCTTGGTTCTCCTACTCGTTCGATAACCTTGGTCTCATCACTGAGGGAAATACCTACCGTTGCTGTGCTACATCATCCCTTCCTCTTTGGGGAAATACCGACGTAGTTCAAGCAAACATCAGCCGTTTGCCATTAGGTATTATTTTCTTTGCCGTCTGCTAGCGGACGGCAAAGATTCTTTGTCATCGGCAAGCAGACGACAAAGACTGGTTGATTGCAAATAGTATCTTTGCCATCAGCCAGTTCTTTGCCGTCAGCTAGCAGACGACAAAGAAGTGACTGATGGCAAATCCTCTGAATCCAGTAGTGAATTTTCAAAATTTTCAAATGACAGTTGTATTAGTGCATGTTAAATGTAGAAAAAATTAGAAGGCCGTAAGAGGAAGCTATCTCCCGTTCGTCATCAAACATGCATTGTTCCATCTCGGAACCACGAGCCTTCTAGTGAGTTGCTCCGGTTCGTGAGGGGTGTGTGTCCAAACTTTCGTCAAACATGCCAAATTTTTTACCACATCATCTTGGTGGCATGACATTGTATTAAGCAAGGTTTCATGTGTTTCTGATTTTTTTTAATTTTGTGGAATTTAAATGACATGGCACTCCATGCATGTGTCCAGGCCGTGACACCAATATGTTTGAAAATTCCTTCCAATTTACTGCCCATAGAATTAACTCGCACAAAAGTACACAAATATGATTTTTCAAACCGTTATGGTTAGCCGTTGCATGTAGATGTAGTTCAAATTTGAATTACGGTCATTAAATGGCTAGAAAATCACTTAAATGTCTTTAAAAGGTCAAATGACCCCTAGAATTTTCCAAATTTTCAAATGACAGTTGTATTAGTGCACGTTAAATGTAGAAAAAATTTGAAGGCTGTAAGAGGAAGCTATCTCCCGTTCGTCATCAAACATGCATTGTTCCATCTCGGAACCACGAGCCTTCTAGTGAGTTGCTCCGGTTCATGAGGGGTGTGTGTCCAAACTTTCGTCAAACATGCCAAATTTTTTACCACATCATCTTGGTGGCATGACATTGTATTAAGCAAGGTTTCATGTGTTTCTGATTTTTTTTATTTTTTGGAATTTAAATAACATGGCACTCTATGCATGTGTCCAGGCCGTGACACCAATATGTTTGAAAATTCCTTCCAATTTACTGCCCATAGAATTTACTCGCACAAAAGTACACAAATATGATTTTTCAAACCGTTATGGTTAGCCGTTGCATGTAGATGTAGTTCAAATTTGAATTACGGTCATTAAATGGCTAGAAAATCACTTAAATGTCTTTAAAAGGTCAAATGACCCCTAGAATTTTCCAAATTTTCAAATGACAGTTGTATTAGTGCACGTTAAATGTAGAAAAATTTTGAAGGCTGTAAGAGGAAGCTATCTCCCGTTCGTCATCAAACATGTATTGTTCCCTCTCGGAACCACGAGCCTCTTCTAGTGAGTTGCTTAGGTTTTTGAGGGGTGTGTGTCCAAACTTTCGTCAAACATGCCAAAAAATTTACCACATCATCTTGGTGTCATGACATTACATCAAGCAAGGTTTCATGTGTTTCTGATCTTTTTTTAATTTTTTTGGAATTTAAATGACATGGCACTCCATGCATGTGTCCAGGCCGTGACACCAATATGTTTGAAAATTCCTTCTAATTTACTGCACATGGAATTAACTCGCACAAAAGTACACAAATATGATTTTTCAAACCGTTATGGTTAGCCGTTGCATGTAGATGTAGTTCAAATTTGAATTACGGTCGTGAAATGGCTAGAAAATCACTTAAATGTTTTTAAAACGTCAAATGACCCCTAGAATTTTCCAAATTTTGAAATGACAGTTGTATTAGTGCATGTTAACTGTCGAAAATTTATGAAGGCCGTAAGAGGAACCTATCGCCTGTTCGTCATCAAACATGCATTGTTCCCTCTCGGAACCACGAGGCTTCTACTGAGTTGCTCTGGTTTGCGAGGGGTGTGTGTCAAAATTTTCGTCAAACATGCCAATTTTTTACACCATCATCTTGGTGGCATGACATTACATCAAGCGAGTTTTCAAGTTTGCCTGATCATTTTTTAATTTTTTGGAATTTAAATGCCATGGCACTCCATGCATGTGTCCAGGCCGTGACACCAATATGTTTGAAAATTCCTTCTAATTTACTGCACATGGAATTAACTCACACACAAGTACACAAATATGATTTTTCAAACCGTTATGGTTAGCTGTTGCATGTAGATGTAGTTCAAATTTGAATTACGGTCATTAAATGGCTAGATAATCACTTAAATGACTTTAAAAGGTAAAATAACCCCTAGAATTTTCCAAATTTTCAAATGACAGTTGTATTAGTGCATGTTAAAAGTAGAAAAAATTTCAAGGCCCTAAGAGGAAGCTATCTCCCGTTCGTCATCAAACATGCATTGTTCCCTCTCTGAACCACGAGCCTCTTCTAGTGAGTTGGTCCGGTTTGTGAGGGGTGTGTGTCCAAACTTTCTTCAAACATGCCAATTTTTTTACCACATCATCTTGGTGGCATGACATTACATCAGGCAAGGTTTCATGTGTTTCTGATCTTTTTTAATTTTTTGGAATATAAATGACATGGCACTCCATGCTTTGTGTCCAGGCCGTGACACCAATTTGTTTGAAAATTCCTTCCAATTTATTGCACATGTAATTAACTCGCACAAAAGTACACAAATATGACTTTTCAAACCGTTATGGTTAGCTGTTGCAAGTACATGTAGTTCAAATTTGAATTACGGTCATTAAATGGCTAGAAAATCACTTAACTGTATTAAAAGGTCAAATGACCCCTGAAATTTTCTAAATTTTGACATGACAGTTGTATTAGTACTACAAATTTTCTCGTACATTTAAAACACCATTCGTTGCCACTTTACTCCAAATTCGTCTTTCACAGCTAATAAAAAATATCAACAACATCACACACAGTTTTTTGCAGGAACCGTTTGCGATGAAAATTCGTGGGTCTATTTAAGTATTCCTCCTTAAGCTTTGCCAGCTAGTCTGCTCCAATGCCAGAAACCTCCGAATCCACGAATCCTGATCCCCATTCCCGCAACACCTTCTTGAAAAGATGACGCCATGGAAACGCTTCGTGAGGGCCCGTACGGTGGCCGCGTCCACCCCGACCGCCGCCGCCTGTGCCGAGAGCGTGGCCACCTACGCCAAGAGTGTCGCCGCATCCGCATTGAGCGCGGCCACATCCGCCAAGAGGGCATCTGCGGCAGCCGGCAGGGCAGCTGAAGCGGCAGCTGCAAATGCCGAGAGCGCTCGAGCTGCCGTCCGTGCTGCCGATGTCGCCCTGGCCCGGGTCGAGGCCATCCATGCCAAGATCGAGGACGCACATGCCAAGATATTCCAGGCCACCTCGGAATCTAGCATGCAACCCAGATCCGAAAAGGCAGATGTGGCCATGTAGCACCTGCTTCCTCATGAGATCGCCGAGCGGGAGCTGGAGATGCAGGAGGCGGCGGAGATCGAGGAGCGCCGGGAGGAGGTGTTGCGTGTGGCCGAGGTCGAGGTAGAGAAGAGTATGTCTGTCGAGGAATCGGCGGTGGAGTAGCAACGTGAGCTCTGGCGCAGCCACTACTACGAGTACTACAACCTTGAGAGTGGCACCGAGGACGAGGACGAGGACGCAGTCGACTTCAGCAGGGGGATGCGGAGTCCACCAACGGCGGCATGTCGCCAGGACAAATCATCGACGTCTCATCTCACACCGACGATGCATAGGCCGGCGCGGCAGCGGCTTTGTTAAAATTGTGCGTACTTAGGCATTGTTTTCAATGCTGGTCTTTTGTTAGAGCAATGTTTAGGTCAACTAGCTTTGTTTAATTACTAAAATTGCTCAATTCAGTAAGTGTGGTCTGTGTGCTGTACGCTCTTTTGTGTGCCCAAATTAGCAAGCGATGTTAAATTATGCAATGACGTGGATGAGGACAGTACCCAGGGAAATTTCCACCAGAATTTGAATTATCAAACTCATCCCATGCGCGTAAACTAGAAGAATCATTTACGATGCACACAATCATTCAAAGTGAATGGTGTCCGGCGGCAACACGCGCAAAGCTTCCCTCCACATTTCGAAATTTTTGGCCTACCGCTGAAATATCTACCCCCCGACCGCCTTTTCTCCCCGACCACAAGTCACA
This sequence comes from Thinopyrum elongatum, assembly GCA_011799875.1. Classification (NCBI taxonomy): domain Eukaryota; kingdom Viridiplantae; phylum Streptophyta; class Magnoliopsida; order Poales; family Poaceae; genus Thinopyrum; species Thinopyrum elongatum. Next base: position 35,288,421 of record CM022297.1, on the reverse strand, counting down.
TTTCCCCTGTTTCCTCCTTCCTTGCTTCTGAAGCTATAGCCGCTTCCTCACTTGCTTCCTCGCCCTGGCCGTCTCCCATCCTACCGCTGGGGTCGCCATGATCTTCTTCAATGACCTCTCCAGCGGTTCCTCCTCCGACGACGAATTTTTCAGCACCCGGGTATGCCCCGCTTCTCTCTCTCTAGTTATGGCTTGGAATGAAGGATTTTTACCCGGCGGTCGATTTGAGTCATTTCTTCCTCTTGTAGCTCCCTAGGACCATCAGTTGCAATGAATGGAGCGGGGTGGCTGAAGATCTGCCTGCTCGTTGTCACCATCAATCTCCATGCGTGAAGCTAGTTGCGTTTGAATCTGTGGACAGTGGGAGGAAGTTTCTGGCACGTGCAGAGAAGGTTAGCCCCACTTTCGTTGTTCCAAATCATTTATTAGATGTGATTCAGACACTGTCACTGTGCTATGATATTCTGGATGTTAAGACAGTGTCACAGTTTGTACCTAGTATCTAAAAATGTTGCCATCTCATTAGTGGTGCCATTAGAAAATTATTTGGCACTGCTTCAGCAGTTTGTGCAGCCAACTTTGGTCCACACATCCGAGCAGCCAAGCAGTAAAATACTGAATCTTTATGGCACGAAGGAACTGGGCATCGTAGGTGCTCCGGAGTTCAGGTCCCTGATTTTTTCCTGCTGCATCGGCTCGCCAATGCAGGGCACCGGTGCCAAATGTAACAACAGTTGTCTTTACACCAGTTTTGGCATACATAGTAGACGGCCTTAGTGCTATTAGTTCTATGTTACTAAATTTGTGCATGTACACACCTGTTAGTATGATTTTGCTGTCATCTAAACACTATCGCTATGATGTTGCAATTATATTTAGCTTCCTCATAAAATGTTCAATTTGTTATTTATAGTACATGACTAAGAACTTGTAGCATTGTTGTAGTTAATTATAGCTTCTGATGTTTCAGAATTTGGTTGTTGTCTCAGTAGCAATTAATTCATTTGCACATTGATCTTTTTGAGAAGATATGTCATAATTAACCTGTTTCTTCAGTTTTTCAAAATATGTATTTGGTGATTTTCTATGTTGCTAGAATCCCATTTCCCCTAAAATTGTTATTGATATAGTTTTAAATATTATAGGATGAATGGAAGTGTTCTTACCTGGAGTGGGTTGATCAAGAGTTGCCACAGTCCTTGAAGATGTGCCTAGCAAAGCTATGGAGCATGTATGAGCAAGAGAACAGAGGTAGGCTTAGAGAAAGTGTTGTCAACGCTGAAGAATATTTGAAGATGCCGGATAAAAAGAGGAAGATGGAGAATGAGCTCAGATTTTTTAAATTAGACTTTGCTAAGATGGTGTTGGCGAAGGAGGAGGCACTTTCTCAGTTGGCCAGTGCGAAACAGGTACTGACTGAACTGAAAGCAGAGGTGGATAAGACGATCCTAGATGATCTCGATTAGGGAAATGAATATATTGTTCTAATATTGTTCTTATGAAGGTGAACTAGCTATATGTTGTACTATGCTATTTTCTGGTAGTTATCGTACTGTGATGTTAAAATATATTTATGTGCCTGATATGAAATTAGCAAACAACTCTTCGATATGAAATGTGAATTTGCGTAATACTGGAATTATTAATTGTAAACTAATAAACCTGCTAAATGGATCATGGAACTTTGCAAATGGTTCTAGCAGTAAAAGTGCTTGTGATGGATAGCACAATGCCATACAGTTTTCTTCATCAAATCGTGTGTGATGTAGTTGAATAAAAGCAAATGGTTAACCGAGGCATAGTGTGTGTGATAGTTACACCTACCTCACACGAGGCTATACATAAAACTGTGTGGGATGTATATACGAACAAAAACGTTTTCCCTGGATTGACTGTGTGGGATGTACATATGAACGGAAACGTTTTCCCTAGATTGACTATGTGGGATGTACATAAGAACGGAAACGTATTCCTTGGATTGACTGTGTGGAATGTAGATAACAAACGGAAATGTTTGTTCGGGATTGACTGTGTGGGATGTACTTACGACCGGATCCGATTGGGCATGTATAACCGTATTTGATCGCTCACCCGTCACACACGACCACATTTTGCCACGTGTGTGTGACCGGAGGGCCTATCCCTGACGGTTTCTAGGTCGTGTGGGAAAGACCCCCCCTATCACAGTCACTCACTTGGCAACGGTTCCAAACGCTATCGCGAAAAGGGGTTAAAAACTGTTTGTATAGCACCTCGATGTACCAGTGATATAGCAATGAAGGAACAATTACACAAGATCTTCATGAACATATATAGAGAGAAGTGACCTCTCTTTCTCCGTGCTTGGTCAAACAACAAATTTTCGTATATCTATCCGACGCTACTACATATATACAATATAACATCTCTTACGATCCCTGACATCATCTAGCACCAAAATCGCATTGAATTTCCATATGGTATTCTCCCTTTTCAGGTATGACGTGGTCAAGAAAGAATCCCGCCAATTCCTCTTGAAATGCTCGTATGCGATCATGTGGTAGGAGTTGATCCCGCATCTCCCACATCTAATTTAAAGAAGGGTGTCAATACATATATATGAATGAAACTCAACACAATTGATGGTAATAAAATAAAATTGTGAATATTGTTTACGTACTTCAAATTGTTGGTCAGAGAAGCCCCGCTCAGAGGTCGAGTGGCGAATGAACTCGCAAACATAGTATCCACATAAATTATTCCCGGCTGCCTGCCACCAGCACTTTACGAGAATAGAGTTCAATCAAACTGATAATCAAGCATGATAATGGTATTGATGAAACTAGAATCAATGAGAGATGCGCGGAACTAGCTAGTACTACTTACTTTGGGGTGTGTAAATTGCAGCTCCTTCTTCAGACCCGGAACCATTCTGGTGAACTTTTTCCAAACCCTTCCCGACAAAGAAAATGATTACTTGATATCAGGAAATGAACGAAAGTTGCCGATATGGTGCGATAATGATTGAATTTACTTCTGCAGCATTTCACTCATGTCCGCCCACTCCTTTTACTCTTTACGTCTCGAGTCTAAGACAGTTATTACTCCCCCGTCAAGCTTAATGGATAGCACAATAAAGTGGAAGCTGCGCACGCATAACTCATCAATTACACTTAACCTCGAGTAAGCGAAACCGAATATGCACAAGACAGTAACACTCACTTGAAGTTGTAAGGAAAGATTATTTCCCTTTTGTTTAGATGTTGAAGGAACACTTTTATCAAGTTTTCCTCAGTATCTTTGGCTCTGCTTTGTACCGCCCATTCATTTACGATATATGGGCTAATGAACCCAATGTCATAGATTTGTTCTCTTTTGCATTCGACGATCTTCAATCTGCATAATATAGTGAGGATAATTATATATACATGCAATGAACGAGCTGAGCTAGAGACTTAATTACAGAAATAATACTTACAGACAGTAGCAAGTCATGAGAGTTTTGTTGATGGCGTCTTGATTGAACAACTAAAATAATTCCACAAATTCAACAGGCATTAGGTCGACTCCAATGAAGTCATGCTCATCTTTAATTCTCAGCATCATACTGTTGGTCCCATCCTTGCTGCTGGTTTCCAAGTACCAGTCATGCAATCTTCGCATCATCGTTTGTAGATGCGGGAGCTGATCAGGTTTGACGACAGGCTTCCCGTGCTCGTATCTAATGGGCGCTACTACCTCAGCCATTTCAATTGTACATCATCGCCCACGTAATCACCAAGAGTGGTGCCAGGCGCTAGCCCCGGATGATTAGCGATATCTCTAGACACCTTGAGCGGGGGCACAATTGCTTCTCCTATTCACCGAGCTGGGGAATTGATTTCCCACTCATCTTGTAGCACTGGTAGTACTTCCTGACCACCGTGCTTCATCATATGTCTTTTCAATACAGCGGCCATAGTGTGATTGCGGCGGAGGCAGTGGTGGTCGCTTAAGGGCATCCAAAGTGCACATTGCTTTCACCGGATCTATTATTTCCTTAGGAGATAGACGTTTCCGTTCAAAATGGGCCTACACTTCGGCAGCCATGATGTCCTTGGTTTCCTCGTCAGTCCTCTCATATGGTAACTTTGGAGGAGTGCTGAGGCTTGGACCAGCTCTGAATTTCTTGCCTGTTGTACTGCTAGCCGCCGTAGTGGCGGCGCCTCTCTTCCGCTGTTGCTGAGGCGGCGGAGTCTGCTGACGCGCTGGAGGAGGCGTAGTCCACTGACGTGCCGGAGGAGGCGGAGTCCGCTGACGTGCCGGAGACAGCTGAGGTGGAAGAGGACTCTGCTGAGGGGCCTCCTCCGCCGGAGACGGCTGAGGCGGCGGAGACAGCTCACGTGCCGGAGACGACTCAGGCAGCTGAGACGGCTGAGCTGGACTATGAGGAGTCTGCTGAGGGGCCTCCTTCAGCTGAGTCTGCTGAGGCGGCGTCCAGTTTGGAAGCTTGATGTTCTCCTTTCTCCATAGACAGGTAGTCCTTAAGGCATTTTCCAGAAGAATATCCCCTTCACCTGTAGGGTACTCAAGCTCCAGCCCCTCAAATCCGTCCATTATTTCATCCACCCCGACAATAGCAAAGCCATGTGGAATCGGACGGCAATGGAAAGTTCCCTCAGCTGGAGGAGGTAAGACATAGCCGACCACCACCTTCAAGCTCAGGTTATGGCATTTCGCCATTAGCACACAATGTTCATTCTTTGTGATACAATCCATAAGGTATCGGGGAGCCATGATATTAGGCTGAACGAGCTCCGTGGAAGCCACGCTGCTTCTCTGCTGAGATGGTGGGGTAGCTTCGGGGGTAGAGTCGAATGAAGGATCTTTGTGCCGCTGAGATGGTTGGCCGGTAGCTCGCTGGCTCTCAAGTTTCTCTAGTTTCGCTAATCTTTCATTGATCTTCTGCATTTCGCTTGGTTCCTCTTTCTTCTTTCTCTCTCGGCTTATGTAACCAGTGCTGTCGGGAAACCCATGCACCCACGGAACGGAGCGTGATGTGCCTCGTGTTTGTCCAGGGTGTTCAGGATTCCCGAGGGCCTTGGACAGCTCGTCCTTCTCTCTGTCGGGATGGAACCTCCCTTCCTGCTCTTCCTTGATTGCTTCCTCAAGCTTCTTGACGGGTGTTGCAAGCTGAGCTTTCGTGAAAACACATTTCCCTGATTCTGTGTCCAAAGTTCCCCCAACCCTGAAGAACCAAGTCCTTGCCTGATCTGGCCAGTGCAATGTCGCTGGTTGGACCCCTTTAGCAAGCAGGTCTTGCTCAGCTTTGTCCCACGTAGGCTAGGCTTTGCTATAGCTACATGACCCCGTAACATGGTGATACTTCTTCTTTGCAGCATTTTGCTTATTTATGTCTGACCTCTGCTTGGCCTTCTCCGATTTCTTGTAGGCCACAAATGCGGGCCAGTGATCTTTTATCTTCTCATATTGACCGGTGAATTCTGGAGTCTTGTCTTTGTCGACAAACTTTGTGTTCAATAGTTTCTTCCAGTTATTCAATAGTTCTGCCATGTTCTTAAGAGAAAACGCCTTGACCTTTGGGAGAATAACTAGCTTATTCGGATCCTCCTTTGGCGGTAGGCTGAAATTGGTCATCAGCGAGTTCCAAAGATCATCTTTCTGTCTATCGTGGACATAAGACACTTCAGGCTCCTTCTTCTTATTCCATTCTTGGATGCTGATCGGGACACTGTCCCTAACAATAACTCCGCACTGATGTATAAATTTGTCTTTGGTCCGCCTGGGAGCAATCGGTTGGCCATCTCGAGAGACTTCTTTGATCATGAACCTTTCATCCTGGCCCAACCTTTTCTTCGGGCCTTGTCTCCTTACCGAAGTTTGGCTCCATCCGGAGGGCTAAAAGAAGAAAGAAGCATCAATATATGTACATACAAAATAATTAATGCATCTAGTCAGCAGAGGCTTAATTAATATATATATACCTCACCGGACTTTGCAACAGTTAAGGCTCCCTTCTCCATTCGATCATCGGAGTCGTCATCATCTCCTTCCTCCTCCATTCGATCACCGGAGCCGTCATGATCTCCTTCCTCCTCCATTGAATCACCAGAGCCATCATCCTCTCTTTCCTCACCGCCATCGGTGTCATTGAGAAACGACAAGGTGATATCACCTCTGTCGTGGATTATATCCCCCAACAACTCTTCTTTTTTTAAGCCTCTATCCATAGTTTCTGCAAATATTGCAACATGGCAATATACAACCATGAGAGATGGATTAGTGGCAAACATAGACTTAATCACAACAAGGAATCATATGCATATGAGCAATGGATTAGTGGCAAACATCATGCAAAGTTCACAAGTTTTATAACAGTCAGTTTCAGACGATCGTCGAGGACTCGATCCTCCCCCTCATGTCTGATGAGTCGTCCTATCTTTTGAGAGAGGATACTTTGCGGACCGCCTCTCTCATGCATGTCCGACGTGCAAATCATGTTTTCATATGCCTCAAAATCAAAGTTATCGGGGTTGTGTTTTAACGAACCACCCCCCGACTCCCTCATGTAGAAGTTATCGTGGTTATGTTTTAACGACCCCCTCTCTCATGTTTTCATATGCCTCAAAATCAAAGTTATAGGGGTTATGTTTTAATGACCCCCTCTCTCATGTTTTAACAACAAGATGAATACAAGCTTTATACACAAGATGAATAAAAGATTTATACACAAGATGAATACACAATTCAACAATTGAACCAACCATCATCCTATGAACAAAACTCAACATACAACAAATGGAGACCTTTTGTCGAACAGCGGAGGGACGATCAGGGACCAACTCCCTGGAGACGCAACACCACAACCTGTAATTCCACCGAGTGAAAAAAATTAGGCAGACTTAGTGATATTTGCATAGTAGCAGAAAACAAATTCATGATGCAACCTTTGACGCAAGTAAAATATATGCTACAATAGTTTTTCATGGCAACTAAGAGAATGGCAAGCATGTGCTAATTACCCTCAGCAAAACACCATTACTGATCATGATCCAAAGATGCACAGATTTGTTGCTATCCTCAAGGCAAAATGCAAAGTATTAATACTGCCAGGTTTAGACTTAAGATAAAAATAGCATGGCACTTCAAACTAGGTCACACATAAAGCATTGACACTTCAAACTAGCTATCCCATAAAGCAAAAAAGAAGTACATTTATCACCAAAATACAACACTTGACAGAGTTTCCTCTATTTCAAAAATAGTTCTCTGTTTTCAAAAATCATTCCCTCCATATAGAAACTTTTGTAAAATAATGTGGGTTTTAAATTTTTCTCCCAATCCTTTTAATTATCTTATAAACATCAGTAGTAATTATTTTCATAATGATTTGAGCTCAAAAAAAATTCTTTTATTAGTATTTTCAAACTCTAGAATGACCCTGTTGCACTAGAACTATTTCAAAATAATTCTTTTCAAATGCCACAAATTTTTTGAGAAGTCCTCTGATGCCTATAGATCATTTTTATGCAAAAACCCACTTTGGTCATTTGAAAATTTTGAGCACAACTTCCATTTTTCAATTTTGGTCCAATCTTGGCATTGAACTACAACCCTGTTTTTCCTTGCTCAAATAATTCTGAATTTTTTGCATCTTGTAGTCCTTCCAACTAAACCCTTAAGTACAGAAGGGCAGCCCCAATTTCATCTTGCAAGTCCACCAAAAAATGCCCTGTAGTTTCTGTCCAGAACTAAATTCTAATAAAACTTGCACTAACAAGTTTTTCCTTTTATCAAACCAACTTGACCATCATCACTAACATCCAAGGAGACATCATCCTACCAAGTTTCACATACAACAAAGTTCCCTAGCTAGCCCTAGCATTTCATCAACACCTTGTGGACATGGCTGAAACCATGCAACTCTCTGAAACCTTGCAACTCTCTGAACCAACTTGACCATCATCACATACATCCAAGGAGGAAGGAGAGAGGAGAGGGGTGGGAGGGAGGATGGAGTACCTGGCCGGCCGGCTATGGAGCGGCGGCGTCGGGGGCAGGGCAGGGCGCGCGGCGGCATCGGGGCAGGGCAGGGGCGTAGTGGCGTCGGGGCAGGGCCGGTGCGTGGGGAGTGGCGGCATTGGGGCAGGGCGCGGAGAGGGCGTCGACGGCGAGGTCCGGCAGCCTGGCGGTGGTGAGGTGGTCGTCGGCGCCATCGGGGGAGAGGAGGATCGAAGAAACTGAATGGGGTTTGAAAATTTTCACAAGTGCTGCTTATATGCACAGCTCTTTAGTCCCGGTTGGTGGCTCCAACCGGGACTAAAGGCCCCCCTTTCGTCCCGGTTGGAGCCACCAACCGGGACTAAAGGTCAATTTTAGCAGCCCAAAGGGCGGGAAGCACAGACCTTTAGTATGGGTTGGTGGCTCCAACCTGGACGAAAGGGGGCCTTTAGTCCCGGCTGGAGCCACCAACCGGGACTAAAGGGCTGGTGCTGCCATAGCCTAAAGTTTAGTCCCTCCTCGCTAGTTGAGAGGAGCTCGGAATGGTTTATAAGCGCTGTTGCCGCTACCTTCTCGAGCTCCTCTCTAATGCAGGCAGTACATGCCTATCTCATGCCCTGTTCGGCCTGCTTGATATGCGGGCCTGCATCCTGGCCCATTTGTAGGGTTTCTAGTGGTATGCAGGCCGTGGTTGCTAGTAGGCTGGCCTTTTTTTATTTTTTGCATATGTTATATTTTTAATTTTTTAATGTTATTTTTTGCATATGTTATTTTTAGTTATACAATTTTAGTTGCATAAATTTTATATAATTTTAGTTGCATAAATTTTATATAATTTTAGTTGCATAAGTTTTATTTTTTTATTGATTCTTTTTAGTTGATTCCTTTTGCTATTAGAGTTTTATAAGAGCTTTTTAGTTTGCTATTAAAGTTTATAACAAAAAATACTTTATGAAAATTCTTTCTCTACCTAATATTAAAGGGAGGATTGTTTCTCCACCTTTTTTAGTCCAATCAATTGTTTTGTACGTCACCCCTTTTTTGGTAAGTCATCTTGTTTTATTTCTTCGTACGCGCCCAGCCCGCCCACACTTTGTCCTGTTTTTTCCCTCTGCATACGGGCCACGCAAAAAATAAAGTGAATCAGGTGGGAATCGAACCCTGCTCATGAGGAAATAGTCCGCCCACACCAACCAGTCTACCTGCCTATTATGTTGTTGAACAAAGATGAGGAAGATATCCTTTTATATGAGTTAAACGCATTTTGTTAAAAAAAGTTCAATTAAGGAAACGAGTTAATGGAGGAGTAAGTTCCTCTGTTATGAGCATGGAAGGAAAGGAAAGAGAAAAAAATCATCCTTATTATGAGGCGGAAAGGGAAGGAATTAAAGGAAAGAATAAAAGATGAAACAAATTCCATCCTTTATGATAAGGCAGGAAGGGAAGGAATTAAAGGAAATAATGAAAGAAGGAATAATGAAATGTCCCTATTATATACCAGGCATGAAGAAAGGAATTAAAGAAGAAATAAATTTCACAAGGAAAGAATAAAAGAATGAATAAATTTTGCTAATTATATGAGGCATGAAAGGAAGGAATTAAAGAGGAAATAAAATTTGCTGGGAACTAAAATAAGAAAAAAAATCACTATTAAGGAATTAACAGCACAAAATAAATTCTGTTGTGCACTAATTAAATATATCATCGGCTGTGCGTGCATAAAAAAAGTTCCATTGTGCCTCTACCTAAGAATATATGGGATCACGCTAAAACATCAAAAACAGACTCGTGGAGGAGCTTGTCAAAAGAGACCATGCTAATTTTGAATCTCCTGATGACGTTGTTTTTGTTGAATCTCATCTGATGTATGTGAGAGCTGACAATAGGTATATGTCACTCTACTTTCTACTATTATAGGTGATCCAGTCACTTCCCAATTATGAATTTATTTGCAAGTTTTGAAGAAATGAAGGCAAAAGAATGAAATCACCCCAAATCGCTGCACCGGTGCCCTGTATTGCAGAAGGTTGCGCACGCATTGGCAAGGGTTGAGCTATATTCGATTCATTTTTGGGAGTTAAGGCAGAACAAACCCAAAAAGTTGAACTGGACTTGCTCAAATACCATATCACAGTTTGGAGCTCATATACAGACATCCAAATGCATGGTTTGATCGCCATGGCATAATAACACAGCATGGTTCACTGCCAAAAATATGCTCAAGTTCATGTTAGAGATGAAGAAGGTGGACGGTGTCGACGGTGAAGTGTATGTGGTTTAAGTTGAGTCAACAACTTGATGACCACACACCTTAATTTAATTTTGCATTAATAATTATTAATGTGAGCGCTCAATAAAGAAATGCATCGCTTGGTATATGAAGGCATGATTGGTGTTCAACCACATGAAGATGTATATGCGGTTGCAGCACACAAGGAATTACAAGCTGGTGCAGGTAGGGACTCGAGAAATCGGCATGGTGAGTGTGATGACCAAGATAACTGCCTTGCGACTGATAACATTGGATGAAATTGGTGGGCAAGTGATCATCATGGAAGATGGTGACCAAGAGGAGAAGTGACAACACAGATGACTCACTATGGGTGTGCGAGAGTTTGTTTCTCCCGTTGCGACGCATGGGCATTTGTGCTAGGTAGATAATTGTGTTGTCTAATAAATTTCACACAACTTCAATACACTTTAAAAATCATCCCACCTTTACAACACTTCTTATCATGTTGTTTTTTGTATGAAATCCATGAAAGTTTTTCAAGGGATTTTCTAATATCGTTGAGTGTGTGTATGAGGAGTGATTTTTTCTCCCGTTGCAACGCACGGGCATGTTTGCTAGTTTACTATTAAAGTTTTTAACAAAAAAGTACTTTGATAATTTTAGTTAATATTATTTTGATTCTTTTTAGTTGATTCTTTTTGCTATTGAAGAATATTATATTTTAATTGATTTTTTTAGTTCATTCTTTTTGCTATTAGAGTTTTATAAAAACTTTTTAGTTCATTCTTTTTGCTATTAGATTTTTATAAAATCTTTTTAGTTCATTCTTTTTACACTACAAATAAACTCTGAAAAGGTTGAAACTTGGCATGGTATCATAATTTTACCCACATATCATGTGCTACAAAGTTGAGAGGGTTACGGGAAAAACTGGATGCACTTCGTGTACAAACTGGAGAATCTCTTTCGAAGTATCACAGTTCCAGACGAAAACTCATCTACTACAAAGGGGTTTCATATTTTAACTTATTTTAACTCCAGACTTTTGGTGCGTTCAAAATGCACCATTCAAAGCCACATCACCAATTTTCAACCCTTTTGTGACTTCATTTGTTATTTTTCATGCATTTAATGATTTATTTTGAGCTAAATGACCCTAAAATTGACAAGCACTACAAATGAACTCTGAAAAGGTTGAAATTTGGCATGGTATCATAATTTCACCCACATAGCATGTGCTAAAAAATTGAGAGGGTTACGGAAACTGCATGCACTTCGTGTAGAAACTGGACAATCTCTTTCTCAAGGTTTCGGACGAAAACTCATCTATTACAAAAGGGATTTCATTTCTTGACATGTAACTGCAGTGATATTCTAGATCAAAGCCATCATCAGAATAGTTGTGGAGAGAAAGTCTTCACTTTTTCTTCAGGTGTGTGCCTTGCTTATTACGCCGTAACCATGGATAATCTTCATCATTTAACAAGATGCTTGGGTCAATCTTCACTTTGAAGGGAGGAATTTCATGAAACTTTTCATAATCTTCAGACATTTCTGTCTTGCCCTCCACTCCCACGATGTCTCTTTTCGCTGAAAGAACTATTTGGAACTTTGGCTCATCGTATGATGTATTTGCTTCCTTATCTTTTCTTTTTCTCGGTTTGGTAGACATGTCCTTCACATAGAAAACCTGCGCCACATCATTGGCTAGGAAGGATGGTTCGTTTGTGTACCCAAGATTGTTGAGATCCACTGTTGTCATTCTGTACTGCAGGTCTACCTGTACCCCGCCTCCTGACAGATTGACCCATTTGCACCGAAACAAAGGGACCTTAAAATCGTGTCCATAGTCAAGTTCCCATATGTCCACTATGTAACCATAATATGTGTCCTTTCCCCTGTTGGTTGCTGCATCAAAGCGGACACCACTGTTTTGGTTGGTGCTCTTTTGATCTTGGGCGATCGTGTAAAATGTATTCCTATTTATCTCATACCCTTGGTAAGTCAATAAAGTCGAAGATGGTGTCCTGGCCAACGAGTACAGCTCATCTCCAACAATGTTGTTACCCATGAGATGTGTTTGCAACCAACTGCCGAAAGTCCTGATGTGTTCACATGTAATCCAATCATCAGACTGCTCTGGGTGTTTGGAGTGCAGAATATTCTTGTGTTCATTGACATACGGTGTCACCAAGGTAGAATTCTGTAGAACTGTGTAGTGTGCTTGAGCCCAAGAATGCCCGTCCCTACATATTATTGAATCTGCTCCGAGCGTTCCTTATCCAATTAGTCTCCCCTCATACCGCGATTGAGGGAGACCAATCGGCTTAAGGTCAGGAATAAAGTCAACACAAAACCCAATGAGCTCCTCTGTTTGATGGCCCATGGAGATGCTTCCTTCTGGCCTAGCACGGTTATGAACATATTTCTTTAAGACGCCCATGAACCTCTCAAAGGGGAACATATTGTGTAGAAATACAGGACCCAGAATGGCAATCTCGTCGACTAGATGAACTAGGACGTGCGTCATGATATTGAAGAAGGATGGTGGGAACACCAACTCAAAACTGACAAGACATTGCACCAAATCATTCTTAAACCTTTGTAGGATTTCTGGATTGATTACCTTCTGAGAGATTGCATTGAGGAATGCACATAGCTTCACAATGGCTAATTGAACGTTTTCTGATAGAAGCCCCCTCAATGCAACCAGAAGCAGTTGCATCATAATCACGTGGCAGTCATGAGACTTTAGGTTCTGGAACTTTTTCTCTGCCATATTTGTTATTCCCTTTATATTCAACGAGAAGCTAGACGGGACCTTCATACTGAGCATTTGGAAGCTTCTTTGCTTTGTACGTACTGTCGGGCAATTCGTTATCCTTTGGAAGCTTCTTCTTCATTATTTTCAGTAGCTTCCCAAATCCGTTGTCAGATACACCATTATCTGCCTAGCATTGCAGCAATTCCAGTGTGGTACCGAGCTTTGTGTTGTCATCTTCGCAATTTGGGTAGAACCCTTCTTTGTGATCCTCTAACATGCGATCGAACTTCAACTTCTCCCTTTCACTTTGGCATTCTCTGTGTGCATCAACAATGACCCGGCGAAGATCATCATCGGGCACATCGTGTGGTTCCTCTTGATCTTCAGCTTCCCCCGTTGCAGTATCACCGTATTCAGGGGGATAGTTGTCATCATCCTCTTCTTCTTTGTTGTCTTCCATCATAACCCCTCTTTCTCCGTGCTTGGTCCAAACATTATAGTGTGGCCTGAAACCCTTCTCAAGCAGGTGGATGTGAAGGGTTTTCAAGGAAGAGTGATCCTTCGTATTCCCACAGACAGTAAATGGACAATACATAAAACCATTCTACTTGTTTGCCTCAGCCACTTCAAGAAATTTATGCAGGCCCTCAATATACTCGGAGGTGCATCGGCCACCGTACATCCATTGCCGGTTCATCTACGTGCATTATATAATTAAGTGTATCAAAAACCATTACAGAACATCATGAAAAGAGAAGTGAACAAATTAATACAAGTTCATCATCACATTAAAACCAAAGTACAGTAGTGATCAAATGTTATTACTGAAAAAATAAATACAGAAAGTTCATACGTAGTTTTCATAGAACAACATATAGCTCTCTAGAGCATATAATTAAAACATACATTGAAACTAACATACAACTATGTAAAACATTTAAATGCAACAACAAATGCAATCATAATGGCAACTAAGGTAACAATTGACCCAACAGCACAAGGATACCAAGCCTCATTATCAATGGCATATTTTCTAATCTTTCTAATCTTCAAGAGGATTGCATCCATCTTGATCTTGTGATCATCGATAACATCGGCAACATGCAACACAAATTTCATCTTCTCCTCCTCAATTCTTTTCAATTTTTCTTTCAAATACTCATTTTCTTTTTCAACTAAATTTAACCTCTCGATAGGAGGGTCGGTTGGAATTTCCGGTTCACATACCTCCTAGATAAAAACATCTATGTCACGTTGGTCGGCATAATTGTCATAAACACTAAATGAAAAAATAGTTATAAAAGATAATATACCACATCCGAATCATAGACCAGATGAGGGCCGAGGGGGGCTGATCCGAAAACCATGGCACTATATAATAACCAACAATAATAAAAGTAAGAAATTTATACAAGTATCTATCTAAATCATACAAGTAAGAATTTTTTTCTTCTAAAAAGAAGATAAGAACAAGAGGCTCACCACGGTGGTGCCGGCAATGAGATCGGCGCAGGCGATCGACGGCGGTGAGGATGGGGACGGGACGGGACGGATCGCCAAACCTAGACAAATCTTGGGGAAAATGGAGCTTGGAGGTCGAGCTTGGAGAGGAGAAAGCTTAAGTGTGGCCCGGGCATTTCATCGAACACCTCATGTGCATAGGAGGTGAGAACAGTGCAGCACACACCTCCCACACGCTGGCCGGCCAAAAAATAGAGGAGTGAGCGGGCAAGGGCGAGCATATATATAGGCATCTCTTTAGTCCCGGTTGGTGGCTAGAACCGGGACAGAAGACTGTCCTTTGGTCCCGATTCCAGCCACCAACCGGGACTAATGGGACTGCGCCAGGGGCAAGGACCTCTAGTTCCGGTTCATGTCTGGAACTGGGACTAAAGGGGTTAGACAAACCGGTACTGGTGCCTGCCGAGGCCCGGCCGGTGTCCTGGCCTCAGGAACCGGGACTGATGCACCCATTAGTCCTGGTTCGTAACACGACCGGGACTAATGCACTAATCTGGCCTGGACCAAAGCCTTGTTTTCTACTAGTGTTGTCTCGAATGTGATGCATATATACATGATCATTGCCTTGAATATCGTCATAACTATGCACTTTTCTATCAATTCCCAACAATAATTTGTTTACCCACTGTATGCTTTTGTTCAAGAGAGAAGCCTCTAGTGAAAACTATGCCCCCCGGATATACTTTTAGCATATATAAAATACAAAAATACCATGCTGCAATTTATTTACCATTATTTTATTTTGTGTTTTATTTTATCTATCTATCACTACGAGATTTGATCCTTGCAAATAACCGTCGCGGATTAACAACCCCCTTGATTGCGCTGGATGCAAGTATATGCTTTTGTGTGTGTAGGTGCTGCTAAAGAGGTTCTGGGTGGTTCTCCTACTGGATAGATAACCTTGGTTCTTAACTGAGGGAAATACTTATCTCTACTATACTGCTTCATCCTCTCCTCTTCGAGGAAATCCCAACGCAGCTCACAAGTAGCAGGAAGAATTTTGGCGCCGTTGATGGGGAGACATCACCAAAACCTATCAAGTATGTGCGAAAAAATTATCATCTACTTGAATTTACTTTCTTTTGACATTTGCCTCTCGTTTTCATCTCCCCACTCCAAAAACAGTTTTACAAAAAACACAAAACTATTTTCGTTTGCTTGTTTTGCCACTATGGCTAGTTCTTCATTTGTTACGTCCACCCCTGAAAATGAAGTGCTTAATTTGAAACAAAGGGGAGGACAGAATGTAAAAGATACTTGGTATAGGATTTACGATGCTGAAAATAGATCAACTCATAAGAAATCTACTACCATTCTTCTTCGCAATTTTTATGTGGGTGTTACTACTTGGTTTAGATTTGTGCTTGACACTATTACTGGTGGGAATTTCTCGAGTAGTCACCTTATGGATGATTCAATGCTATGGGAAATTTAGTAGGATCACCACCTATCACTATTAATGAAACAACAATGACATTGGAGCATGTTATGCAAAGGCTAGAAGCTATTGAAAATAAAATGCCTACCATAGAGCATATTGAAAATTTGGATAAAAAGATTCATAATCATACCAATCAACATGCTTCAAACTTCAAAGGTAGGAATTACTTTAAAAACACTAAAAGAGAAGGAACGATAATTAATAAGAGGATAGAACAAAGTTCCGTTAGAATTGATAAGTTGGAAGAAGTTATTAATAAGTTGGGTTCCGCTTTTTCTTCCATTAAAACTATTGAAAGGACTCCTCCTAGTAAGAATTGCAAGTTTATGTATGTTCCTAGAACAGGGGTGCCAAGTGAGGATCTTAAAATGATTAGTGTTCACCCTAACTTCATTGATTTAAGAGAGGAACCCATCTATGAGAATAAATTCCTCAGATTTGTCCCTAGTAGTATGACGATAAAAAATATATGTACTAAGTCTCCTAGGAAGTGTGGTTGTATAATTGAGGAATTAGAAACTAAAGATGACAACACTTTAAACTATGCATTACGCCTAGCTAGGGGCATAAAACAATAGCGCTTGTTGGGAGGCAACCCCATAGTAATCTTTATTTTTCTTGTTTCTTTTCTGTTTTTTAGTGTTTAGAAAATTATGCTAGTATTATGGTTGTGGTTTTGTGGATTAATTAGTGTTTGTGCCAAGTAAAGCCTTTGGGATGATTTGGTTGATAGTTGATTCGATTCCGTGAAAAAAACAAAAACTTTTGCGATCAGTCCAGAAAAATATATAAATCACTAGAATGTATTTTTGATATGAAATTTTTACCCATGATTGATATACAAATTTCCCGCGTTGTCCTATTTTCTCAGAATTTCTAGAGTTCCACAAGTATGGTCATTCTTCAGATTACTACAAACTGTTCTGTTTTAGACAGATTCTATTTTCATTCTATAGTTTGCTTGTTTTGATGAATCTATGGATTATATCGGGGGGTATAAGCCATGGTGAAGTTAGAATATAGTAGGTATTACGCAATAATAAAATATGAATGGGTTTACAACAGTACCTAAAGTTTGAGATTTGGTTGTTATACTAATGGATCTCACGAAGGTTTTTGTTGAGTTTTGTGTGCTGAAGTTTTCAAGTTTTGAGTGAGATCATGATGGATGAAGGAATAAGGAGTGGCAAGAGCCTAATATTAGGGATAACCAAGGAACCCCAAGGTAATATTCAAGGACACCCAAGCATCTAAGCTTTGGGATGCCTTCGTCTACCAACCGTCGGTAAATTACTTGGAACTATAATTTTATTCACCACATGATATGAGTTTTGCTTGGAGCGTCATGTATTATATGAGTCTTTGCTTTGTTTGCTTTTTAGTTTGCCACAATCATATTTTTCTGGACACACATTTTGAGAGGGACACACACTCATTTGTGATTTGTTAGAATACTCTTTGTGCTTCAATTATATCTTTTGAGCTAGGCAGTTGCTTTAGTGCTTCAATTATATTTTTTAGAACACGGCGATGGTTATATTTTCAAGAAATAGTTGCACTCTCGTGTTTCACTTATATCATTTTTAGAGTTTGATAAATATTAATGGCAATATGCATGGGTTATGAAATTGGTCTTAATATGATAGGTATTCAAGAAGGATATAATAAAAACATTCATGTAGATCACTGAATATGATAAGTTTGATTCCTTGCAATAGTTTTGCGATATCAAGATGGAAATATGTGGGAGGTACTAGTGAATTATTGTGGTTTAGTAAGAATATTGGTGTTAAGGTTTTTGATTCCTGAAGCATGCACGTATGGTCTCTAGTTATGCTAAGAAGTTGGAGCATTATTTATTATTGATTGTCTTCCTTATGAGTGGCGGTAGGGGACGAGCGATGGTCTTTTCCTACCAATCTACCCCCCTAGGGGCATGCATAGTAGCACATTGCTTCGTGGGCTAATAAACTTTCGGAATAGTATATCAGTTCTTTATGACTAATGTGAGTACATGGATTGTACGCACTCTCACCTTTCCGCAATTTGCCAGCCTCTCCCGTACCGTGCATTGCCTTTTCTCACCTCGAGAGTTGGTGCAACCTTCGCTTGTGCATCCAAACCCCATGTTATGATGCGCTCTATCACACATAAGCCTGCTTATATGTTCCTCAAAACAGCCACCATACCTACCTATTATGGCATTTCCATAGCCATTCTGAGATATATTTCCATGCAACTTCCACCATTCCTATTTTATGACACACATCATCATTGTCATATTGCTTTGCTTGGTCATATAGGTGACATGGTATTTGTGGCTCAGCCACCGTTCATCATTTTTATACATGTTACGCTAGATCATTGCACATCCTGGTACACTGCCAGAGGCATTCATATAGAGTCATATTTGTTCTAGTATCGAGTTGTAATTTTGAGTTGCAAGTAAATAGAAGTGTGATGATCATCATCATTCATTATAAGAGCATTGTCATAGTGAGGAAATAAAAAAAGAGGCCAAAAAGGGCCCGCAAAAAAGAGGCAAATAAGAGCCCACCAAAAAAATTAAAAAAAAGAAAGTCACTGTTACTATCCTTTTCCAAACTTGTGCATAAAAGTAGCACCGTGTTTTTCATATAGAGAGTCTCCTATGCTTTCATTTTCATATACTAACGCGAAATTTACATTACAGAACTTGGCTTGTATATTACGATGATGGGCCTCCTCAAATGTCCGAGGTCTTCATGAGCAAGCAAGTTGGGTGCACACCCTCTTAGTTTTAATTTTGAGATTTCATACACTTATAGCTTGTAGTGAATCTATTGCATGACAATCCCTACTCCTTGCCTTGACATCTATTAATGGGCATCTCCATAGCCTGTTGATTAGCCTCGTCGATCTAAGACTTTCTTCCTTTTTTGTCTTCTCCGTATCAATCTCTACCACCATAATTCTATTCCACCCATAGTGCTATATCCGTGGCTTACACTCATGTAGTGCGTGGGGGTTGTAAAAGCTGAAGCACGTTAAAAAGTATGAACCAATTGCTCGGCTTGTCATCAGGATTGTGCATGATAAATACTTTGTCTTAAGAAGATGGAGCATGAAAAGATTATATGATTTTGTAGGGATAACATTCTTTATCATTTTTATTTCGAAAGGCATGATTGTTTGTTAGTATCACTACTAGAATCAGGGAATTTGCCATCAGCCAGTTCTTTGCCGTCTGCTAGATGACGGCAAAGAAGGTCTTTGCCGTCTACTTACAAAAAACAGACGACAAAGAACTGGCTGATGGCAAAGATACTATTTGCCATCAGCCTGTTCTTTGCCGTCAGCTAGCGGACGGCAAAGAATCTTTGTCGTCCGATAGCTGATGGCAAAGAGGTGGGGGTGGGGTCCTATGGAGGCCAGTTCACTCTAACGGTCCACCCCACCTCTTTGCAGTCTGCTAGCGGATAGCAAAGATTATTTGCCGTCTCCTAGCAGACGGCAAAGAGAACGGCAGCTAACGGCTACAGCCCACCCCCCGCACCCCACCTCCCACTCTCCATCTCTCTTTCTCTCTTACTCCACCGCGCCGCCCCCGATCCCAACCACCGCCGTCGCCCCCGCCGCCCTCGACACCCACAGCCTCGCCGCCCCTGACCCCCCACCGCGCCAGCCCACCACCTGCCACCACGCGGTCTGCTATGCCCCCGCGGCCCCTACGGCCCGGCTCCCCGCCGCCCCGACAACCAGCCGCCCCGACGCCCTCGCCGCCCCACCGCCCCCACAGCCCCGACAACCAGCCGCCCCGACGCCCTTGCCGCTCCGCTGCCCACGCCGCCCCGACGCCCCGCCGCCCACCGCCCCGACAACAAGCGCCCCCCCCCCCACCAGTCCCCTACTCCCTCGAAGAAAAAAAGAAAGGGGCCGAAAAAGAAAAAAAAGAAGGGGGAAAAAGAGATAAAAGGGGGGGGGGATGGGGGGGTAAAAGGGGAGGAAGGAGGTTGTTAGGAATGTTGAGGTTAGGTTGAGGTAGATGAGTTATAGGTGAGTTTTTTAGGTTAGTTCTAGGTTAGGGTATGGTAGTTTATAGGTGATGAAGGTTTGTTTAGTGGAAAGAAATTTATTAAAGAAGAAAAAAGAAGAATAAGAAAAGAGAGAGGGAGTAGGAGGAGGTGAGAAGAAGAAAAAGGGAAGTCATAAGAAAAGAAAGAAGAAGAAGAGGAAGAAGAAGAAGAAGAAGAAGAAGAAGAAGAAGAAGAAGAAGAAGAAGAAGAGGAGGAGGAGGAGAAGAAGAAGAAAAATAAGATGATGATGATGAAAAAGAAGGAAGAAGAAGATGAAAAAAGAAGTAGAAAAAGTAGAAAAAGAAAGAAAAGAAGGTCGAGGGTCGATGGGTCGAGGGTCGAGGATCTTCGAGGGGTCGAGGGTGGCGGTGGGGTCGAGGGTCGAGGATCGCCGAGGGGTCAAAGTTTTTGTCATAGTTTGAAGTGGCAATGCTTTATGTGATGTGATGTCCTAAATTTTCTTTACTCGATCGGTAAAAAATTTGCAGGCTTCGTGCTATTTCATCTCCTTCGAGTCATCATGGTAGAAGTTTTTGGTCCGTGATCCCGCCGTTGTTCGACTACTTCGTCTACCGCCGAGGGTGAGCTACGAATCCACGTTCACCTCCTACGCTCTTTTAATCATGTCAGTAGATTTCATTTTCATGCTAAGTCGCGTAACCTAGGTGTCTCACGTCCGAAAGGGTTGCATCAATAAATATGCATTCAGTTGCGTATTTATCACCGCAATTCATTCGGATTGTCCAGCGATTTCCACGGACAGCCCGAGTATGTGTATATTGCGTACGTTCTCCATGCTCTACCCCATTTCGAGACAAAATTTCGGCAGCGCCTCCCTGTTGTTCTCCGAATGCACATTCTCTCGGCTTTTTGCCGAGATGTGTATTTGGAGAACAGCGGGAGGTGCTGCTAATTTTTTTTCTCGGAATGGGGTAGAGCATGGAGAACGTACTAAATCTAGACATACTTGTGACGCCCTCGGCTTAATCGTGCACTAATCATACATGCAAATGCACACGATCAAGCCAAAGGACTCACTTGAAGATATCACAACACAACTCTAGACACTAATTAAAAATAATGCAAGCTTTATATTACAAGCCAGGGGCCTCGAGGGCTCGAATACATAAGCTCGCTTACAAACGTCAGCGGAAGCATCAGATATCTGAGTACAGATACAAAAGATAAAACAGATAAGCCTTTGAGAAGGCGGGGCAAAAGAAAAACACTACGATCGAAAAGGCACAGGCCTCATGCCTGGGACCCTCCGAACCTACTCCTGGTCATCGGTCAACTCGAAGTAGTAACCACCCTCGGGGTGGATGTAGTAGTTGTCAGCGGGGGCAACTGTCTTAGGGGCTCCGTCACCTGGTTGCATCAAAAGGATATGGGGAAAAAGAGGAAGCAAAGCAACTGTGAGTACTCATCCAAAGTACTCAGCAAGCAAGGATCTACACTACATATGCAACATTATCAAAGAAAGGCTGTATATATGGACTGGGCTGCAGAAATGCCAGAATAGAGAGGGGGCCTAGTCCTATCGAAGACTATGATCTTCAACGGTCTTGCAGCATTAGAAGAGTGTAGATTAGTATAGTATAAATAGTAGTAGCATTAAGTATCAACCTCGGCCAGAGATCCTTTATCGACTCCCTGCGAGAAAGCAATCCTAGAGCCATACTATTCATTTCTCATCCCAAGTATCCAGTTCTAGTTGTATCAATTGGGATACAACTCCGAGCGTCCGTTACCGAGGATCCGGCTATGCATGGATTAGTTCTTCCCTGCAGGTGTGCACCAACTTACCCACCACGCTCGCTTAACTCCGGCCGGACACACTTTTCGGGGTCATGCCCGGCCTCGGCCAAACGACATGCCGTCATCCTACCTAGGCTCAGCAGAGAGGTCCTTGTCGGTCTATATCCTAAGCGCTCAGGGGTCTTGGGCCATCGCCCTGTGCACTCCGGGTCATTGCGCACACTGTGAAGCCAGGCACCACCTCCGTCCTGGATGGCGCCGGTCCGTCCATGACGCTATGCTGAACTGGACGTCTGACAAAGCTTTCGGACGAAACGTATGATGCAGAGTGCCCATAATTATTCCCGCGTGATGGTTAGTGCTCTCGGGCCAGAGGCCCACTCAGATCAAATATCCAAATCGTTAGTGTATTGGTAGTGCGGTAACGAGCAGAGACTCACGATCGATGTGACCCCATCACCCCGTCTCGAGGACTTGCGGCAAGGGCTAAGAATGCACGGCCGCGCCTCGTATTTATCTCTCGGGTACCCTTCAGGTCAACACAAATCCACATCACTCGCGGGTACCCCTTAGGGCCGACCCGATGTCATCATGGTTCTGTGTTAAATCAAAGTAACGGTGTGTCCAAACACCAAGGGAAACCTGAGGAATCACCCTCGATGGATTCCACCTAATGTAGTTGTCAAGGTGAACTTAGGAGGAATCACCCTCGAGGTTCACACTTGAAGTGCTGCACGACAGAGTCGTATTGGGAGTGGTGAAGGAGGAATCACCCTCAATGACCACGACCAATTAACTACCCTACATGGTTACCATCAGAAGTGCTGACGAGGTATCACCCTCAGTACTCGATAGTAACCCAGTAGTGTCGTACAACTAAGGAGGTGATATGCGGTGCCGGGGCCTGGTCATCGATCACGTTGGTTGAGTCATCTGACAATCCAGCGGGGGCAACTGGGTCAAAGTGGGGGCTTTGGTGGGTCTCTATCCTGCCTATACTAAGCAGTTTAGGATAAACAGGTAGGTATCAACAGCGGTTAAAAAAAACAGGCTATGCATCAGAAATAGGATAACAGTAGCAGCAGCAATTTCTAATGCAAGCATAAGAGAGAAAGAATAGGCGATACCGGTATGTTCAAAGAGGGGGTGCTTGCCTCGAAGCTCTGCGGTAAGAGAAGGGTCGTCAGCAGTGTAGCCGGTCTCCGGAGCTGCGTCGGTCTCGGGGTCTATCGAAAGAGGAGGGGGAAGAAACAATAATAAAGGCAAACAAATGCAATCACAGAAGCATGGCATGGCAGAACGTTATTTGAGAGGTGCTCTAATGCAGTACTACGCAAGTTAGTGGAAACAGGAAATTATCCGGGAGTGTTCTCCCAACTCCGGGTGATTATCGGACAGATGAACGGAGGGGAAAGTTCCATGTTCATCATGCTAGAGGCATGTGACAGGTACGAGGAGGGCATATTCAGATTCGTCTCGTCGTTCTGAGTAACTTTCATATATAAAGTTTTTCGATCTGAGCTACGGTTTAATTTCTATGAATTTTCAAAGGTTTTAGACATTTTCTAGAATTTACGTTATTTATCTAATTCAACATTATCCAGAAAAGTATCTGATCATGTCAGCATGAGGTAAAGATGACGTCAGTGGTTAACATTCGGCTGACCAGGTCAAACCTGACCTGTGGATCCAGTGGGACCCACTGGTCAGTGACTCAGCTAATTAAACGGGGTTCATTTGACTAAACTACTAGTAATTATCTAGCAGGGCCCACTGTCAATGTCTAATTAGTGTTTAAATTAATTAATTAATTAATTAACAGATTATATATTTACCTCAAATCACTTTTAAACTGTTGGGCCCCATGTGTCAGTGGGGGGGGCCGCGCTGACTCGGTCAACTGGGCCTAGTGGGACACAGTGTCAGTGACACAGGGCGTGCCATGTCGGCGCCACGCTGGACACCGGCCACCGGAGCTCTCCAGCGAGCTCACGCGACGGCGAGCAACTCCGTCGAGCCCAGAAACCTTCTGCGGTGCATCGTTTCGCCCGTTCTCGGGCTCTACCGAACGAGCGGAGCGGCGCGCGACGGATGGTGCTAGTGGTTGGATGCGGAGGTGGCCGGAGCAACGCCGGCGACGACGGGTGGCGGCGGAGCTCTCGGGTGGAGATCGGGCAGGCGGCTACGGTGGTTTTTCACGCGCGCATATGAGCTCATTCGAACAAGAGCGCAACGCCGCATCCAAACGATGCGGTGCAAGGTCACGCCGACAAACGGAAACGGCGGTAGTGAGCGACGCGGCGGACCTGGAGCTCCGGCAATGGCGCCATGGCAACTAGCTAGCTACGGTTGCGCAGAAGAAGAAACAGGCGTGGGGAGGAGGGGAGGATCTTACAGCGCAGGCACACGGAGGCCTCTCGAATGGACAGGAGCGCAGGGAGAGCCGAATCGACGGCGGCGGCGTCTGGCGATCCGAGGGGGAAGAAGAGGCCGGGGCGGCGTTCGGGGGCGCCCGGCGTCCTGTGGCTCGTCTGGGAGGCGTAGTCAAGGGAGACGGAGCGGGTGGATGCGGCACGGTGACGGGAGGAGTTCGCTGGCCGCGTAGACGACGCGGTGATGGCGACGGACGCGCTCGGCAGAGGGGGAGAGAGGTGAGCGCAAGGGGAAGGAGTGAGGTAGAAGTGGCGAGGGAGGACCAGGGGGAAGGACGAGGGGGAATCCTTATCCCCTCGGCGTCGGTGGGCGTCGCAGTGTCGGCCAGCGGTCGGCGAGCGCGCGCTCAGCCACGGGAGCGGTGACACGGTGAGGGAGAGAGAGTGAGGAGGGAGAGATGGGCCGGCTAGGCTGGGCCAGGTGCACTGTGTACTTAGGCCCAGTCCCCGGTAGTAGTTTAGGCCATTTTTTTCCTTTTCTGTTTTTCTTGTTAGATAATGAACAGAGAGTGAAAAAGATTATTTGAGCTACCATCTCACTTACGAAAAATAGGGAAAGTGTCCCATTAAATCCCTGGTGATTTTAGGCATTGCCTCAAATATTTTAGAGACCAGTGGAGATCATTTGTATTTTGCAAAAAAAATGAATTTGCAATTTTAAATTGCTGAAATAGCACTGTTTAAATGCTACTACTCATTTTGGCATAAGGGTGATGTTGTATTCCTTAACAAATAAATGTTATGGAATATTTACTATGAGATGAACATTTTTCCAGCAACTTTTGGGCAACTTTATTTTGCACTTTGAGTTTGAATTTATTTCAGAGAGTAATTTGAATTGGAGTGTGTAACCACTTTGATGAAGCATTGCAAAAACAAGATGACTTGGCATGATCATAAGGGATTACTGTAGTGTGATGCTGGGGATGTCACAAATCTCCTCCACTACAAGAAATCTCGTCCCGAGATTTAAGTGGGGAAGTAAAGAGTAACTTCGGGAGAACTGACCCTTATAGGGTTAATTATCTGGTGAACAATTCAGGAATGTGGCAGAAGTATCTCTCGAGTTGAAACTTCAGAAAACATCGAGAGCAAAGTATGAAGGTACAATAGGAAGTTTCAAGCGGATGGACAAACGATCGATACCTGAACATTGTGTGAGAAGGGGGTTCAGAGCATTAGGAATAGATCATTTCTCGGAGGGTGACTCGTGATAACACACAAGGTCAAGTGCATACGATACTTCGGAATTAAGGATGTATAGGAGAGTCAGGTTCCGATCCTGTGGAGCTGTGGGGGGTGTCGATCAAAAGTAGGGAGAACAGTGGCATCTTACCGATCACGACAACAAGGTATGTCGGAGGATAGCCTGTCAGTTATGTCGGCGACAACATCGGTGCCAAGGGTGAGGGACGAAGAGAACCATTTTCCTGCTCGTTAAACGAGGCGGACCAATAGGCAAAGTTCTCGTCCATCGGTGGTTACCGGAATGTCATCAACATTAGTAACAGGGTCATACTGACCGAATTGTACCTTGAGGTGTTTTTATAAGCAAGGAATTATTTCTGCTTATAACATATGGATCACAATAAAGGTTAAACAAACCAATGGAAAGGAAAATGTGTTTATACACAGGAATTAGGAGTGTAACTTTTCCCAAGGAAAAGTAGGGAAAAGTAGAGCATGATATACATGTCAGATCAACAACTACATCATTATTTGGATAAAGGGGCAAGGGAATTCATGATGTTATCCATACAACGGTGTTTGGATAATAGAGCAAGAAACATTTAGCGTTGCGCTTCCAATGTTCTTATTGATGTTCGGAGTACCACAGTTATGCTTCGAGGTAGCAATAAAATAGTGTTTCAAGTAAGGGTTGGATCATTAGATCACAAGAGACACGAAGGAACATTTCCAAGAATATCACGGAACATAAAGTATAACCCAACACGACCAAGTCTGTGTTGGCAGGAAGTCGAGGATATTGTCGATGATAACGCAATTCATCGAAGGACAAGGATGGTATTTCTCTCATGAATTCGATTGATATCCTGAAGGAGCTCTGAATGTTGATGATGATCATGACACATTTGTCGAGAGGTTTCAAGAAGATGTAATTGGTCAGCGATGACATCAAATAAAAGGAATGCCGAGCGAAAGGTTATTGGAACCACGGATACGACACAAGCTCAAAATCAAACTTGTTGTTCGAGGTGAAATGATAAGAAGAGGAAGATCGACGTAAGTTTAACTCGTCGTCGGAAGTTGCTTCGGGCATAAGGACCAGGTAGCACAAATAAAGTTAGCACGATAATGATATAGCCGATCAGGCTAGGAATGAAGGGATGGAGTATCATTCGAATAGGAATTCACAAGAGGTAGTGCAATGACACAATATCATTGAGATACCATGGAGCAATACTTGAATGTACATCTGAATAGAGGTTGGACAGGTGAAATGATCTGTAGAAGACAAGTATTTTAACTTGTCCGGGAAATGGAATCAAGGAGAAAATATGGTCGGAACCACGGTTACAAAGGATCAATTTACAGATACAAGATGAACTTATATCAAGGGAACAATTGATTTAAGAAAAGTTTCCATGATAAGTTCTGCATCGTGTCCATGGGTATGAAGGCAAAGGTTCAAGGTCGACTCCCACTTCTCCAATGCATGATCTTTCATCCACTGCTCTGTTAAAATTTATATGATCGGGAAGAACTACCTGGTGAAATACCAGAGGAGTATGACCCGTGAAAATTATCGGGTTCCCCCATATTAAGAAGGCATAGATTCAACCCATCGGGGCATCTTAGGAACATATACCATGAACTTCAGGAGTAATCACTCAAGCTCGATAGTAGAGCATGGTTGACTAAAGGAGAGGATACATTTTACCAAAGGCATTATGTATCAGGGGAGAACTTACAAGATTTCAGATGTTAAGGACACTGTCGGATAACAACCCAACAATGGATCTGGTGATTCACGACGGAGTTGATGTGAGTATCGGTAATCAATCAGAGGGAGAAGGGATGCAAAGGCATTGACAAGGGATGTCAACAAAGATTGCTAAACATATGGAATTAACCGTAATGCAAGCAGGCAAGACTTTCAAGAGCAATAGTCTGCAGAGGATTTTCGGGAGATCAAATTGCATTCGAAGAATTTTGTGAGACATATGAACAACTCGGGATGAACGGACCCCGGGTAAGTGAGTTTTCCGCAGTGCGAAAAGAAGCTGCAAAGCAGAAGGCACAAAGGATTCTCGGAACAACGGAGAGTATTAGGGGTAACTTGTAACAACAAGAGCCACTGGGGATGAAGGTACAAATGGCAAGGATGTTATTCACGGGGATTATTAGTGGTCAGGAACTTCAAAGCGGTGGGCACAGGGTCTCGGGAAACAATGAGGGGTATCTGCAGAATCTTCTGGCGAAGCAAGTGATCATCTGTGGTAAAGGAGCTCTCCGGGATGAAGTGGTTACGAGAACCTAATGTCAGAGTTACTAAAATGTTTAAACTGAGTAGATGAGAGATCAAAATCCTAGAGTATAGACGAGGAATAAAAGATCCTAATACCACCCAATGGCGACGTGGGCCCGTAAGCCACACAACCAAGTTAGTAAAAACAGTTTTTCGGATACTAGACTCAACTTCGGCTAAGGAGTTGGAAAGGTGGGGGGGTTCCTACAGGCAGTCGGCTCTGATACCAACCTGTGACACCCCCGGCTTAATCCTGCACTGATCATACATGCAAATGCACACGATCAAGCCTAAGGACTCACTTGAAGATATCACAACATAACTCTAGACACAAATTAAAAATAATACAAGGTTTATATTACAAGCCAGGGGCCTCGAGGGCTCGAATACATAAGCTCACTTACAAACGTCAGCAGAAGCATCAGATATCTGAGTACAGATATAAAAGATAAAACAGATAAGCCTTTGAGAAGGCGGGGTGAAAGAAAAACACTACGATCGAAAAGGCGCAGGCCTCTTGCCTGGGACCCTCTGAACCTAATCCTGGTTGTCGGTCAACTCGAAGTAGTAACCACCCTCGGGGTGGATGTAATAGTCGTCGGCGGGGGCAGCTGTCTTAGGGGCTCCGTCACGTGGTTGCATCAAACGGATATGGGGAAAAAGAGGAAGCAAAGCAATCATGAGTACTCATCCGAAGTACTCAGCAAGCAAGGATCGACACTACATATGCAGCATTATCAAAGAAAGGCTGTATATGTGGACTGGGCTGCAGAAATGCCAAAATAGAGAGGGGGCCTAGTCCTATCGAAGACTAGCATCTTCAACGGTCATGCAACATTAGAAGAGTGTAGATTAGTACAGTATAAAGTAGTAGTACCATTAAGTATCAACCTCGGCCAGATATCCTTTCTCGACTCCCTGCGAGAAAGCAATCCCAGAGCCATACTATTCATTTCTCATCACAAGTATCCAGTTCTAGTTGTATCGATCGAAATACAACTCCGAGCGTCCATTACCGAGGATCCGGCTATGCATAGATTAGTTCTTCCCTGCAGGGGTGCACCAACTTACCCACCACGCTCGCTTAACTCCGGCCGGACACACTTTTCTGGGTCATGCCCGGCCTCGGCCAAATGACACGCCATAATCCTACCTAGGCTCAGCAGAGAGGTCCCCGTCGGTCTATATCCTAAGCGCTTAGAGGTCTTGGGCCATCGCCCTATGCACTCTGGGTCATTGCGCACACGGTGAAGCCAGGCACCACCTCCGTCCTGGATGGCGCCGGTCCATCCATGCCCCTATGCTGAACTGGACGTCTGACAAAGCTTTCGGAAGAAACATACGACGCAGAGTGCCCATACTTATTCCCGTGTGATGGTTAGTGCTATCGGGCCAAAGGCCCACTCAGATCAAATATCCAAATTGTTAGTGTATTGGTAGTGCGGTAAGGAGCAGAGACTCACGATCGATGTGACCCCATCGCCCCGTCTCGAGGACTTGCGGCAAGGGCTAAGAATGCCCGTCCGCGCCTCGTATTTATCTCTCGGGTACCCTCCAGGTCAACTCGACTCCACATCACTCGCGGGTACCCCTTAGGGCCAACCCGATGTCATCATGGTTCTGTGTTAAATCAAAGTAACCATGTGTCCAAACACAAAGGGAAACCTGAGGAAACACCCTCGATGGATTCCACGTAATGTAGTCGTCAAGGTGAACTTAGGAGGAATCACTCTCGAGGTTCACACTTGAAGTGCTGCACGACAGAGTCATATTGGGAGTGGTGAAGTAGGAATCACCCTCGATGACCACGACCAATTAACTACCCTACAAGTTTAACATCAGAAGTGCTCACGAGGTATCACCCTCGGTACTCAATAGTAACCCAGTAGTGTCGTACAACTAAGGGGGTGATGTGTGGTGCCGGGGCCTGGTCGTCGATCACGTTGATCGAGTCATCTGATAATCCAGCGGGGGCAACTGGGTCAAAGTGGGGGCTCTGGTGGGTCTCTATCCAGCCTATACTAAGCAGTTTAGGATAAACAGGTAGGTATCAACAGTAGTTACAAAAAAAGGCTATGCATCAGAAATAGCATAACAGTAGCAGCAGCAATTTCTAATGCAAGCATAAGAGCGAAAGAATAGGCGATATCGGTATGTTCAAATGGGGGGTGCTTGTCTGGAAGCTCTGCGGTAAGAGAAGGGTCGTCAGCAGTGTAGCCGGTCTCCAGAGCTGCGTCGGTCTCGGGGTCTCTCGAAAGAGGAGGGGGGAGAAACAATAAATAAAGGCAAACAAATGCAATCACAGAAGCATGGCATGGCAGCACATTATTCAAGAGGTGCCCTAATGCAGTACTACGCAAGTTAGTGGAAGCGGGAAATTATCCGGGAGTGTTCTCCCAGCTCGGGGTGATTATCGGACAGATGAACGGAGGGGAAAGTTCCATGTTCATCATGCTAGAGGCAGGTGACAGGTACGAGAAGGGCATATTCGGATTCGTCTCGTCGTTCTGAGCAACTTTCATATATAAAGTTTTTCGATCTGAGCTACGGTTTAATTTCTATGAATTTTCAAAGGTTTTAGACATTTTTTGGAATTTACTTTATTTATCTAATTCAACATTATCCAAAACAGCATCAGATAATTTCAGCATGAGGTAAAGATGATGTCAGCAGTCAATAGTCGGCTGACCAGGTCAACCCTGACCTGTGGGTCCAGTGGGACCCACTGGTCAGTGACTTAGCTAATTAAACGGGGTTAATTTGACTAAACTGCTACTAATTATCTAGCGGGGCCCACTGTCAGTGTCTAATTAGTGTTTAAATTAATTAATTAATTAATTAACAAATTATATATTTACCTAAAATAATTTTTAAACTGCTGGGCCCCACATGTCAGTGGGCGGGGCAGCGCTAACTCGGTCAACTGGGCCCAGTGGGACCCAGTGTCAGTGACACAGGGCGCGCCAAGTCGGCGCCACGCTGGATGCCGGCCACCAGAGCTCTCCAGCGAGCTCGCGCGATGGCGAGCAACTCCGACAAGCCCGGAAACCTTCTGCGGTGCATCGTTTCGGCCGTTCTCGGGCTCTACCGAACAAGCGGAGCGACGCGCGACGGATGGTGCCAGTGGTTGGATGCGGAGGTGGCCGGAGCAACACCGGCAACGACGGGTGGCGGCGGAGTTCTCGGGTGGAGATCGGGCAGGCGGCTACGGTGATTTTTCACGCACGCAAACGAGCTCACTCGAACGAGAGCGCAACGCGCGCATCCCAACGAGGTGGTGCGAGGTCACGGCGACAAACGGAAATGGCGGTAGTGAGCGACGCGGCAGAGCTGGAGCTCCGGCAATGGCACCACGGCAACTAGCTAGCTACGGGTGCGCAGAAGAAGAAACAGGCGTGGGGAGGAGGGGAGGAGCTTACAGTGCAGGCACACGAAGGCCTCTCGGATGGACGGGAGCGCAGGGAGAGGCCGAATCGACGGTGGCGGCGGCCGGCGATCCGAGGGGGAAGAAGAGGCCAGGGCAGCATTTGGGGCGCCCTGCGTCCTGCGGCTCATCTGGGAGGCATAGTCGAGGGAGACAGAGCGGGTGGACGCGGCACAGCGACGGGAGGAGCTCGCTGGCCGCGTAGACGACGCGGCGACGGCGACGGACGCGCTCGGCAGAGGGGAAGAGAGGTGAGTGCAAGGGGAAGGAGAGGCGGAGAAGTCGCGAGGGAGGACCAGGGGGAAGGACGAGGGGGAATCCTTATCCCCGCGGCGTCGGTGGACGTCGCGGTGTCGGTCAGCGGTCGGCGCGCGCGCGCTCGGCCATGGGCGCGGTGACACGGCGAGCGGGAGAGAGTGAGGAGGGAGAGGTGGGCCGGCTGGGCTGGGCCAGGTGCACTATGCACTTAGGCCCAGTCCTCGGTTGTAGTTTAGGCCCTTTTTCTTTTTCTTTTCTGTTTTTCTTTTTAGATAATGAACAGAGAGTGAAAAAGATTATTTGAGCTACCATCTCACTTAGGAAAAATAGGGAAAGTGTCCCATTAAATCCCTGGTGATTTTAGGCATTGCCTCAAATATTTTAGAGACCAGTGGAGATCATTTGTATTTTGCAAAAAAAATGAATTTGCAATTTTAAATTGCTGAAATAGCACTGTTTAAATGCTACTGCTCATTTTGGCATAAGGGTGATGTTGTATTCCTTAACAAATAAATGTTATGGAATATTTACTATGTGATGAACATTTTTCCAGCATCTTTTGGGCAACTTTATTTTGCACTTTGAGTTTGAATTTATTTCAGAGAGGAATTTGAATTGGAGTGTTTAACCACTGTGATGAAGCATTGCAAAAAGAAGATGACTTGGCATGATCATAAGGGATTACTGTAGTGTGATGCTGGGGATGTCACAATACTCTGGTGGGATTAGGACCTATCTTTACCTATTAGAGTGTAGGTTGCATGGACGTAATAAAATTGACAAACTAGATTAACTGATGAATATGCATGCTGATGGACCTATCTTTACCTATTAGAGTGTACGTAGGCAAGATGAGTGATCGTGCGTGGATGTACATCGGTCACACTAGTTAGAAAGAGATGACCAATGAATGGTTCACAAAATCAAAGGGGTTTGTGAACGGCGCATTTGCAAATGGCCAGAGGAAAACCTGGTGCCCCTGTGTCTGGTACGGCAATTGGGAAAAGAGGATAGAGGATGAAATGGGCAAACACCTGCAGAAGAGTGGTTTTATGCCCGGTTATACGGTGTGGACATTTCATATTGAGTTTGCCCAATGTGCCAGAGCTGAGGTGATTCGTCGTCGCACTGACGAGCATGGTACCGGGATGCAAGACATGGTGCAAGACTTTGATGATGCTAGAGATTCGGACCATGAGATGGAGGAATCTGCAAAGGCCTTCAATGAAATGTTGGAGTCTTCAAAACGTCCTCTCCATGAGCACAGTGAGCTTTGTCAGCTGGATCCCATCTCACAAGTAATGGCTCTGAAGGCTCAATTCAACTTGGGCAGAGAATGCTACGACACGATGATGACAGTATTTGGACGCTTTCTACCCAAAGTCCATGTAATGCCTGCAAACCTGTACCAGTCGGACAAAATCCTCCGTGCACTTAAGATACCCTATGAGAAGATACATGCCTATGAGAAACGATGTGCCTTATTTAGGCTTGAGTATGCGGACTTCAACTATTGTCTCATTTGCAATTCTTCTAGGTATGTTGTGGTAGACAACGGTATGGTTGAGAAGACGCAGACCAAAATCCCCATTAATGTTCTTCGGCATTTGCCAATCATACCAAGACTTCAACGTCTTTTCATGATCGAAGAGATGGCAAGACAGATGACATGGCACAAAATGGGCAAAAGAACCGAACTAAATGCAGATGGGAATCTGATGATGGTACACACATCAGATGGTTCTGCGTGGAAGCGCTTCTATGCATTACATGAGCAAAAAAGGCAGATCCAAGGCATCCTCGAGTCGCCATCAGCATGGATGGATTCAGTGTCTTTGGTCTGACGGCAACCCAATACAGTTGTTGGCCCGTATTTGTCATTCCACTCAATCTCCCCCCCCCCCCGGACAGATTATGCAAAGAAAGAACATTTTCCTGACGTTGATAATTCCAGGGCCCAACTATCCGGGGAAGAATATGAATATGTACTTGCAGCCGCTCAAGGATGAATTGCAAGAAGCTTGGGATAATGGGTTCAAGACATATGACGCTGCTAGCAAACAGAACTTCATAATGCGTGTCTGGTACATGTACTCGATGCATGACTTGCCGGCGTATGCGCTATTCGTTGGCTGGTGTGTGCATGGAAGGTTCCCATGCCCCACATGCAAGGAAGCTCTTGAGTTTCATTGGTTGCAGGTGGGTTGCAAGTTTTCTTGCTTCGACTTGCATAGGCAGTTCCTGGATCCTCGCCATAAGTTCAGGAAAGACAAGAAAAACTTCATCAAAGGTAGAGTTGTCAAAAACTCTGCACCACCTGCGTTGACAGGCCAAGAGACCCTGGATCAGTTAAATGCTCTTGAGCTAGATCCAGAGCATACAGGGTATTTCAAGGGTTATAATTCGGAACACGCCTGGACTCACAAGACATGCTTGTGGGATCTGCCT